>OX578152.1:129665519-130265519 GCA_951213105.1 Amaurobius ferox
TAGAATTTTTGTTGTGTGAAGTATAAGTTAATTAGGTACTTTGAAATAGTATTGTCATCCGGAAAATCGCCAAATGTACAATTCAACGTTAAAAACACAGTACCATCGATCTTATAGTTCTTCCGAAAGATACAGTCCCTGTGGATACGGCCCCCTACTTCTTGGTACTTCTGGTCTAAATTGGATGGTCTAATTTGAACTAGTTATTAGAATTTTTGTTGTGTGAAGTATAAGTTAATTAGGTACTTTGAAATAGTATTGTCATCCGGAAAATCGCCAAATGTACAATTCAACGTTAAAAACACAGTACCATCGATCTTATAGTTCTTCCGAAAGATACAGTCCCTGTGGATACGGCCCCCTACTTCTTGGTACTTCTGGTCTAAATTGGATGGTCTAATTTGAATATTAATAGAATTTTTGTTGTGTGAAGTATAAGTTAATTAGGTACTTTGAAATAGTATTGCCATCCGGAAAATCGCCAAATGTACAATTCAACGTTAAAAACACAGTACCATCGATCTTATAGTTCTTCCGAAAGATACAGTCCCTGTGGATACGGCCCCCTACTTCTTGGTACTTCTGGTCTAAATTGGATGGTCTAATTTGAATATTAATAGAATTTTTGTTGTGTGAAGTATAAGTTAATTAGGTACTTTGAAATAGTATTGTCATCCGGAAAATCGCCAAATGTACAATTCAACGTTAAAAACACAGTACCATCGATCTTATAGTTCTTCCGAAAGATACAGTCCCTGTGGATACGGCCCCCTACTTCTTGGTACTTCTGGTCTAAATTGGATGGTCTAATTTGAATATTAATAGAATTTTTGTTGTGTGAAGTATAAGTTAATTAGGTACTTTGAAATAGTATTGCCATCCGGAAAATCGCCAAATGTACAATTCAACGTTAAAAACACAGTACCATCGATCTTATAGTTCTTCCGAAAGATACAGTCCCTGTGGATACGGCCCCCTACTTCTTGGTACTTCTGGTCTAAATTGGATGGTCTAATTTGAATATTAATAGAATTTTTGTTGTGTGAAGTATAAGTTAATTAGGTACTTTGAAATAGTATTGTCATCCGGAAAATCGCCAAATGTACAATTCAACGTTAAAAACACAGTACCATCGATCTTATAGTTCTTCCGAAAGATACAGTCCCTGTGGATACGGCCCCCTACTTCTTGGTACTTCTGGTCTAAATTGGATGGTCTAATTTGAATATTAATAGAATTTTTGTTGTGTGAAGTATAAGTTAATTAGGTACTTTGAAATAGTATTGTCATCCGGAAAATCGCCAAATGTACAATTCAACGTTAAAAACACAGTACCATCGATCTTATAGTTCTTCCGAAAGATACAGTCCCTGTGGATACGGCCCCCTACTTCTTGGTACTTCTGGTCTAAATTGGATGGTCTAATTTGAATATTAATAGAATTTTTGTTGTGTGAAGTATAAGTTAATTAGGTACTTTGAAATAGTATTGTCATCCGGAAAATCGCCAAATGTACAATTCAACGTTAAAAACACAGTACCATCGATCTTATAGTTCTTCCGAAAGATACAGTCCCTGTGGATACGGCCCCCTACTTCTTGGTACTTCTGGTCTAAATTGGATGGTCTAATTTGAATATTAATAGAATTTTTGTTGTGTGAAGTATAAGTTAATTAGGTACTTTGAAATAGTATTGTCATCCGGAAAATCGCCAAATGTACAATTCAACGTTAAAAACACAGTACCATCGATCTTATAGTTCTTCCGAAAGATACAGTCCCTGTGGATACGGCCCCCTACTTCTTGGTACTTCTGGTCTAAATTGGATGGTCTAATTTGAATATTAATAGAATTTTTGTTGTGTGAAGTATAAGTTAATTAGGTACTTTGAAATAGTATTGTCATCCGGAAAATCGCCAAATGTACAATTCAACGTTAAAAACACAGTACCATCGATCTTATAGTTCTTCCGAAAGATACAGTCCCTGTGGATACGGCCCCCTACTTCTTGGTACTTCTGGTCTAAATTGGATGGTCTAATTTGAATATTAATAGAATTTTTGTTGTGTGAAGTATAAGTTAATTAGGTACTTTGAAATAGTATTGTCATCCGGAAAATCGCCAAATGTACAATTCAACGTTAAAAACACAGTACCATCGATCTTATAGTTCTTCCGAAAGATACAGTCCCTGTGGATACGGCCCCCTACTTCTTGGTACTTCTGGTCTAAATTGGATGGTCTAATTTGAATATTAATAGAATTTTTGTTGTGTGAAGTATAAGTTAATTAGGTACTTTGAAATAGTATTGTCATCCGGAAAATCGCCAAATGTACAATTCAACGTTAAAAACACAGTACCATCGATCTTATAGTTCTTCCGAAAGATACAGTCCCTGTGGATACGGCCCCCTACTTCTTGGTACTTCTGGTCTAAATTGGATGGTCTAATTTGAATATTAATAGAATTTTTGTTGTGTGAAGTATAAGTTAATTAGGTACTTTGAAATAGTATTGTCATCCGGAAAATCGCCAAATGTACAATTCAACGTTAAAAACACAGTACCATCGATCTTATAGTTCTTCCGAAAGATACAGTCCCTGTGGATACGGCCCCCTACTTCTTGGTACTTCTGGTCTAAATTGGATGGTCTAATTTGAATATTAATAGAATTTTTGTTGTGTGAAGTATAAGTTAATTAGGTACTTTGAAATAGTATTGTCATCCGGAAAATCGCCAAATGTACAATTCAACGTTAAAAACACAGTACCATCGATCTTATAGTTCTTCCGAAAGATACAGTCCCTGTGGATACGGCCCCCTACTTCTTGGTACTTCTGGTCTAAATTGGATGGTCTAATTTGAATATTAATAGAATTTTTGTTGTGTGAAGTATAAGTTAATTAGGTACTTTGAAATAGTATTGTCATCCGGAAAATCGCCAAATGTACAATTCAACGTTAAAAACACAGTACCATCGATCTTATAGTTCTTCCGAAAGATACAGTCCCTGTGGATACGGCCCCCTACTTCTTGGTACTTCTGGTCTAAATTGGATGGTCTAATTTGAATATTAATAGAATTTTTGTTGTGTGAAGTATAAGTTAATTAGGTACTTTGAAATAGTATTGTCATCCGGAAAATCGCCAAATGTACAATTCAACGTTAAAAACACAGTACCATCGATCTTATAGTTCTTCCGAAAGATACAGTCCCTGTGGATACGGCCCCCTACTTCTTGGTACTTCTGGTCTAAATTGGATGGTCTAATTTGAATATTAATAGAATTTTTGTTGTGTGAAGTATAAGTTAATTAGGTACTTTGAAATAGTATTGTCATCCGGAAAATCGCCAAATGTACAATTCAACGTTAAAAACACAGTACCATCGATCTTATAGTTCTTCCGAAAGATACAGTCCCTGTGGATACGGCCCCCTACTTCTTGGTACTTCTGGTCTAAATTGGATGGTCTAATTTGAATATTAATAGAATTTTTGTTGTGTGAAGTATAAGTTAATTAGGTACTTTGAAATAGTATTGCCATCCGGAAAATCGCCAAATGTACAATTCAACGTTAAAAACACAGTACCATCGATCTTATAGTTCTTCCGAAAGATACAGTCCCTGTGGATACGGCCCCCTACTTCTTGGTACTTCTGGTCTAAATTGGATGGTCTAATTTGAATATTAATAGAATTTTTGTTGTGTGAAGTATAAGTTAATTAGGTACTTTGAAATAGTATTGTCATCCGGAAAATCGCCAAATGTACAATTCAACGTTAAAAACACAGTACCATCGATCTTATAGTTCTTCCGAAAGATACAGTCCCTGTGGATACGGCCCCCTACTTCTTGGTACTTCTGGTCTAAATTGGATGGTCTAATTTGAATATTAATAGAATTTTTGTTGTGTGAAGTATAAGTTAATTAGGTACTTTGAAATAGTATTGCCATCCGGAAAATCGCCAAATGTACAATTCAACGTTAAAAACACAGTACCATCGATCTTATAGTTCTTCCGAAAGATACAGTCCCTGTGGATACGGCCCCCTACTTCTTGGTACTTCTGGTCTAAATTGGATGGTCTAATTTGAATATTAATAGAATTTTTGTTGTGTGAAGTATAAGTTAATTAGGTACTTTGAAATAGTATTGTCATCCGGAAAATCGCCAAATGTACAATTCAACGTTAAAAACACAGTACCATCGATCTTATAGTTCTTCCGAAAGATACAGTCCCTGTGGATACGGCCCCCTACTTCTTGGTACTTCTGGTCTAAATTGGATGGTCTAATTTGAATATTAATAGAATTTTTGTTGTGTGAAGTATAAGTTAATTAGGTACTTTGAAATAGTATTGTCATCCGGAAAATCGCCAAATGTACAATTCAACGTTAAAAACACAGTACCATCGATCTTATAGTTCTTCCGAAAGATACAGTCCCTGTGGATACGGCCCCCTACTTCTTGGTACTTCTGGTCTAAATTGGATGGTCTAATTTGAATATTAATAGAATTTTTGTTGTGTGAAGTATAAGTTAATTAGGTACTTTGAAATAGTATTGTCATCCGGAAAATCGCCAAATGTACAATTCAACGTTAAAAACACAGTACCATCGATCTTATAGTTCTTCCGAAAGATACAGTCCCTGTGGATACGGCCCCCTACTTCTTGGTACTTCTGGTCTAAATTGGATGGTCTAATTTGAATATTAATAGAATTTTTGTTGTGTGAAGTATAAGTTAATTAGGTACTTTGAAATAGTATTGTCATCCGGAAAATCGCCAAATGTACAATTCAACGTTAAAAACACAGTACCATCGATCTTATAGTTCTTCCGAAAGATACAGTCCCTGTGGATACGGCCCCCTACTTCTTGGTACTTCTGGTCTAAATTGGATGGTCTAATTTGAATATTAATAGAATTTTTGTTGTGTGAAGTATAAGTTAATTAGGTACTTTGAAATAGTATTGTCATCCGGAAAATCGCCAAATGTACAATTCAACGTTAAAAACACAGTACCATCGATCTTATAGTTCTTCCGAAAGATACAGTCCCTGTGGATACGGCCCCCTACTTCTTGGTACTTCTGGTCTAAATTGGATGGTCTAATTTGAATATTAATAGAATTTTTGTTGGAAAAAAGGGTACTTATCGGTTATAGGGACCATGGGTTGCCGACTACTTTTCCGAGTTATCGCCAACACGAACGTTGGCGATTTAATCCGATACGAGAAATTCACTATAAACACAATGATTACAATTTTAATATATAATGGGGTTTGATCAACTTTACATAACAACAAAATATTTTGTTACATTGAAATTTGTGGCGGCCCAAACTTCCAAACACATAAAGTCAAACAAGACAACGCATAGCGATCATGCCAAATTCTGGTTTATACCGGTTAATGATATTATAAATAGGTGGTAATATATAATAGGTGTAAGCCACGAAAATTTCATATTTCGTGGCTTACACCGGCTTTCAATATTTAAAAGTAAACCATGGTATAACTTCGTGGATCTTAAAATCAGGGCTCATGCGTAGACCATAGAGAGTACGTAGACCATAGAGGGGATCCACGAAATGGCGTAACAAAAAACATAGAGGCATTGCAAGACAGCACTTGGACTCATATCTCACAGAAGTTTTGCGAGAAAGCGTTACCGGTAGTGATAAATTTGATGACATTTTATCAGCAATAGCTGAGTTTTAGCCACCACAAATTTCAATGTAACACTATATTGTTTTCTTAAGTAAAGTTGATCAAACCCCATTATATATTAAATTGTAATCATTGTGTTTGTATTGAATTTCTCGTATCGGATTATATCGCCAACATTCGTGTTGGCGACAACTCGGAAAAGTAGTCGGTAACCTATAACCCATAAGTACCGAAAAAAGTTATGAAGTTTATATTTCGCATTGTTTTTTAATTTTCTTATAAAGTCTTAATAAAAATAATTCGAAATATGTAAAATAATTTTGCCTTATTTTTGTATCTATAAACTTATATTTCATAACCATATTCACCATAACATGGTACTCTAAAAATACAATTTTATATGCCGTAGAATGAATCAGTCCGATTTATATGTTCTGAGTTCCACTTAATGCGGTTTCTGTATAACGCAGTATGAATTGTTCTGAGTTTCTTATAACGTGGTATGAGGTTTCCATATAACATGGTATGAATTAATCTGATGTGCACTAATCTGAGTTTCATAATACAAAGCGGTGTGAATTAACACTAGAACGACAGAAGTGGTCATTTTGACCGCCCAACTACTTCGAGAAAGGATTCCTCCAAAACGACTCATCCCAGCCCATTGAAATTTTATGTCTGTTCTTATTTTCTTTTGCAAAAAATGTGTCAAAGAAACATCCTAAATGCTGTAACTATGTTTTGGTTTTGAATTAAAGGTATGTTGTACCTTTTCTATGGCGGTCAAACTGACCGTCGTTCTAGGTAGTTCAAAATATCAGTCATTCTAGTGTTAATCGCATTATAGGAGGGTTGACTGTACTGTTGAACCTATTTGTACATAAATTCCAATCTTCTACTTTTTTTTTACAAATGCATTAATGACATTTTCGTGGAAATTAATAGTTCTTATTTCTCAAATTTGAAGAAAACTTTTAAGATACAACAAAAAAGTGTATCGTTGTTATTATTAATTAAGATTAATTTGAGCTTGGTCACCCATGATCTATCATCAATCACCGTTTCACAAATTCTACTGAAATATTACAGTAATTTTTTTTATTTTTTTTAAACTGATGTTAGGTAAACAATGCTTGCATTGTTTCTATGGACTACATACTACTGGACAAAATCGAACTAAAACTGATAATACTTGGGAAACAGTTGAAGAGTTTCTATAATTATGACAGTTGACCACCGGTTATGACAAAAGAGTTCGAACACTTTTTCATAACCACTGCCATTTAAAAACTTGTTTCGGTCACAGTGCAGTTATAACCAGAATGACCAAGAATTTTCTGAATCAATGTTATGTGGTCACATGGTACACAGCACACGTGTTTTGCTTGAAATGCTGTCTAGAATCGTGCAGAATAGCCATGCTGTTTTTTCTCTGGTGAGTGACTTGATAACTGGTAAACAATTGTTAGCGGAGATGACCATTGAATTAACTTTTCAAAAACACCCTTGTCGTGTGCAAAAGTTTTAAGATACAATAAAATCAATGCGTAACTCATTAATTTTTTCAAAGCTGGATCAAGTCTCGTTTAACATAAGTAATAACAGAAACTGAATATCGCAACGAAATTACTTACTTTTACAAAAGAAAGCTTGTTGAATAATTTTTTGTTCAAAAGTACATACAAAATTAGTTGAAATATATTTCTACATATGTGTATGCCTGCATTGTGTAACTATTTGTTACCAGGCATGGGGTGGTTTGTGTAAAAAGATGCTAGTATGAATTGTTATAAAGATTGGCAAATAATTGATCAGATACACATGCAATATAATTTTTCATTCTTTACAAATTCTTGGCCAGAAAAACACTGGAAAGCTTGCTGATATTTTATAAACAACAAGAGCTTCATTGTGTTCACCTAGCCTTTCCGAGGTTTAACAAAATATGCAGTCTTTTTGTGTTGATGTTGATGACCCAGACCGTCCGACCTACCAGAAAGGTGTAAGGTAACTGTATGGACGGCCGGGAAGTGCCACCCAATTTAGACCGGAACCCAGTGGAGGAGGCATCCACAGGGACCGTACCCTCCTTCCCCTACCACCAACCTCTCGGAAGGACTTACGGACCCACATGTTTAACGTGATCGTACTCCGCATGAACACGGCGGCATATGTGGTAGCGTGCAAATCTAGCGCGCAAACCACGGGGATACCGCACCCGAGATGGCCAACAGCTCGCGGCGTTCCGAGGTGGTCACCCACCAAGTACTAACCGCGCCCGATGCTGCTTCACTTCGGTGATCTAACGAGAACCGGTGTTTTCAGCACGGTACGGCCGTTGGCCTCCGCAGTCTTTTAGTGTGTATTTTTATACACGATTGATAAGAGTTTGATATTTTTGTAAATAATACTTGAATTTGATATCAAACAATCTTAAAATGATGTTAGATTATTGTTAAAAGGAAATCTGCGTTGTTATACATATTAAAATATAACACTTACTTGATACTTCGTTAATCTTGATACTTCGTAATATTATATCCAACATCATAATACCCATAATTAGCATTATAGCGTAAAGAAAGAAAATAGGATATACGGATACTGGAAGCGAAGTGACGTTTGGGTCTACGTCACAATACCCCTCCCCCAGTATGGGTGAGACGGATCAAGAGTCGTAGAAAGTAGTTATTTCTATACTCCCTTTCAATATATGCACCGGTAGCCAGCCAATAATTTGTCGATAGCAGGGCGCCTGGAGCAGAGCTCCGTATCCCTAGTCAGGTAACATATATGTGGGTCACAGTCTTCCACTGAACCTAGTCCTTCAATAGGGGCCAATAATGATGAAGAAACAAGTTAGTAGTAAACAAAGAATGCTGTAAACAGTGATCTTATGTGATCTTAGTGTTTGAAGATAAGGAGGGTGGGGAAACAGGCGAATATCCTCTACTGGGATGCAGAAGAGATTCAGTCAGGAATCAGCATGGGACGTCTAAATCGGGATTTAGGATAGCTCTGGGTCTTTTTGGAAATTCACAGAAGTCGTAGTCGGTCATATTATAGATCAGTTCGTTGGGGATCCTAGCGAGGTTATCATAGAAATTGTTAGAGAGTTTTCGCATCTCTTGCTTAATAGTTTTAATTTTGAAATCGCGATGTATTACGAAGTTTTTCAAGTATCTAGGGGCTTTTCTGATAGTAGAAGGTAGGATTTTGTTCTGAATGATTTGGACTTTTTTTATATTAGATTTCGCAGCGAAGCCCCAAATTGGGGAGGCATAGAGAATAATGGGGCGGATAACTGATTTGTAAAGTAGGATTTTGTTTTCAATGCTGACATCATTCGAGTACAGGAGGGAGCTCAGTTCTGCTTTTACAAAGTTTATTTTATCTTTGAGTTTTGCAATGTGGGGTTTCCATGTTAGTCTGCTGTCAAGAGTAACACCGAGATATTTGCATGTCCTCTCAAAGCAAACTGGCTGATTGTTGATTATGATTGGTTGGGGTGGAAAACGTTGATGTGAAAAAAATACAGTTTGACATTTGTTAGGGAGTATTTTAATGCGGTATTTCTCTAACCACGGTTCCAGAATGTCGATGTGATGTTGTAAGTATCGGTGTAGGTAGTTGGTGTTGTGGTGTGTGACAAGAATGGCAGTGTCGTCCGCATACAAACAAAGTATAGTGTTGTTGGTTCTGGGGATGTCGTTTATGTAAATTTAAAAAGAATGGGACCAATATGCACCGGCATACCCCCTGCTGGAATTGTCCGGTAGAAAAAGTTGTATTTAATGATTGGGTAGAAAAAGTGCATTTATGATACACTAAAAGCATTTCTAAATATTCCAAATTCTCAAAGTTTTTAAACCTAAACATCATCAAAATTACATATGAAAATGCACCATTTGACCAGTTTCTCCCTAAATTTACAAATATGTAACTAAATATGTAATTAAATGGAACTTTCCTAAAAATATAAAAATGCATTAAAATAAAAGAGAGAGAACACAGATTTTAGGTTTTCAAAATCTAACGTTTATTAAAATTTTAAACTTCACTTTTAAAATAATTTTCAAAATATTTTACATCTCATTAACTAACAAATCCAATAAACAACTTAAATAAATAAATAGAATGGAATGGCCGGTCGTATAGTGGTAGTAAAAACGTTAGAATATTAAATTTTAAAGTTAACAATATTAAACTTATTCAATTATTTATCTAAACTAAAATTTGGGATAAAAGAACATCAGTAAGCCAAAAGGGAATTTAGAACATAATTTAAAAGATAACCACAGGATTCGCAACTTAAAATATATAAGTCTAAAGGGGTCTTATTCTACTAACACAATTAAACTGAAAACAATTGGAATATAAACATATTTTAACTATTGAGAGATATAATTATTTGGAGGAAAAGGAATAATATCACCAAGGCTCCAAGAAAAACGGCGGAAATCGGCGGGAGGCAGAATCACCAAACGTGCAGCAGATCCAGAGAACACCAGAAGAGGAAAATCCATGGCACAGGGTCACAATATGTCCAGCAGAAAATCCGGAAAAGGCCGTTCCACGGGATTCAACTCCAAAGAGATTCTCCACACCAGCTGGACGTCGAGTAATAAAAAAATCATTTCTCTCAACAGCCGCACCGGACTACTGACATCAAAATGGAGAACTTAACATGTGTCCGTCAATTGGGCTCGGAAATGCGAACTCCATTCATCATAAAATAGAACTGGCAGCTTGTCAAGATAAACATATTTCTAATTGGCCGGTAAGACTTCCTCGGCCGACATCACATAAATCGTGAAACATCTTGGATCATTATTTAAATGATATGAAACTAATTAGCATGACTCTTCATTCCGTCGCAGCTTCCAGACATAAACAACATCAGAGAGCACAGCGGCAAAGGACTGCTGATTGATTATAAACTAAACAAATCAATCCACATCTTGAAAAACAAAACACACATCACAGCCGGGAATAATGAGACATTTCAAGCCGAATTCGAACTACGGCTCGCGCCGAAGCGCTGAAAACAACAACTTTAACAGATTACATCTCTGGTTCTAATCAATTGCAAAAAAAGCAAAGAGCAAAGAGCAAAGAGCAAAGAGCAAAAAGATCGAAAAAGTGCGCGATTTGCTTATATACTGCCAAACATCGCTGCCACAGATTGCAAACAAAATTATTGATGAACGATAAAATAATTAATGACAGACGATTTTAATATTACGATCAACCAATTAAAAACTCGAAACTTTAAAGAAGAGAAATGGAATTTTAGAGCAGACGAAAATTAAAAAGAAATGAAGTGAAACGATTTGGAAAATACGAATTCGGCAATAATTTAAATATGGACGATTCTGAAATATTTAAAAAGCTGAAAATAGAATAAAACTGTAAAATTGCGATGAATTAACCAATTTTTAACCGAGAGCAATAAATTTGGAATCAAATTAAAGGGAATAAAAAGGGCAATAAATGGAATCACAAATTAGCCAATTTAAATAAATTTAAATTGCTAAAACCTAAAAAGAACGAACTTTTGCCGTTTTTAAAACAAAACCTATGGAATACAATATATTTGAACAGAAGAATATCAAAACCTAAACAATTGGAAGATGAATAACTAAAAGAGAATGACTATGTAAATAAGACCCCTGAACACATTTAAACTAAAAACAAAATACCTAAAATAATTAAATATCCAAAGGTATAACCCAACAACTCCTTCGAACGTCCCAAAAAAATTTTTCATTTGAAAAATGAAAAATTTTAGCTAACACATGACAAAATTTCGCGAAACGAAGGAGAAAAAAAAAATCAAAATCTTAACTACAGCTGTAACATGAGCCATAAAAAATCACATAAAAAATCAAATTCCTTTTAAATAAATCAAAAATCAAATAATCACTTCACTAAACACTTTCATAATAACAATTATCATATTTCTCAACATTTCGTCTAAACTCTTAAACATACATATAGATTCAATATTAAATACTTCAACTTCATTGTAACTCTATATTATGAAAAGTTCATCAATGCATTTTTAAAATGCTTCAACAAATACGCCATCAAAGAGAAGAAACAGAAAAATAATAAACAGATCTCCATATCATTAGCTGTCATGAATAAACATAAATTTTAACGAAAACTTTGGACCAGCCAAAGAATTCCAATAATCTAAACAATAAATTTTGAAAAGGTACCTTCAACATAACAACCAATAAATACAAATCATCAAATTCATCACCATCTCCTCCTCTACAAAGAAAACAATTATTCGAAGCATAATTTCCAATTTAAATAATAATATCAATGTTGGCTCAAGTTACAAACAAAAAAATTTGTGGAATATTTACCCCCAAAATAACAAACTCAATTCCCTAACAATTTGGAACTGAACACAAATTTAACCGACTTGTTTACAACTTATACTATAAACTGATTACTTGGCAAATTAGGTCGTTTAAACGACAAATATACACTAAAATGACCTTATGCATCATTTTACACCAATATCAATAAACGCGATTCTACTAATTATTGTGCAACATCTTGCACTCTCAACAACAATAAACTCAAATATCATAACTGCAACTCTGGAAATCTCAAAAAATTCTCATAAAAATCAAAAAAAATTAAGACAAGGGGCCGAGGGTCGTGAGTCCTCTCAAAGGTTGTGAATCTTTTTTGAACCCCCCAAAAAATAGCACAAAAAAATATCCATCAAGTATAAGTAGTACATTTAAATTCACTAACTGCCAAGTGTATCACATTACTTTAACCAAAATACCAAAGAAAAAATCATGTTACAAATCCCCATTTAAATTTTTAAAACCAAAAGAACTCAAATTGCATTGCACAATTTTAAATATTCCACTTAAAAAAAAAATTTAATTCTCCTATAATAAAATAAATTTATCCACTTTAACGACCAAAAAAAATTTTAAAGACAGTATTAAAAATATCAGATTCAGAATTAAGAACAAACAAACTGATTTTATCACCACTCTATTTGAGTGTGAAAACCAAACACATGATCAATGTGAAGAACAAGATAACTCAAGTTGATATTTATGTCACACTCATATTGGAGTGTAAAAAACACCTGCATTACCCAATTTTTCAATAAATCAACAGCATTTCATCATCTACATTCACATATCAGTGAGCATTTAAATCTCAATTCCAAATCAGAACATACAAAAAATTCTAAGTCGAAAAACTACTGCTTTAATTCTATACAATTTAACTTAATAAAAAAAAATATTCTCATATTAAATTTACTCAATTAATTTTTCTCTATTTTATCAAAACAATTTTAAGTGTTGCTGGGAGCGTGGGTTATAAGAACATCAAAATAAAAAAAATTGTTAATGAGATGGGATTAGAACAAAAAATGCAAATACCATAAAGTGCGTTCCTCGCATGCCTATAATTTCCTAAATTTATGAATTAAATGCAATTTTACACTACTTCAAATAATAAAATTCAAATCAAATTAACTTACATTAAGGAATGCCTAAATAAAAATTCTAAATGAAAAAATCAAATTCAAAAGTTTCCTCAAAAAATTCTAAATGAAAATATTTAAATCAATCCTAAAATTTTAATCAAAATATTAAAATAAATTCCTCTAATTTAAATCAAGAACATTCTAAAACATCATGCCTCAGTTCAGTTTAAGAACACAACAACATTTCAACAGTAATTACTTTTAGAATAAACAGGTATGGAATCATTTTACTGAAATTTCATTTTTAAGAACAAAAATTATTAAGAACATCTATTACAGTTAGCATGAATAAGCCCCTAGACTGGTCAAACGGCGCCAATTGTCCGGTAGAAAAGTTGTATTTAATTGTTCGGTAGAAAAAGTGCATTTATGATACACTAAAAGCATTTCTAAATATTCCAAATTCTCAAAGTTTTTAAACCTAAACATCATCAAAATTACATATGAAAATGCACCATTTGACCAGTTTCTCCCTAAATTTACAAATATGTAACTAAATATGTAATTAAATGGAACTTTCCTAAAAATATAAAAATGCATTAAAATAAAAGAGAGAGAACACAGATTTTAGGTTTTCAAAATCTAACGTTTATTAAAATTTTAAACTTCACTTTTAAAATAATTTTCAAAATATTTTACATCTCATTAACTAACAAATCCAATAAACAACTTAAATAAATAAATAGAATGGAATGGCCGGTCGTATAGTGGTAGTAAAAACGTTAGAATATTAAATTTTAAAGTTAACAATATTAAACTTATTCAATTATTTATCTAAACTAAAATTTGGGATAAAAGAACATCAGTAAGCCAAAAGGGAATTTAGAACATAATTTAAAAGATAACCACAGGATTCGCAACTTAAAATATATAAGTCTAAAGGGGTCTTATTCTACTAACACAATTAAACTGAAAACAATTGGAATATAAACATATTTTAACTATTGAGAGATATAATTATTTGGAGGAAAAGGAATAATATCACCAAGGCTCCAAGAAAAACGGCGGAAATCGGCGGGAGGCAGAATCACCAAACGTGCAGCAGATCCAGAGAACACCAGAAGAGGAAAATCCATGGCACAGGGTCACAATATGTCCAGCAGAAAATCCGGAAAAGGCCGTTCCACGGGATTCAACTCCAAAGAGATTCTCCACACCAGCTGGACGTCGAGTAATAAAAAAATCATTTCTCTCAACAGCCGCACCGGACTACTGACATCAAAATGGAGAACTTAACATGTGTCCGTCAATTGGGCTCGGAAATGCGAACTCCATTCATCATAAAATAGAACTGGCAGCTTGTCAAGATAAACATATTTCTAATTGGCCGGTAAGACTTCCTCGGCCGACATCACATAAATCGTGAAACATCTTGGATCATTATTTAAATGATATGAAACTAATTAGCATGACTCTTCATTCCGTCGCAGCTTCCAGACATAAACAACATCAGAGAGCACAGCGGCAAAGGACTGCTGATTGATTATAAACTAAACAAATCAATCCACATCTTGAAAAACAAAACACACATCACAGCCGGGAATAATGAGACATTTCAAGCCGAATTCGAACTACGGCTCGCGCCGAAGCGCTGAAAACAACAACTTTAACAGATTACATCTCTGGTTCTAATCAATTGCAAAAAAAGCAAAGAGCAAAGAGCAAAGAGCAAAGAGCAAAAAGATCGAAAAAGTGCGCGATTTGCTTATATACTGCCAAACATCGCTGCCACAGATTGCAAACAAAATTATTGATGAACGATAAAATAATTAATGACAGACGATTTTAATATTACGATCAACCAATTAAAAACTCGAAACTTTAAAGAAGAGAAATGGAATTTTAGAGCAGACGAAAATTAAAAAGAAATGAAGTGAAACGATTTGGAAAATACGAATTCGGCAATAATTTAAATATGGACGATTCTGAAATATTTAAAAAGCTGAAAATAGAATAAAACTGTAAAATTGCGATGAATTAACCAATTTTTAACCGAGAGCAATAAATTTGGAATCAAATTAAAGGGAATAAAAAGGGCAATAAATGGAATCACAAATTAGCCAATTTAAATAAATTTAAATTGCTAAAACCTAAAAAGAACGAACTTTTGCCGTTTTTAAAACAAAACCTATGGAATACAATATATTTGAACAGAAGAATATCAAAACCTAAACAATTGGAAGATGAATAACTAAAAGAGAATGACTATGTAAATAAGACCCCTGAACACATTTAAACTAAAAACAAAATACCTAAAATAATTAAATATCCAAAGGTATAACCCAACACAAGAATGGCAGTGTCGTCCGCATACAAACAAAGTATAGTGTTGTTGGTTCTGGGGATGTCGTTTATGTAAATTTAAAAAGAATGGGACCAATATGCACCGGCATACCCCCTGCTGTGACCCCCCTGTTCTTAGATATTGGTCGCGCCCCCTCCAGATGACAGGCGAGTACGTCAGACTAAAACAAAAAAATGTTGAACAGTATAGAGCACTACAAAAATGCTTGTTAGCAAATAAAATCCAATTCCATAGTATGAGCATAAAATCAGAAAGGCCCAAGAAGATTCTCTTAAAAGGAATTCCCATTGACACTAATGGCCAAGAAATTAAAGAGGGCCTAGTATATAAGGGATTTGATATCCAACGCGTGTCCCAACTAAGGAAATTTAAAACGAAAGAGCGACTTCCAATCTTTCTTGTGAATATCTGTAACTCCGATAACTTTGATGAAATTTATGAGCTAGAAGAAGTGGTTGGCTTCATTGTCAAAATAACAGATTACGATCCCTTTCCCTGGTTTCAGTGTTATAACTGTCAATCATGGGGACATAGTTCTGACAATTGTAACCTCCCCCCGCCTGTCTAAAATGTGCAGAGCCCCACCAAACCAAACAATGTACCAAATCAAAAGACCTTCCAGCAAAATGCATAAACTGTAAAGGACCCCACCTAGTCAACTATTTAGGATGCCCAAAAGCCCCAACCAACAAGGGACTCTGCCCCAAAATCCAAACTGCAAGTACCCTCTACAATAAAAATCAAAACAATCAACCTGGACCCTCTTCCCATTAAAACGCTAACTCTAGTATCACCCATACCTATAAACAATCAAATCCAATTGCTCCCATCCCACCAACTTCTTCATTGCAGAAACCTTTCTGCACCCCCTGCTTCAGAGCCCTCCACTAGTACGGCCTGCCCTGAGCTAGAACCCTTTTCAGTCATACATGAAAGGTATAGGAAAAGAAAACTTGAGGAGAAAGAAAGAGAAACCCGTGAACTTAGCCTCACAGAGAACCAAACGAGCCTTATTTTGCAAAAAGCTCCAACTCAACTGACAAAAAAGCTAAGCCCACCTCCTTTTCTTATGCTCTACCTCCTGTTGAAAATAAACAGCATGCTCCACCAACACCTGTAGCTCTCCCACCTGAAAATCAAACTAAATCAACTAATAATTCTATAGCAAACAATAATACCAAATCAAATAACCAAACTAGTAAGTCCATTCAAAACAACCAATCATATAATCAAACTAACCAGCAAATCATGCCATCCCCCACCCTCCCAATGGAAGTTGTGGACATTCACGAGGAAGCAGAAAGTCCGCCCTCCCTCGGAGGAATCAGTGAAATTATGAATTTAATTACTGCAATTCAAAAATAAAATATTCTCAAAATTCAATATTCAGGATATAATAAATAAAATTACATTAGCTATCTCCGATATGGAAAAAGTTAAGGATCCCCTCAACAAACTAATTGTATTTATCCGTGCCATTGAATCTATCTTCGGCGCCCAGATAAATCCTACCAATCATGAATAGACACACATCCAAATTAAATATCCTTTGCTGGAATGCTAACGGCTTATGCAATAAAATCGACGACCTAAGAAACCACTTAACTGACAACCTCGCTAACATCATTCTTATACAGAAACTTAAAACAAAACGCGCAGACCGTTTAAAAATTCAAAACTTTACTCTCTACTATACACTAAGACACAGCGCAGCTGGTCAGCCACTAAGCTGTGGCGGAACAGCAGTTTACATCAAAAATCACATCTCCCAAGTTCAAACACACATCGTCTTGAAAACACATTGGTGGAAATCCTCGGCAGCAAAAACTCATAATTGGTTCCATTTACAACAGAATTAACTCTCCTGACCCCCTTTATATCAATCTAGACCTCACACTTAAACCCCCCATCCTCTACTATCCTAGCAGGTGACTTCAATGCGCACCATCCTAGATGGAATGCACGCAGGACTAGCCGGGCAGGAAGAGAACTTAACAACTTTTGTATTGATAATAATTTAGACATTAAATTTCCTCCCCTCCCCACCAGACATAGTAATCACACCAACCCTACCACCATTGATTTTGCATTATTAAAAAATTGTCCCTTCCGAGCCTCTGTAAATGTAGTTAATCTTTTTACCACGGACCATCTACCAATCTTATTAATGCTGCAACTAAATACTCCTCTTCCCACCCCCTCTCTTCCTACTAAAGTTAACTGGAAAATTTTTGTTAAACTTCTAAACGAGTCCCCTATCCTCTTCCCAACCATCACTTCCTCCGAAGATGTTGATAGGGCGATCAAAACACTAACCCAAACATTTAGCTCAGCACTCTCCGACAGAAACCCTGCCCACAGAACTAGATACAATCACCTGACGGCACAAATAAAACTTTTAATCTCTAACTATAAACAAGCCAAATGAAAGCAATACGTAGAATCTCCCCCCTACTGATCATTCACTTTGGAACTTCTTAAAATGTATTCGTAAAAAGCACAAAAATATTCCCTTACTCACTCACAATAATACCACTGCTTACACAGAACAAGACAAAGCTAATCTACTCGCTGTGATGTATATGAAAAACAATTTACACCACACGAAGATACGAGTATTTTCTGCCCAAATTCATGGAGGAAGCCGAAGATACCGTGATGCAGTTTCTTAGTGTTCCAAATACACCCCCCTTCCCCACATTTTCCCCACTGACATAGTTAACTACATCAACATTCTCAAAAACAAGAAATGCCCGGGACCTGACAATATTTCAAACAAAGCTCTTAAATCCTGCACTATTAATATAATCTTTTACATCACTGATTTAATCAATTCCATTTTCGATCTCAATTACTTCCCCCTCGACTGGAAGCACGCCGCCATTGTTTCAATCCTTAAACCAAAAAAAAATTTAAACTCTCCAAAAAGTTATCGCCCCATAAGCCTGCTGTCCTCTCTTGGTAAACTGGCTGAACATTTCATAGCCATCCAAATCAACAATTTCCTTGCTAATAACAACATTCTCATCCCTGAGCAATTTGGCTTCAGACAGCTTCACTCTACCACACACAAACTGCTCCGCGTGGTGGAGTATATCTCTGATGCACTCCAAAACCGGTCAGCAGTTGGAGGTATACTTATTGACGTCTCTAAGGCCTTCGATAGGGTGTGGTTCATCGGACTCATAAACAAACTTATTCAGCTTCGTATGCCACACTCTCTTATCCATATTTTATACTTCTACCTCAGCGACAGAACCTTTCATGTCCATCTGAACCAGACACACTCACACACCAAACATATCCTGTCTGGAGTCCCTCAGGGCAGTAAACTTGGTCCCATTATTTTTAACATTTACATAAACGACATCCCTAGAACCAACAACACTATACTTTGTTTGTATGCGGACGACACTGCCATTCTTGCCACACACCACAACACCAACTACCTACACCGATACTTACAACATCACATCGACATTCTGGAACCGTGGTTAGAGAAATACCGCATTAAAATACTCCCTAACAAATGTCAAACTGTATTTTTTTCACATCAACGTTTTCCACCCCAACCAATCATAATCAACAATCAGCCAGTTTGCTTTGAGAGGACATGCAAATATCTCGGTGTTACTCTTGACAGCAGACTAACATGGAAACCCCACATTGCAAAACTCAAAGATAAAATAAACTTTGTAAAAGCAGAACTGAGCTCCCTCCTGTACTCGAATGATGTCAGCATTGAAAACAAAATCCTACTTTACAAATCAGTTATGCGCCCCATCATTCTCTATGCCTCCCCAATTTGGGGCTACGCTGAGAAATCTAATGCAAAAAAAGTCCAAATTATTCAGAACGAAATCCTACGTTCTATCAGAAAAGCCCCAAGATACTTGAAAAACTTTGTAATACATCGCGATTTTAAAATTAAAACTATTAAGCAAGAGATGCGAAAACTCTCTAACAATTTCTATGATAACCTCGCTAGGATCCCCAACGAACTGATCTATAATATGATCGACTACGACTTCCGTGAATTTCCAAAAAGACCCCAAACTATCCTAAATCCCGATTTAGACGTCCTTTGCTGATTCCTGACTGAATCTCTTCTGTATCCCTGTAGGGGATATTAGCCTGTTCCCCCACCCTCCTTATCTTCAATACTCTACAATAAGACCACTGTTTACAGCATTCTTTGTTTACTATTAACTTGTTTCATTAACATTATTGGCCCCTATTGAAGGACTCGGTTCAGTGGAAGACTGTGACCCACATATATGTTACCTGACTAGGGACACGGGGCTCAGCATCAGGCGCCCTGTTATCGACAAATTACTGGCTGGTGGGCCCTTTCAATATATGCTACTGGGAGGTTGGCTATTGTGACATTGAAACCAAACGTCACTTTGCTTCCCGTTCATTTTATTTTCTTTATGCAATTATGGTTATTATGCTGGAAATAGTATTTTAACGAAGCATCAATCCAGTGAGTGTTATATTTTAATATGTCTAACAACGCAGATTTCCTTTTAACAATAATCTAACATCATTTCAAGATTGTTTTATATCAAATGCAAGTATTATATACAAAAATATCAAATTCCTATCAATCGGGTATAAAAGTACACACTAAAGGATTGATTATTTTGTTAAACTTCGGAAAGGCTAGGTGAACACAATGAAGTTTTTGCTGTTTATAAAATATCAGCAAGATTTCCAGTGTTTTTCTGGCCAAGAATTTGTAAAGATATCTATATGTAAAAATTATATTGCATGTGTAACTGATCAATTATTTGCCAATCTTTATAACAATTCATACTATCATCTTTTTACACAAACCACCCCATGCCTGGTAAAAAATAGTTACACAATGCAGGCATACACACATGCAGAAATATATAACTAATTTTGTACGTACTTTTTGGCAAACATTTATTCAACAAGCTCTCTTTTGCAGAAGTAAGTAATTTAGTTTCGATATTCAGTTTCTGTTATCATTTAGATTTATATCATATTCAGTTTCTGTTATCATTTTCTGTTATCATTTGTTAAAGAAGACTTGATCCAGCTTTGAAAAAATCAATGAGTTGTGCATTGATTTTATTGTATAACTTTTACACATGACAAGGGTGTTTTTGAAAAGTTAACTGAATGGTCATCTCCGTTAACAATTGTTTATCAGTTATCAAGTCACTCACCAGAGAAAAAACAGCATGGCTATTCTACACGATTCTGGACAGCATTTCAAGCAAAACACGTGTTCTGTATATCATGTGACCACATAACATTCTCAATCTTTGGTCATTACCACCAGAATGACCAAGGATTGAGAAAATCCTTGGTCATTCTGGTTATAACTGCACTATGACCGAAACAAATTTTTCAATGGCAGTGGTTATGAAAAAGTTTTCGAACTCTATGGTCATGACTGGTGGTCACCTGTCATAATTGTAGAAACTCTTCAACTGTTTCCCCAATATTATCAGTTTTAGTTAGATTTTTTCCTGAGGTATGCAGTCCATAGAAGCAATGCAAGCATTGCTCACCTGACATCAGTTTAAAAAAATAAAAAAAATTACTATAATATTTCAGCAGAATTTGTGAAACTGTTATTGATGATAGACCATTGGTGACCAAGCTCAAATTAATCTTAATTAATAATAGCAAAGATACACTTTTTTGTATCTTAAAAAGTTTTCTTCAAATTTGAGAAATAAGAACTCTTAATTTCCCTGAAAATGTCATTAATGCGTTTGCAAAAAAAGTAGAAGATTGGAGTTTATGTACAAATAGGTACAACAGTACAGTCAACCCTCCTATAATGCGATTAACACTAGAATGACTGATATATAAAACTACCTAGAACGACGGGTAGCGGTCAATTTGACCGCCATAGAAAAAGTACAACATACCTTTAATTCGAAACCAAAACATAGTTACAGCATTTAGGATGTTTCTTCGACACATTTTTTGCAAAAAAAAAAATAAGAAAAGTCATAAAATTTCAATGGACTGGGATGAGTCGTTTTGAAGGAATCGTTTCTCAAAGTAGTTAAATAGTCAAAATGACCGCTTCTGTTGTTCTAGTGTTAATTCATACCGCTTTATATTATGAAACTCAGATTAGTGCACATCAGATTAATTCGTACCATGTTATATGGAAACCGCATACCTCGTTATAATAAACTCAGAAAAATTCATACTGTGTTCCGCTTAATGCGAAAACCGCATTAAGTGGAACTCAGAACATATAAATCAGACTGATTCATTCTTCGTTATATAAAATTGTATTTTTAGAGTAGCATGTTATGGTGAATATGGTTATGAAATATAAGTTTATAGATACAAAAGTAAGGCAAAAATATTTTACATATTTCGAATTCTTTTTATTAAGACTTTATAAGAAAATTAAAAACAATACGAAATATAAACTTAATAACTTTTTCCAACAAAAATTCTATTAATATTCATCGCCTCTGTTAAATATTAATTAGTGGCCTAATTCTTTTAATGTCCTCTTCACAGTGCATATCTTCCTTTCGTTTTCAAATGTAGTTTTAATATGTAACTCTACGAATATCTCTCTGAAAGGAGTTAAACAATTTTGCAATTATCTTTTAAATTTTGCACTTTGCACTGATGAAGGATCATTTTAAATAAAGTAATTTTCTAATTGTTTACCCAAACCCAGTTTCCTTTACACATCATTTAAATTGAAATTTGAAACCCATTCTTTACCCATATTTTCGTCTGCATTTGAGGTGAATGTATTAATTTTTTTAGAGGGGATTTTCCTGATAACTGAAATTGAAATATGGTGATGTACGTGGATGGAAAAGCGGGAGAATTCCCCATTAATTTTGAACCGTAAAAGTGTAATAGAAAAAATCATGCTACAGGGAGACTGCTTAAACTGAGTGGTATGATAGAGAAACCGCTTTATAAGACTACCGCGTTTTATGAATATCGCCTTATGACAGGGCTGTCGCAATTTTTGCTCCACATTATATAGAATCCGCATTCTGAGTGTACCACGGAAGTATTGGAGGGTTGACGGTAATATATTTTTCTTAATGGTTTTATATAGTAGAATTAAATGTTGTGCTTGCCTAAAGCAACATATCGCTGCACACCTCGGATTTTATCATTTCATTTAAAAATCAATTCGGTAACCTTGTACGTTTATATATGTAAC
Organism: Amaurobius ferox; assembly: GCA_951213105.1. Classification (NCBI taxonomy): domain Eukaryota; kingdom Metazoa; phylum Arthropoda; class Arachnida; order Araneae; family Amaurobiidae; genus Amaurobius; species Amaurobius ferox. The sequence continues at coordinate 129,688,226 of OX578152.1, forward strand.
ATGTTACAATTTTGTTAAGTTTTTATAAACAGTTAATTTTGCAGAAATATTTCATTTATTTTGGTTTTATGGCTGACAAGGGGGATAGCGTCTATCCAAATAATTTGAGATCAAGTTACTTTTATTTTAATTATATATTATCCAAACTAAATGGATAAAACATTCTCTGTGTAAATAAACAAAGTATTTTTACTTTGCCTAATAAAGATAAGAGTCAAGCGGGATTTTCAGGAGAGACAAATCTCTCTCTGTCTGCCCACATCGTAAGAAATTCCATTGGAAATGGAACTAAAAGAAAATATGCACGCAGTATATACTCGAGCTGCAGCAGGTTTTTGATAGACATGTCTAAGCGATAAGGAAGTGGCTGTTTCCTTAATAGTTAATAGGAAATTTGAATTGGAAAATTGCTAAATTATAGATGCTTTGATACTATAATAGGGTTGTTTCGATATTTTTCAGGGTTAAAATCTCGACATGTGGAATTGATATTTTTAAAAAAATATGAGACATTCATCTCATATATCCTGATGTTTTAATTTATTCAATTTCACATTACATTCATTTATTATTTGCTTCAATTTTTTTGTATAAATTAGAAGTAACATAGTTGTTTATAATAAAGAAATTTACAAGTCTATGTATTAAGATCAAGGTAAGAAAATTTTATGGAAACCAAATGAAACTTGAATGCAATATACGAATATATATTTAGAATTGTTCTTGATTAAATTTTTATCAAATGAAAAATTATAGCTTGATAAGTGGTCTATTTATTTTCTTATATATTTTCCTTGATTTTTATATTCCAATAAAATGAAGTTTTCTTTGTATTTTGTTTTCCTGCATATAATGTTCGTGTTACAAAACCGGGGTTTCACTTCAATAAATTTGTTAATGTCATTAATTTATTTTAATTGTAATTCAGCTATTACTGAAACATTACTTAAAATAGTATTCCATACCTCTCAAACTGCAGTCTAGTACAGAGGCACTGATAGGTAAGGCATAAGAATACTTTGCATAGGGGCTCAGGAGGCTTCATATTTTTTACCTACACCATCTGACCTACTCGAAGGTGTAAGATATCTGTTTAAATGGCCGGGAAGTGCCATCCAATTTAGACCAGACACCAGTGGGGGCAGCATCCACAGGGACTGCATCCTTTGCAAGAACTTACAGGCCCACATATTTAACGTTTCCATATTCCGCATGAACACATAGACAGTTTGGGCAGAGCTGGGAATCAAACTTGGGTGATCCGAGTGCAATCCCCGTGTACTAACACCAGACTGTTCCACAAACCAGACCCCTTTCTACATAAACCGTTTGTAAAAATAGATCAATAACTTGTAAAATATGGAGGGGTGCACGTTTGTTGTATATGCCCAGAATATCTGACAGCGGCTATGATAATGTCCATTCAGCTGTACTAAGGTATATTTATTATAATAGACTAAATGTTTTTATATGCAGATTTCTGTTTATCGAAGTTTACTTTATAATATATAAATTAATTTAAATGTTTTTCACGTACTGTACAGTGTCCATTTTGTGTAATGCTCTTGGAAAAAAATATATTTATTGCCTAATATTTTGTTTTAAATTAATTTTTTATTTCTTATCTCATTTCGACAGCTGATAATCCGGCACCACTTTAAGTCTTGAATGTAACCTAGCTAAAATATATATCATGAAACTTCATATTTGCAAATTTTGGACTCCGTTTTTCAGTCTCCGCAAATTATTTTTACATGACTGATCTGTCATCATGACTGTTATCGTGACTGAATCATCCTCCTCAAAATTAAAAAACTAAATAATCAAAGACTTGTAAAGTTACTTGTTTTTTAAAAAGCAGTGTAAAAGATATTAATTTTCAAATCTATTAAAATGAAATAAAAATAGAAAATTTACTGATACACATCTCTAACTATGTCTGAAAAAGATTTGGTATGAAATTGATATGTTTTTAAATAACAATCTCAGGATGCATATAATTTTTTTAAATCATTGTGGACGTAAATTTTTGGTGTAGTTTAAAAAAATTTTTGACATTCTTACTTTCATCGATTTACACATTTTAGTGATCCCTGTACACAAAGAACAATTTTTAAATAATTTCTGAACAAATATTTGTGTGCAATATCGTTAACATTCTAAGTACTCATTTGTTTAACGTAATATTAAGTAAGGGATATTTATATTTTATTTTAAAGAAACATGTTATCAACATGGAATGATTAATACCTGCAATGGCAACAAGAAAACTTGCTTTGCTATATGCCACTGTAATGTGAATTTCTATGGGAACTGATATATTAAGTGCTACCATGCAGCCGGCTTCTAATTTAAATTAAAAATTAAACTCTTGAGAGAACTTTGCCTGTAAAAATATTCTCAAAATTTGAATCAGTCTCTCATTCAGGGTGCAAAATAAGAGGCGCAACAGCCCAGTGGTTAGCTCACGGCAATTGCACTCGGATAGTCCGGGTTCTATTCCTGCCATTGCCAAAACTGCTGCCGTGTTCATGCAGAGTACGATCATGTTAAACATGTGGGTCTGTAAGTCCATCCGAGAGGTTGGTGGTAGGGGAAGGAGGGTACGTTCTCTGTGGGTGCCTCCCCACTGGGTTCCGGTCTAAATTGGGTGGCACTTTCCGGCTGTCCAAGTAGATGTCTTATACCTTTCTAGTAGGTCGGACGGTTTTCTTGGCCGAAGAGGAAGAAGGGTGTAGAATAAGGGAATATTTTTCATTAGCAAACTGCTAATAAAAATTTCATTTCTATAGTAGTTATGATATTTTGACTAGCAGTTCACAACTATTATTTCACTAGTTTTTGAAAATGTACCTATAAACATATTGAGATGCTGGGTTTGAAATATAGAAGAAAAAAACAATGCATATTGCTGGAGCTATGCACGTTTACGGTAAGATTTTTTTTTACCGTTATGAATTATTTGTTGTGATTTATAAAATTAAGTCTTAAAATGCGATTCAAATTTATTTTTACATAGCAAAACACAAATTTTCTATCGCAAGTTTCGATGCGATACCGCTTATTTTGACCCTGCTCCCATTGCAGATAAGATAGCTGAAGCCATGAACATATAAAGCTGATATAAAAGTTTAAATAAAATCTCAGATTCACAACAGCATTCCTATGAAATAATTTAGATTATCAATGCTTTAAGTGGTATATTTATCAATGCTTTAATGGTATATTATACTAAATATTTCGGAGTGTACTACAAACAACAGATTAAGGAATCATAGTGGGGGCCATTAAGGGTCCCCACTTGTTTATAAAATGCAGTGGGTGAAATATTACTTAGTTGTGTGATACTGTAACTAATAAATGAATCATGCAATACTATTTACTAATTGCCATGTGTAATTGTGGCCAGAAAACATTTAAAACGGAATAAAATATTTGATATTCATGTTTGCAAGCTTTAAATATGTTGTAGAAAACTTGAAAGTAAGAGAAACTCGAATTCAACACAAAATAATACTGATAATTAAAATGATTTTAAAAATGCGAGCAAGATAAACTTACAATGACTCAGATGCAAAGAAAAATACCTAGCTCGCTGAAATATTTCGAAAATTGCTTTATGTGCTCAAATTAATACGGATCGTAGTTTGAATGAGTTTCGATAATTATACAGACGTAAATAGAAAAAGATATCCATCCGTAATACGATGAAGACAAAAAAAAATTAAATCTCTGTGTTTTAGAACGCAGGAATAGGTATTTATGAAAATCCTCTTTCTGAAATACATCAAATAACTTTAAATTGCTTAAAAAATTATATCTTGCAAAGTAAGTCTCTCCTTCTTGATTGACATATCTTGTTGCGTTTATGTGGTACGTCATATTTTGTCCTACTCCGTGCTGCCCATTATGTGCGAGGTCGGGGGCGGAGCCGTATTAAGTAGTAATTTGAACACCCTGTCTCAATATATGCGTCACTAAGCGTGATGTCAAATAAAAGTCACCTGTATATGCGTTCTCCGTATAGGTTCAGTGGCGTAGATTTTTTTTTTGTTTGTTTGAATCTGGCATGGCAACATAGCTCCTTCGTACTTAGTTCTGTTTTTCAAAACGTCTTACCTCGCGGTAGAAATTCAAAATTAATTGAAATATTAATTGGCTTTGAGTAAATAAACGCAATCCGAAAAGCTTTGTATAAAAAATTTTTACCACATTACTTTTCTTTTCTCAAGAGGATGGAAGAAAAGATTAAGACCGTAGCATCTGTTCAAATTGATGAAGGGACTTTTAAATACATACTGGTTAAGGTTTACGATCCTGACAACGAAGAAGAAACATCTAAATTTATAGTAAGAGGAATATGTTCTGCCGAATATCACGGTAAAATATCAAAAGTTTTCTTTGAGTTTAAAGCATTTGTTAAATATATCTTTGTAACGGGCCCATGGCTATCTTGAACTTAACTAATGTGATTGATAGAACTGAGAGAAATATGTATTTTTTTCAATATAGTTCAGCGAAACAGTACAATATTTCAAAACGAACGTATCTAAGAAGGCAGAATTGATGCAAAGGTAAATTTAAGTTGGCTGGTACTACTGAACTCGACGTTAGCAGAAATGAACAGTTGAAGCGATCTTGATGGTGTCGGTGTCCTTTAAATATCCTAATTTCAGTGTTTTGTGTCTGCTATGCGGTTTCTAAAAACTCAATTTTTTTTTAAACCTCATGAGTAGCCAGTGACAGTCCAATTTGAGAAAATAGTTTTCCAAGAAATGTTCTGAGTGACAATGAGTAAAATGTTTGTTTATATCATTGAAAACCAATGTGCTTTTAACAGTGCTGGATAAATTGGGGTCTTTAGATCTTGACCCCCCTCTCCTTCCCCAGTTTGACGAAATTTAACAATTAAACATTATATTCTTCATATTTTAGAAACCCTTAAGATCACTATTTTAATATAACTAGGTGTTTTTATTCTCTTATTTAAAGAAATATGGTATCTTTTGATGTTACAGATGTGGAGGAAAATATATGATCAAAAAAATTAACTCATTTTTCAGTTTATAAAATACCATCAAATCATAATCACTTTTTATGAATACTGAACTACTAATGTGTACTGAATATTTAAGCTGAAATTAGAAATTATACAGATTTACTATTAATTTTTAACTAAAATTGTTCACCAGTTTGTAAAATATTATCAAATCATAATATGTAATTTTCTATCTTAACTTTCTGTTCCATAGATTTAAATAAAAAAAGTTATATGAATCCACAGGTTGGATAAGTTGTAACCGTAATTTAGAAAACCAGCTTTAGGTTTACAAAAATGTTTATTCGGACAAATATACTGTTTGCAATTTCAGTTTAAGCATAAAATTGTGCTTAAAGAACAAAATAGCAATTAAACTATCTAAAAACTCTTAGAATTATAAAAAAAATATATGGATGTCTAAAATATAGTGAAAAATAGTATATATTCCAGTACAGTTCAAAATAAAAAACCATTTATGGTTATAAAACTGTGAATACTTTAGAGTTAAATGTTTATATGATAACATTTTACCAATGTTGATCTCGCAGTAATTAACAGACAGTTTGGAAACATTTTGCATTGAAAGCATACATGCATTGTTTTTTGTCACTTCCCTATTTTCTGTACACTAGTAAGTTAAGCCAAAAATTGTTGTGTAATATTGAAACCAAACTCAAAAATTACGAAATATAATCATATAAAAAACTTTTAGGAAAAACATTACGCTCACAACCAGTAGACAAAAATATGTAGTACCATTCGTTCTTCATACAGAATATATAATATAAAAAAAAACTTGAAATTCAAAAATGTGCAAATTCTTGTAGTATTCTAAATAGCATTGTTATTCATTCTATTAAAATATGTAATTTAATTCTCCTAAACTGAAGTTTAAGAATCCTGTTCACGCTATACAAAATGATCTTCACAGGCTGAAAACTATCTTCATTGAAGAATAATATATCCTGGTTCTATTATTTGTATACAAATTTGTAAAAAATATAAAATTGGATTAACCAAAATGAAAGTACTAAAATTATATTAGAACTTAGAAGATATTACCTGTACTACGTATATCCTGTTTCAACAATTGGCTAAACACAGTATACAAGTTAATTGACTAATACGAGTGTGAAAAATTGTTCTCAAAATAAAACAGATAAGTATCAACAATTCCTGTAATCGAAACCCGAAGGCTGCAATTGATATAATCCAGTAAAAATGCAATTCCTTTTATTTATAAAATTCATTTCTATATCCATTTCTTTTTTATTTAAATCAGAAAAAAATTAATAAAAGTCATCTGCTACACATTTGATTTAATTAAGCTGCTGAGCAATATTTTTTTTTTTAAAATAAATTTGCAGAAAAAAAATCTCTATGGAAAGTTCATTTTTTATTAATATCTCGACAATCCCTGGTCTCAGAAACTCCACATGTGGACTCCATTTTAAGTGGCACTATTCCAAGTGGCGCTATTCCAAGTCTACTCACAAAATTTCAAGAAATTTGGAGTGGTCATTCTCCTGTGATGATGAGACAAATAAAGAAATACATGCACATACAGGGTTCTCCCCTGGCCGTCCAAATGGATGCGCTATGTTTTTGGATGAGTCGGACGGTCTGGGTCTTCAACATACATGGTTCTAGGGTGCGGTAGCCCAGTGGTTAGTGCATGGAAATTGCACTTGGTAGGCCCGAGTTTGATTCCCTCCACTGCCAGAACTACTGTCGTGTTCAAGCGGAGTACAATCACATTAAACATGTGGGTCTGCAAGTCCTTCCGAGAGGTTGGTGGTAGGGGGAAGAAGGATACGGTCTCTATGGATGTCTCCCCCGCAGGGTTCCAGTCTAAATTGGGTGGCTCTTCCCGGCCATCCAAACAGTTACCTTACACCTTTCTGATAGGTCGAACAGCCTGGGTCTCAATAATAACAACACACAGGGTTGTACAATCAAGGGGGACTTCTGAAGGGATTTTAAAATATGAGGAGATATTTAAAATACAAAACAAACAATACTTTTTAGCTTGAAAATAATACAAGCAAATATTCACAAAACTATTTATATTTATTTGAAAAATAATACTATTAACATTCACCTGCCGTCCAAACGGCTGCTCATATTTTAGGACAAGTTGAATAGTCTGGGTTTTCGATTATTAACATTCAGTAATAAATGCTATTTTCTCATTTTTTGTATTTATTACATTTTTCAAACCTATTTCTGGACTCTTTCTAATTAAAAGTTTCAGTTTTCCGCATTATTTCCATTTCTTAAAAGTTTTCCAGATTTACACATAAGTTATTTTCCCTTCATTTCCAGAATATTTTAAACATTTATTTGCTAATTGCTTTCATACCTTGTCATGATATTTGTTTTCCAATAATTTCCATTTACAATGTAGCCATTTAAATATTTTGGGGGCCAATTTTAAATCTATTTTTTCCCACAACAATTGAATCATTAAAATTTTTTCAGATTATATTGTTTAGCAAAATCACCCATTATTTTTTATATTGCATGACCCTCCACTTTGTCTGGTTATTATTGTATTAATAATTATTATTGATATTTTTATTCTTTACTCTTTCTTAAACTGAGGGACTATTTGCAATAATATTTTGCTTTTTTTTTGTTAACTAAGGAGGGCAGCCACTATTTTTCCTTTAAGATTTATTGCAATATTTTTTATCTATTAATATCTTATTTCATAATTTTTCTATCATCGCAGTCATGATATTTTGGTCATTTTTTCCATTATTGTATCACTTATCAAATATTATGAACGTATTAACTATTAAATTCTGTAGCCTTATGCAAAAATTTGGCTTTAATTTTATATAAACTAGGGGGCTCTGCCCTGCTCACTATGCTTGCCAATCCTCATAACATGCTTTGCTAGTCGGGAGGCTTTGCCTCCTATTCGCCAATGCTCGCTCAGCTAACTACGTAGGTATAATGCATCCATTGGGGGACCATCCATTGTTAACTGATGCTCACCAACCTCTGGAGCTTGCTTTACAGGCTCTTTCAACCCAACCTGCAGCACATCTTAGGCTTGTTGTTGCTCGCCAAACCCCAAGGCTCTGACTCCTGTTTGCTATCGCTCATTAATCGCCAGAGTTCGCTACAGGTGTAATACACCCGTTGGGGCTTTGCCCCTTTATTAGCTCACCAATTCCTATAACTTGCTTCTCATGCTCTTTCATGTAGTTCGGGCTTCAGATCCTCTGGTTGCTGTGCTCACCAACGACATGTGATCGAATCCTAGGAGTTGCTGGATATTCCTGCCAAGTGCCTGTTGATCTTTGCCTCAGCTATTGGTCTCTTCTGTGTTCGTTTCTTTTTTTTTAGAGGGGGGGGGGGGGCAGTACAATAGACCCCTGGTCGCTGTGCTCTCTCTGAGCTACCCACCTCTAAGTTATAAGTCATGCTCCTCAACCCCCGTAACTTGTTTTGTGAGTTTGTAGGCTTCATCTCCTACTCGCTAGCACTCACAGAGCCTGTATCTCTTTCAATGCCACTTGCTATTAGATTATGAACAACTGTTTACTGTACCATGAACAAACGGCAAAATTTTACAGGACATTTTGACATTTATTTGTAATACAGTGGCAAAATATTGTGTTACATAATATAGAGAGATTTACAACAATAAGACATTTAGTTGTGCAATATAACACTTTAATAGTAATGTTCATGACAACAATACTTAGTTGCAAAATGCTGTTTGTTTGTAAGAATAAATAATAAAGCATATATATGATTGTCAATATTCCACATTGTTCCAAGTACACTAACCAATATGGTCATGTTTAGAATTAAATATCTATACTTTTAAAGTTTTACTTCAATAACTTAGTCCTCGGCCATCTTTTGTGACATTTCTACCAGCAACCAATCGCAGAAGAGTGGGAAATCGGCTCGACCAATTAAAGCTTTTCTAGTATAGAAGAAAAATTTTAACTTCAGAAGTGCTTAAAAATTGAATAACTCATTAACTAAACAAAAAAAAAAGTGTGTGTGTGTGGGGGGGGGGGGGGGGTCTCCATCTTGCAAAAATTTAACTATGTAAGCACATACCTACAAAAATTCCATGTTTTGATTGCTAATCTGTCCAGGATGCGAACTTGCAGCTCAAATACTCTTTCTTTGACATTGACATTAAATATTTTTAAACTAAATTGCAAATCAAAACACAGTTATTTCTGTGCTTTGCCCCAATATTCCTCTATAAATATACCAAATTTCATATTTTTGTGGTACGTGACAGAGAAACTCGAGAGATGTGAAATTTGTCAAACAGTGGTGGCATCAGCTACGTTTTTTAATATACAGAGATATTTTGAACTTTCTGAATTTAAATTATATTGATACTTTGTGTTATATAAAAATCAATGATATGTTTTATGGCATGTGACCAACCACCACACTCCACTAAAGATGTGGGTCGGAAAATTTTCCGGAAATGGAAAAATTTTCCACTACATTTTTCCGGAAAATTTTCCCTTCGCTTTTTTTTTTAATTAATTTGAAATTCAAATGTAATACTCTTTCCAAACTGTTTTTTTTTTAAAAGCAAATAGCTTTGTAAGAAGTTTTTGATCATTGAGTTTTCTAATTTTGAAAAGGAAAATAAAAGAGGGAGGGAGGAAGTGTGTATATTTGCTTTATTTTAAAGAAAAAGAATGGATGCCAACCAAAAGGGTACAAGTGACATTTTACTCATTCTCTGAAAGAAGCAAATAAAGTTTTAAGATGCTTATTCTTTCAGCATTAAATTCTCAAAAATTTATAGAAATGTTTAAAAAATGAAATGTTTTTGCAAGTTCTGCTAAGGGACTATATACATTATAGCATATATATTATATAATGCATTAATAGCATATATATTAATCATATATGCTTAACTCATCTTACATATTGTCTCTTCTTTATCATGATACTCGCTCATCCATGTACAAGTGGGTATTTTTTAAAACAATTTTTAATATTATATAAAATAATTCATTTTAAAGTGCTTAATTTTTTAATTTATTTTTGTCATTTAATATGTTTATATATTTAAAAATTTATTTTTATACATATAATAAACTATGTTTAGCAATTTTCAATTATTTCATTCCTTTTGTGCAATGCTTTAAAATTGGAATTTTGCAGATAAGTACATTATTAAAGATAAAATAGAATTTTCTTTATAAGTTTTCAAAAGGAAGTATATTTAAGGAAAATAATAAATTGTAGCTGCTAAGTGCAGTATACAGATATAAGAAATTTTTATGCATAGAATTGTTTTATATATTTCTAGATTTATACCCATTTTTAGCTTTGTTTATATAATATATGTTTGACTGTAGCTGTAGTATAAGAATAAATACTATTTAAAAGTCACTGAACATATTATCTCAGCTGAAATATAATATAGAGAATCATTTCAAAATTCTCCGGAAAATCCATATCTCTACACTCTACTATTGTCCCTATGGATGCCTCCCCCACTGGGTTCCGGTCTAAATTGGGTGGCACTTCCCAGCCGTCCAAACCGTATACCTTTCTGGTAGGTCGGACGGTCTGGGTCTCAACAACAACAACAACACTACTATTGGTAAGTTGAAAATAAAACCGATGTAACCTTGAATTGATAATAACAGTGAGCATTTCTGCAAATATCACTAAGCTATAGACATTTTGGGAATCTATATCATTGTTTTTTAGTTTACATTGTCGATGACAGATAATCAATATAAAACAGTGGATGTGATGTATAAAGGAAAATTTAAATTTCTCTAAGCAAAAAATAGTCACACACCACGACTTTAAAAACAGGCTAAGTTCTCGTAATCTGGCTTTAAAATCTGAAATATTATCTTGGGCATAGCCCAGGATACTAGTTTTTAACTAAAGTCATCCTCCTTCATATTTTTTGTTAAACTTTCAAGTACCGAAGTATGAATTGCCGAGTGCTGTTATGTAGAAGCTTGTTTACTGACTGATGTTGTCCTTTTGTGAAATACCGATGTTGATTGAAACTCATTTTCAGGCAAAAACAACATCGTAATAAAAGTAAATTTAAACTCAGTTTTATTCAAAACATCCACCAGATAGAAACTTATTCTAACAGTACAAAAAATAACGTGACAAACAGAAATGCCAACTTAATATTCTGCGTCTATAAAAACAAAACTTGCAAACTAGCAGAGATCAGTTATGATGAACAAACTGAGCCCTCAGCGATACATGCTGAAGCACAGCAAATGCCCATGCAATGCTCTCAACTTCATCTTGAGAGAGATCATTTGCATGACCACTGATGGAAACCATAAAACACGCATTGCATTCTGTAGGGACAAAAAGTGTTCCTCAGTACTGGTAAATATTACAATTTTAGTCGAGAATTTATCCTCTGTATCACTGTTGCCATTTTCGGTTCAGTCATAAGAAATATGGTTTAAAAGAGTAATAGTGGCTGATTCAGAGACCGTTCCCAATATTTACTACTTTGGAATCCTCAAGACAAGATAGCCAGTGCCCGTGACAAAAAAGGATTTGCTGTATTTGATTATAAATCTTGTGTATTATCTTCAAAGGTGACATATATGAAGTTACAACTCCAGACATAGAAAAACTTGGTTTAGAATGTGAATGTGTGGGAGGAGGTCGTATTCAACACAACATATCCAATAAAACAATTCATGTTTATGGATATTCACAGGTAATTTATTAATATTATATCTATCTTAATAAAACATTTTTGAGGTTGTGCATGTATGTCTGTGGATGCGATGTCTCAGGAACACATTGAGCATTTCGAATGAAATTCGGTACAAATATTACAAATAATGAAATCTTATTGATTCTCAATCCAAATTTTTAAATGAAATCAAAACCTTCAATAATGTTATTTAAGTTATAATTTCCTATTCAATTTTTCATCAGAAAATAAATAACAAACTTTAAAATGATAGCATGAACCATTTTTGAGATATTGCACATTTTTCAAATAAAAAAAATCACATGCAATGTCTTAATAGTTGTGAAATATTACTTTTTATATGTAATATTATGCGATAAATTTATTAACATCATTCTTGTAGATCTAGTTCATTCCATCCACGAGAGACGGATACTTTGGGTAATAGTTCTGTATTTTGATGCCTAACAATTCGCTAATAGTTATTTAAAAAAAACTCTTCTCTCCATTTGTCTGTACTGTTTGACCATAAATTTTGTGAACTCAGTGGCTTATTTAATGAAATATTGCCAACGTGGCGATATTTTGCCTCAGATTGACAAAATTGTCATCAAAATTACAAAAATGACACTAAATTAAGGAAAATGATGAATTATTTGAATACATATACTATCCATATTGATAATTGTGTGAAATATGAGGAGTTTATTGGAAATCCAGAAAAGCGCTCAATGTACAATTCAGCATTAAGAACAAACACACTGTGCCATAGATCTTATACATCATCGTTTCATTGTGAAAGAAGTCAGTTCATTGCATTATAGAGAAAGTCATGGGCTGTCTACATCAGATTTTTTAAAATACTTTTAGATATTGTAGCTGTCCCCCCCCCTTCCCCCCGCCCCCCCCCCCCCCCCACACACACACACAGAAAAATACAAATCTTTCCCATTCTCTGCTATTTCCAGAACAATAATATGTTTATTTTGCCATATTTGAAACTTATAATTTACAAATAATTTGAAGCAATTATTTATCAAATTTTCATACTCAAAAAGTTTACAACAAATTGGTTTCAATATTTAAATACTTTTTAAAATTTGCTTCGTGGCTTTACAGATACTTTTACTTTTTGTGTTGTTTTGTATTCCAATTTTTAATCCAATGCTCTCCCTAGGATTTGTAACTAGTCTGCATAATATTCATTTAGTATCTGTCAGTAAGGTAACAGTACCAATGTTTTTTATTTAGTTAATTCTTTTTAAATTGAAGAGCGTTCTTCTAAGTCAAAGCACTTGAGTAATTTATAATTTACAAATAATTTGAAGCAATTATTTATCAAATTTTCATACACTCTAAAAGTTTGCAACAAATTGGTTTCAATATTTATCTGTGCAAATACTTTTCAAAATTTGCTTCGTGGCTTTACAGATATTTTTACTTTTTGTGTTGTTTTGTATTCCAATTTTTAATCCAATGCTCTCCCTAGGATTTGTAACTAGTCTGCATAATATTCATTTAGTATCTGTCAGTAAGGTAACAGTACCAATGTTTTATATTTAGTTAATTCTTTTTAAATTGAAGAGCTTCTTCTTAAGTCAAAGCACTTGAGTAATTTATGCCAATTTTTTTAGTTACTTTGCAAATTTCCTTTAACCCTTTCGGGACGGCGGCATTCCGAAACTACCGTGGCCCAAAGGACGAAGCGCTTCGTTTCCGAAATGTGCCTAAAAGACGGCTATTTTTTTGCGCTAAGCCTAACTCTCGAAAAAAATTCACTAAAAATCACCCGTTCAACACAGCATTCTACTTTTTTCAAGAAGATAGGAAATACTTATTTTCTATTTGATGTATATTTTTCATACAAATTTTCTTTTATCAAAATATTAAAAATTTTAGTGTATATATGTTTTAGGTACAGATGGATAATTCTTTGGCATGTCCTTCCGATTTTTTAAAACTGTACCACATACATGTGTATTCTTAGACAACAAATACTTTGCAAGTACAGGAAAGTTAAAAAAGTTATCCAAATACAAAGAATATCCTTTTCCTAAAAGTTCACTTAGAAATGTTTTCACAACGCATTCTCCATACCCACCATCAGAGCTTGATAATCCCGTGTCCTTTCCAGTATACACAAGGAAATTCCATTTATAGCCTCATTCCGATTCTGATGATTTATATATTTTTATTCCATATCTGGACCTTTTCGATGGGATATATTAACGAAATCCCAGCCTTCCTTTCCATGAGAACATAAATAACCTAATCATTTCATTGCCGCACATTCCTTTACCCCCCCTCCCCCACTCACTCAAAAAAAAAAATACTCTCTTATATTCCTCTAATTCAACAACGAAATCAATAAAAGACAAAATCAGAACGAGACCCGGAACTCAATTATAAAATTGTTTATGCTGCGAGAAGTGAGCTGTCTGCTTACGCTACAGAACCATGTTTCATCCCTCCAAATGGAGAAATAATTCATTGGATTCTCCTTGTGCCAAGGTCAAACATCTACAAAATACATTTAAGTTGCTTCCACGGGCATTTAACGCCATCTAGTATACAAATACATTCAAATTAAAACGTTCCATGTAGAAACACCAATACGTGCCAGTCATCCTTTAGGGTAAAATTTCCTCCGGCCCGGCGGCGTGCCAATCGTCGCGAAAGGGTTAATGGATCACAATTTGACTAGTTTTTAATGATTTCTCCTGGTTTTTGCCAAAGGCAATTTTAATCAAGTTTGCCACTGTTATTTTGTTTCCTCTGTGCATGAACCTATTACCAAAATCAAATTTTGCCAAAAAAAAAAAAAAAAAAACTCATAGATATTCAATTCTTAACTGAAAAATCCCTTACTGTGAATTTTCCTCTGGTAAACTCTGAGATAGTGATCTTTTATTGAGTTATAAATGCCAACAAAGTCTTCACTCATTTGATAAAGTAAATAATTACTTATTTTTTCCCATTTTATATAAAAACATATTATATCTTGTATGTTTGTCTAAAGGCGCATGTAAATGAGGTTATTTGCATTTATACAAAACATTACATATAAAGCATGTTAATAATTATCGCTTTGATTCTGTAATAAATGAAGGTTAGGAGTTATGTCACATCTCCATGATGGGTCATAAAATCGACAATTTCTCAAAGCGGATAAAATATAGACTCTAATCTAAATACGCTAACACTGGAAGCACAGAAAGTTTTACCGTCCTAACATTTATTTCTTATTTTATTGTCCAAATCTGGAATTCTGATTACCCAATTTTTATTACCTGACATGTAAAAACAAAATGTTCATATATTAATAGCTTTAATATCTTGAAAGTTAGCATAAATCTAATAGGATATAAAATTCCTGACATAAAAAAAAAAAATCCATTTTAAAAGTATTGAATATCACCTCTAAGTGAATGGGAAAAAGACACAATATCCGAACTCAACTGTCTCGCGTATTCCTATTCCATAATCATTATAAGAATGAAAGAAAAATGTATTTTTTTTACATTTCTTATATACAAGAGAATTAAATTATATATATTTTTTTCATTCTGCTAATAGTGATTAAGTATGAGAAAATTGAGTGAAAACTCACACTCCAGATAATTTTATTTAAATCTCGAACAAAGGTTGTAATCTTTTGTGTATTTCTTATTTTTTGCTCAGAATTTAATTATAAATTTCAATTTATCTCTCTTGCAGCCAATGCTATCCTGTACACACATCTTGTACAACAGGAAATGAACATAAAACAGGAAAGGGAATCAAATTATGGGCAACCTGGAGCAGAATTTGAGGACATTTTGTTTTACGTTTTTGGGATGAAATTCAGGGACATCGGGTAACCTCAAGGTAAATGGAAGTAAGAGAGGTAGGCCATTCGTTTCTGGCAACCTGCTCCTGTCCAGAGTTCTTGGAATTACTGACGTCACTGGTCCCTAGCCGAACCTTACCGAAGCATCGGGAAATGTGTCGATGTTTTTAACTCTCGCGTTCCTAATAATTATGAAAATAAATCAAAGCGCTCAGCTTTTGGAAATAATATAAATGACCAAATGCAAATTCTGAGTCAAATGCAAGCGGATATTACGGAACTCGGAGTCATTTCTAAAACTTCAATACTGCCTTTCCAAAAAGGCATTCTTGTTTCAATAGCAAGCTTAAAAGGACTTTATGATGACATGAAAGAAAATAATATTAAATATATAATGACAAGTAGAGTCAACCAAGATGCTTTAGAAAATATATTTTTCCAAATTAGAGGTCTTGTACGATTGTATAACCATCCTCTTGCTACTGATTTCAAATCCCGACTTAAAACATTATTGCTTGGGTCTAAGCTTCCTATGCCAATAAATACAAATGTGGAAAATGACCAAGATCAAACACTAACTGCGACTTTATTTTTCAAATTAGAAGAAAAAGACTATGCAGTCAGCATCACTGCAGATATTGAGCCTCAACATGATATTCATTTCAGTCCTGATGTAAATGAAAAAGAAGCCTTGCGTGTTTTTTTTTTTTTTTTTTTTTTTTTTCCAGGATATTTGGCATATCGTCACAAAGAAGCGCAATTAGGAACTATTCATATCTAGTGGAATCAACATCTGAAAATGACAAAAAATGGATTGAATCTTTATTAAGAGGTGGTTTAATTGTTCCATATGATACCTGGGTAGAAACAGTCACCAAATTATAAGATATTTTTTTTTAACTACAGGGAAATTTTATTTCTAATTCAAGAAATATTTTAGAGAATCTCCAACTGAAAATAAAAGAACAATTTCCTGAAATAGCTCTTGATGTTGTAAGAACATATACCAGAACCAGAATCTTCTTTCGAATAAGACACATAAATGAACAGATGAAAAAAGGAGCTGAAAGAATTTCTAGTCATTCATGTGAAGAAATGAAAAATAAGCAATGAAGAGAGAGCTTTAAATTTTAAGGTTTACTCACGATCTAGTAGTTAGGAATTGACGGGCTGCGTGTGTTAGGTTTTCATGGTTTTCCTAACATGTAACATAAATGTGACGCAGCTTCCCTTAAAAAGTCCTCCATGAAGGCATTCCTCCTTTATAGAATGGCCATTTTTAAAATTATCCTTCTCTCCCATAGGGGAAAATCCGTAACCCAGTCATTTGATCACTGACCTTTGTAACACCAAAATTACTTGAAAGATCTTGAGATCAAATCTGGTAAAGTCACTAAAGAGATATTGGGAGATATACCCCCCTCCCCCCAGAAACCTATCGAAAACTATTAAAGTTAGAAGGAAGGATATTAGGAGAAATAGGAAACAACTCATTTCATTATCGCCCCCCCCCCCCCCCCCCATTTTTTCTGTCGACGTAATTGATTAAAATCTACTGACTGGTTGGACGTGTTAGTTTTCGTTGATTTCCAAACATATAGCGTAGATAAGGCACAATTTCGGTAGATGTTCCTTTATGAAAGGCATTTTCAAAATTTGGTCACAACTGAACTTATCTAATCAATATCTCGTCCTATCTCTTTACTTTTTTTAATTTTTAATTTTTTTTTATCATGAAGTACCCATATTCAAAAATTGTCTATCGTTATATGAAATTCAGTGCTCATTTAACTTCTTGAATAATTCAATTTTTTGACCATCATGAAACAATAATAATACATAATTAAAGAAAACAATTGTACTGATCTTTTGTATCGTACAAAATATGATTTCCACACTTGTTCGCACTCGGAGAAGTCTTTAAATAATTGGATTTCGTACACATATCAAATTCACTATGAAAAAAAAAAATAATACGAGCAGTTTTCTGCCTGAAATCTTTACGGACGTCACATATTTATTTATTTCTATAATTCTGAAAACTATTTTTGAATTACATTCAGCAATTCATTCACTGTCTTCTAATTTATTTTATCATGTCAAGTCTACAAGCATGATATTTTAAAGCAGTTCGATAAAAATGGACAGGTTTTGTTGGCTTATTATTCTAGTCTCAGATAAAATAATAGTGCCTTGTATTTTAGCTAAATCTTCCGATATTTTACTATGCACTTATTAAAGAAAAACTAACAACAATTTTAAAATGCAGAAAATATTTTAGCATAGTTTAAACAGCTCAATTGCTAATGTCATCGTTAGAGATGCTTAAAAACAACTCTAACAATGCAGTCCTAAATAAAATTTACCATAACTAGTTTTATTTAATATTATATTCTTATATATGAATAATGAAATCTAATCTATCATTTACTCGGTAGAAATTTCAATATACTATATGATGTATATTTAAATTAAGAAAATTGCTGCGGTATTCAATGAATTTCTTATGACAGCAACGGACTACGGACCTGTCTTTGGGACCAGTGACGTCAGTCGCGAAGGGAGGGGAGAATTCCAGCTGTTGGCGTACAATCTTTGGCCAACCTTACCTTTCAATAGACCTTAGGGTAACCTGAGTGAAAGGGTATTTTTTTATTTCCCTTCCAATTTCCATGTGTTAATAAAGTACAGATTTGGGAAAAACGGAACTGAAAAAAAAAAAAAAAAAGACATCCACAATGACTAATATTGTGATTACAGTTCTCCCAATCATGTTTCAACACTTTTATTTTTCAGTTAATAATGAACATTTAAATAATAACAAAAAAGCTAATTCTACAGATCGATTCATTTTTGGAGCAGAATAACTGAAAAGCACCTATTTTGTAGCAGTTGGCACATGGAATCGATTCTGTAATAAAGCTGAAACTCACCCATCAAAATATACTACAAAAATTAGGGGGGGGAGGGGGGACCAACACTACTAAAAAATTAAGAAAGTTGTGAAAAATGTGAATGTTATCATATAAAATTGCAAGCATCTATTTTTTCATTCTGGTACTTTATTAACATTTTGTAATAATTTTTTATATATGTAAATAAATTGTATGATATGTTATAAACCTTCTCCCTATGATTACATTTTATACACTCGGTGCTTGGTGGCCATCCTTTTAAATACTATAATTATCATTCATAACTATCAAACTGCCAATTTCTACATTCAATTAAAAAATAAATAGTAGGAAATAATTTGCACAAATATCTGAAAAAAAAATGGATACAATTAAATAACATACAATGTTTTATATTGCATACATAATAACTTTATTTACAGCAAGAAAAGATGGCCACCGTGTGTTTAAAATGTAATAATTTTCATTTTCAGAAATATGTTATAATGTATTCATAGGAAGAAGGGTTATAATGAACATGTTATACAATTTACTTACATATATGAAAAATTATTACAAAATGAATATTAATTCACTAGAATTAAAAGTTAAAGCTTGGCAATTTGATATCACAACATTTTTCAGACACAATTTCCTATTTTAATGTGAAATAACATCTATGCTTGGAGTTTCTGTATCTAAGTGTTACGAAAAATGTAAATACTTTAAAAGCTTATACCTCCGAACGTAATGGATAAAAATGTAAATAATTTTTCTTATTTTGTTAGAAATGTCCAAACTATAAACTGTACCTGGCATTGCCTGGGATTTAAAGTAAGGATTAATTAAATTCATTAAGTCACCTGCTTCAGAAGCACATGCTTAAATTACAAAACTCACGCTAGCTCATGCTCATCCTAAATAAGCATCTAATCACACCTTAGATCACTGCTGGGATATGTAAGTCTCAGCACTGGGCACATCAATATTTTCGATTCTAGTTTCAGTTCCCAATCCAAATAAATTCCTAAGCAGATGTCATTTCCTACAGCATTCTAGGTCTGTGACCCCTCGACCCCATACTAAGGATGCATTACATGCCAGTTTGCCGCAGAGCTCTAAAAGAAAAAAAAAAGAAATGCTTTCCTCCCTTCTAATGGAAAGCCTTTTACCCAATCCTAAAATCTCCTAAACAAAATCAGTCTGCTCCATTTCCCTGTATGTTTTGACCTTCAGTTAACTCTGAAGCCTGCTAGATTCATTCAAAAAATCAAAGACATGCCTCATATAAAAAATTTATAATTAATAAACAGTTGAGTTTACGAATTCTTTTTTTTTTTTTCTGGAGTGGTCTATGATATTTTAAGCAGCTTCTGAAGAAAAAAGAAGGAATGTTGGATGGCACATCAATGTTAATATATTGTAATGTAAAAATCAGAAAGGTTTAAAATGTGCAAAATGTATATATTTTTTAAAAATTCCATTAAAATGTATCTATTAATTCATCATATTGACTCTGTTCAAAGTTTGCTTGAAAATGAATTTATCGATTGTGTCAAGATGGAAACTCTAATAATATTTTAGGTCACTAAGGAATCAATTAGTGTAACCATCAGGGTAAAACATAACATAACTAAAAAAATAACTCAAAATTAAAAAACTGCTGATGTACACCTATTTGGATCCTGAAGTACTTGTGTATCCAATTTAATGGTCGTACAGTACTTAAATTTTCCATTACAGATTGCACACACACATAGATATCTTCCTTTATTATGCATGATAAAAATAATTTCAATAATTTATTATTTTGAACTGTATTTTTTTTTAACTTAAAGTATCTGTCAGAGAGTGTTTTTTCATTTTCTTACTTTCACTCAAAATATCTATAAAAGAACTATAAAAGATATAAACAGAAACTGACAAAAACATAGTTTTCAGAGTAATCATCTTGTTAAGTTAAAGCAGATTGTAATGCTTAAGTTCTGTCTCTAAAGTTTACGCACAGAATAAAGATGCTGATAAAATTAAAAGGAAAAAATTTAACACTAAATAATCAAAACGCAATCGAAATGAAATAAAGTGAACCCATTTTATTGTATATAACACTAAAAATGTGTTAAAAATTACATGCTTTGAAAAGTTTGATGAAACAGCACTGTCTCAAAAGTTTAAGCACTTTATGCAAAATTTTACAAACGTGTGATGATAACGTTGTAATGGCGTTTCTCCTGAGTGGTAGAAAAGCAAAGAGATAACTTCTGCTCATGAATCAAAATGCCGAAGTCTTTGGTGTTTACAAAAAAAAAAAAGAGATTTTAAGGATTTTAAAGTTAAAAGCTGAAGGTAAGACTGTTCGTGAAATTGCTATTACACCCAACTCTTTTTTTACACGTTTTTCTTTTACATGAATTTGAAGTTACACAGTTCAAAAAAGCCTTCCTTTTTTGAAAAATTTATTTGATCTAACACGATTTCAAAGTCATTGTCTTATACTTATGTACGTGGCCATGAGCGGTCTAGTATAAATTACAGTCTTTGGTACCAATGTATAAAAAAATTCACGTTTTTACCACACTTCAAAAATTAGGCAGCACTGCTATAATGTTATCGAATAAGGGGATACCCCAGTAACCACTGGGGAATCCCCTTATTCGAAGGGATCTCCCCTTATTCGATAACTCTTACCTACCCATTTCGTATAACATTTACATAACATATTGCATCATTAGATTGTTTAAGTTTATTAGCTCACAGTATTTAATCAATTGTTCATGTTATCAGCCATACTTAGTGCTATCAATTGTGTATTTGAACATTTCTGACCTTAAGAAGTGAAAAAAGGTATTTTTATCTAGATAAAATTTTTACCCTAGATAACATTTAACAAAATGTCGAAAGTTTCAAAGATTCATAAAAGGCAAGCCATTTCTTTAGAAGTTAAATTAAAAATCTTGGACTGTCTTACGAGAGGTGAAGGTGCAACATCTGTGGGCAAGGATTTTGGCTTGAACGAAGCTACTATCAGAACTATTAAGAAAAATGAGAATGCCACATGGAAATCTGTCAAAACTTTTCTATAAACTTAGCACATCAAAACTTTGTTCCAAAACAACGTCATATATTAGAGATGAAGTGTTAGTAAGAATGGAAAAATGTGTAGTGTTTTAGATGGATAATTTATTGCAAAAAAGAATACCTGTAAATGGAAATATTATAAAGCAGAAGGCACTACGAATAAAGTGCAGATATCGGAGCCATCAACAAGTCAAGATAAGAGAAAATTTTTGGCTAGTGATGGATAGCTAACAGGATTTCTTAAAAGAAATGCATTTCATAATTTAAAAATGAAAGGAGAAATTGCATCAGCAGATGTAGAGGCTGCTAAAAGCTTTCCAGCAAAACTAGCCCAATTAATCAAAGATGAGGGCTGTGTTCCCGACCAAATTTTCAATGTCGATAAAACGGGTCTACTCTGGAAAAAAATGCCAAACAGAACTTTTATAGCAAAATCTGAAAAAACTGCTAATGGGTATAAAGTTGCTAAAGATCGGGTGACTTTTTAATGTGTAGCAACGCTTCTGGTGACAAAATTTTAAAGCTTCTTTTAATCAACCGATCATTAAGGCCACATGCTTTGAGAGGGAAAAACATTCAACAGTTGCCGGTTCATTGGAGGGTGAATAAAAAGGCATGGATGACAGCAGGTCTATTTACGGAATGGTTTGAAGAATGCTTTGTTCCTGAAGTTAAAAGATATATGGAGCAATGATGTCTTGATTTTAAAGTACTTTTGGTCATAGATAATGCGCCCAGTCATCCGATATTAGAGCATCCAAATGTTCAAGTAATTTTTTTACCACCTCATACCACTTCCTTGATTCAACCATTAGACCAGGGTATAATCGCTTTAAGCTGTATTATGCTCAACGAACATTCTTTAAATGCATTAGAGAAGGACAAGATCACAATCGTTGATGAATGGAAAAAATATTCGATTATGGATTGCATTACATATGTTTCATTGGCCAAAGAGAAGTTAATGGTATCAACATTAAATGCTCATTGGAAAGCACTTTGGCTAGAATACGTCAAGAGTGGTAACTCGGTGCCCCAAACAACGATGGAGTCTTCTAAAATTATAGCCTTGGCACACGAAATTGGATTTGAGGACCTACAAATTGAAGACATCGATGAATTAATGATAGGTAAACCTCTAGATGTGAATGACCTGATTGATTTAATAACAGATGACAGTAATATTACTGAGGATCATAATAGCTATAACAAGAAGCCGAAATATGTCAACTAACCGCTAGTTTAATTGGCGAGGGTCTAACATTTGGGAAATGTATGGTGAATCGTTTTTTAAAAATGGATCCAAACATAGAACATACCCTAAAATTCGAACAAGATATGAAGAATTGTTTAGCTGGGTATCTAGTATTGTATAAAAAACTTAAAAAACCAAAAGTTCAACTGTGTATAACAGATTTTTTAATAAAAAAGTCGACAGCGCAAGACCTTTCGGAAAGTAGTTTGGCAGTTCAAAACAGTATTACCAGATGAAAGTCTCCAATAAAGAGCTTGACGGATGTGGATATCTCTAGTGATGATAATGACTTTGGTCCAGTTTATCGCAAACAATTGAGCTTATTATCAAGTAGCGACAAATAATTATGTAACTAAATATTATTTCTTTATCTCTATTTTTAATTTTGAGTTTTCTATTCTTAATTTTCGATTAACAGATTCCTTTTTTTTTTGCTTGCGCTACTTATTTTTAACCTATGAATTATGTATTTAAGTTTTATTGGTCAATAAAATTGCATAGTTATGTATGTATATATCATTCGTATGAATATCAGAACTTTTACAGTTTTCAGCATTTTTTTTACACAGTTTTTAAACTAAATATAGTTCTTTATTTCATTTTACATGATTTTTGGGTAACATGGAACGTATCCCCAATTTTACTATACGAAACTTATCTTTTTTTACACGAATTTCTGAGGAACGCATCTACCATGTAAAAAAAGAGTTGGTGTACTTTAAATCGATCAAAGCATGGTACATATCAAGTACTTGCCAGGGACTACTATTTCGATAGAAAACCAAGATGTGAACGGCCTCATGTAATGAGTGTGCGGACAGATCGACGTATTCAGAGATTGGTATCAACACAAAACATGTCCTTACGTCAACTAAAAAATAACCTTGGCATAAAAATCTCAAAAGACACAATACACAGATGTATCAGGGAATGCAATAACATTGCTCTGAAGAAAATGGCTCACAAACCATGTTTAAAACCACGCCATAAGAAGGACAGAATGGAATGGGCTCGAAAGTACATGACTTATGGATCTCAGTAATATTTGGCGACGAGAAAAATTAGAATTTGGATGGCCCTGATGGCTGGAACTCTTATTGGCATGACTTCAGGAAAGAGGAAAGGACCCGCAGACAACAAGTCGGTAAATCTGTTATGGTTTGGGATTCATTTGGTTTTAATGGTCCGACTTCCTTTGCCATTGTTCAAGGCACAGAGTTCATTCAATGAAGTATCAAGAAACACTTCCGCAACAGTTGCTTCCATTTGGTGGGTCTGAATGGGAATTTCAGCACGAACGACAGCAAAATATCCGAGTTTTGGACTGACCATCTTTGAGCCCAGA
This sequence comes from Amaurobius ferox, assembly GCA_951213105.1. Lineage (NCBI taxonomy): Eukaryota > Metazoa > Arthropoda > Arachnida > Araneae > Amaurobiidae > Amaurobius > Amaurobius ferox. The sequence continues at coordinate 129,712,362 of OX578152.1, forward strand.
CTTGAGAATGTCTGGGGTATCTTAACCCGTCAAATTTACAACAATGAAAAGCAATATGACTCTGTTGACTGGAACTTATATTGGCTATTGAGGAAACATGGTACTCTCTGCAACCAGAAATATTTCAAAAATTGATTTTGTCAATGGAAACACGTTTGTTTAAAGTGATACGAAACCATGGAAAACTATCAATAAGTAACTTCATTATGTATGTTTTATACCAGAATTTTTTTGTATTGTGTTTAAACTTTTGAGACAGTCTATAACCAGCTATTTTTTTTTATTTTGTATCAAAGTCATGATAAAAAAAATTATTTATACATTTTGATATGAATTATATAAAAGGATTTGCAGTATCTAATGAATGAATAATATCACTTTGTTTTATTTTGTATTGTTCTCTAGTAATCCCCATTTTCCAGTTGTGCTTAAACTTATGAGACGGACCTTATATCTAAAAACTAAAAGTGCTAGCTATGAACATTAAGTAAGAAGTTGTAGCTCTTTGAAAGCCCTACAAGTATATAGAATTGGATTTTGGATTGAACTCTTAGTTTTCGAAGTATAACTAGTAGTTATAAATAATTTTGATATTTTAGTATTTTAACCTGGCTCTTCCAATGGGTGAGAAAGCTGCGATATTTAAATTATGATTGTTGCAACACAATCTGTGTATTCACTCTGGTGCATAAGCACAAAATATTTTATTTTGTTTAAAAAATTGAAAGGTTCGATGAACGTGGGGATTCTAAAAATGCTGAGCGAGGTTTGAACAAAATAGATGAAAACATATGTATTCAAGTACGTATTTATATCCTGCCAGGCAAGTTGATAGATTAAGTTAAATGTAAAATATTGTCAGATATATTGTATAAGTTTAATTTATATACCGAAAAGCAAGTTGGACTCCATGTCAAAATGTCAAATTATATTACTATGTTCGGAGTATCCAGATGAAATCGGGACGAAAACTAAAAGTGCTTGCTAATTATACACAGTTAGCGAGTCATTTGTTGCATTTTGAAAGCCTGTAAATGAAATAAATATGTCTGATAAAAATCGAATAAACTTATTGAACTTTACTGAACAATTTTGGCTCCATCGGACTGGAAGCACGGCAGATTTATTTTTAATAGTAATGTTTTTTCCCCTCAATTTTTAGGAAATTTTTGTAGCACACTTTGATGGGCTCTTATGCATTTGAATGTTTTATTTATTATTTATTTTTTTAAGCTTGGCCTTTACTTTTTCAAAGTTTTTCAGAGGATTTAACAACAAGAGTTCAAAGTTTTAAACACTTATAAATAAATATATTCATCACAAAGAGTTTAAAAAAAATTAGCAAAATTGTATCTGAGTGTTTTGATTCTAATATATATTTTGCTTTTCAGGGTTATGGAAAGGCTGATCATTTGATAACTTGCAGATTACTTAAAGAACATTATCCAGATTATGTTAAAATAGATTTTTCAAATGACGGATACTAAATTTTCTTTAAAAGCATTTATCTTTGAGATTGAAGCTTTATGCTATCAATCTTTAAACTGTGTGATGAAACCTGCTTGCAGTCTCCTTTTGTGTGGACATTTCATTGTATATCCTCAGTGTGAGATGGGAATAATAAAGTATATATAATAGAAATTTTCTTGTCGTTTATTCTGTAACATTTTATGATAGTAATAAAAGTATCTTGACATGCCACAACATTTGTTTTGATAAATGTTCAGACTATTCTAATAAACTAGACACTTGACACATGGAAATAACTGTGTAGCAATCTGATAGTTTACAAAAATCTGGAAACAGGTGTGGCGGTTAACTATCGCCATTTATGCCACCTGCACCAAAACGAACTAGAAGCGGTCTTTCTCTGTGTATCTGATAACTGAGAAAACCGCATATCATTTCCTGTTTTGGGACGCCTGACTTCCAAAGATTCCCGATGGGGATTTACACATAACTTTAACGCCGGTGACAGTATGTTGGCATGTAAAAGCCATAATTTTCGTCACCGGCATGTGTGAAAAACAATACGATAGTGCACACCGAAAACACGTGGCGTGCATGGGGGGCACCCCCATTAATGAGCCCCAGACCAACGACGACCAATAAGATGGTCGGTCACTCCTTCTGGGGAGTTTACAAAATTCAGTTCAGAGAAGAACTTTCATCTTTTCGGACAGAGACTCGCTCCTAAAATCTCGGCTTGATCGGTCGACTTGCTTTCGAACTTTGGAACTACGCAGTCGAAACCTCCTTTCGACTGCTTCAAACTTAATGTTCCAACAATCAGGATTTATCCGCTTGCCGCAGAATCTCTCTGCAAAGTATTGGTATGCTGTATATATATTTGTAAAATTTAATGTAAATAAATGTTATTTTACGCAAGTTAACGTTCTGCCTAGAGAACAAAACAACAAATGTCGGGGGATTGTGCTGGGCATTAATACCGCATGTCAGGTTCAGCCCACACAAACAAACATAAACCCTGCAATGGTGACCCGGACGTGATTCAAAGAACCACCTATCGCAAAATTTAATGCATCGATGAATAAAATTAAATTCGCATCTTTAGCAGGGTGCGCTAGTAGCGTTGCCTCAGCTAATTGATTTTTACATGCTAAAAATGCGTCCGTAGCCTAATTAGTCCAATTAACTTTTCTCTTATCGTTCTTTCGTGCCCCCTTCTCTCCAACGATCTCAACACGAGATGGCATCACCACACGGAGTCAGAAGCCTTGACACTCCTTTCCTGGTCGACCACGACTGACCGTCACACCGAGGCGACAAGCCTCCCGGCTTTCTTCATCAGCGGAGGGAGTGTGCGGCAGCAAAGATATCTGATCAAAGATGTTTGGAGCCTGTATCCGAATTATAAGAACAGAGGAGGAGCTAGCTTTTGCTCAGTGATTATAATGTCAGTCTTGTAAGCAAAGGGTCCCTGGTTCGGGGCCCTGCAACGCACAATCGCCACACAGGCTTGTTTTTGATTCATGTGATCAACCACTTCTACTTTTCATTGATGTATTGTATATTGCTCCTGTTAGTAGCCACTTTGGCCTTATTTCTGATTCAAAATTGTAGCCAGTATTTTATTTTCCATAATATGCAAAAATAGTATTACAAGTATACTGAAGTTCAAAAATGCATATACCTGGGCAGTGTTGGGCATGTATGTATAATACGCATTCTACATTTGAAATAATACTACTACTGTTGCAAAAAATTGGGCATTTTATCAACCCTCCACTAGTCCAGTTTTTTGCAACAAAATAGAAAGCAAGTCATGCTTTTTGATTTAAATACAGTGATCAAAACTTTAGCATTGGTTTAAGTGTGTCATGCTATAGGATGAACTCTGACAATCTTCAAAATGTAGCTGAAATATTCAGTCAAGAAATGAAAATAGTTAAAATTGAAACTTATGCAAGAGATACATGTAATTTTAAAAATGTACTCCATATCTTAGTAAATACTTGAATCTGTTTATGCCATTACTAAAAATAACGGAATCACTAAATTCTCTAAAAGAAGTAAAAGTATTCAAAAATGGAGACCTAATAATTGAAGGTGATGAAAATGACACTGGTCTATACACAGTGAACTTGCATCAACAACTGAATGCTGTGTTGTTGCACAAATAAAATGGAACATTATCTAAAAACTCTTGCAAATGGCATTACGCTGTGTGATGAAGATTTCAAGAATTTAAGCTATGGAGGCACTTCTTTGCTGAAATTACAGAACAATGAACTTTGTTTCGCAACAATGATGCAATTATATGCATAGACTACATTCATGATGACCCTGCACAGGCATATTTAAGTAAGTTCAAAACGATGTTTAATAGCTACATACTTTGCGCTGATGCTGTATCATTTAAGTTACATCTTTCTTGTAAATAAAGTTATCTTTTATTTTGATTCTTCTTATCATACATTTTCACAATCGCACCCTCCATATAAATGGTGACCACAAATGTGATGTTTTGAGACCAGCCAACCCATATGGATTTATGAAAAATATGGGCTGGCTGGATGAACTTCATAAGCGATGTGGAACGTTTCAAAATGGAGTATTCAACTTGTCTCAGTCTATGTGAATTCAAGATCACATGGTATATGTTCTGTTCAGCTAAAACAATGCATAATTTTTCTTAAAAAAGTGCAGAATACATTTTTATAGGAAAGTTAAAATCGGGCATTTTTGTGGAAGAATAGAAAAAGCACCCTAAAATTTGCAAATTTTACAAAAGAATGCTAAAATTCACAATTTATATGTATATATAAACCCTCTCTATATATAATACCCCCTGTATATATAATATGTATATATAAAAATGGAAATCAAGAAAGAAAAAATAAATATCCTAAAATACCTGGACTTGCTGTAGATACAGTTGTTTATGATTGGTTTGTTTCTACAAGAAACAAAAATCTCCCTATTTCTGGGCCAATTCTCCAAGAGAAGCCACAGAAGAGTTAGGATTTACAGACTTCAAAGCCTCGAATGGTTGGCTGGATAGATTTCGCATTCGACATGAAATCGTGTTCAGGAAACTGCATGGCGAATCTGCTGATGTTGACAACGGTGTGTGTGAAGATTGGGTTGAAAAAATACCAAACATTATTGAAGGATATTCAGCAAGAGATATCTATCACATCGATCAAACTGGACTGTTCTATTGAGCTCTTCCTGATAAAACACTTTGCTTAAAAAAAGAACGTTGCAATGGAGGAAAAATTTCTAAAGAGCGATTGATAATACTGCTGGGAGCAAACATGCAAGGTGAAAAGTTGACCTTTTGGCGATTGGAAAAGCAGCAAAACCTCGATGCTTTAAGGGACTGGATAAACGTGGCTTACCCGTCGAATGACACTCTAATAGGAAAGCATGGATGACTTCTGATATCATGTTGAAATATTTGATAAACTTAGACAAGCACTTTGTGAAGGAAAAAAGAAAAGTCCTGCTATTTATGGATAATGCCATGTCCCATCCAACAGATGTTCGCCTGAAAAACATAAAGATAATTTTCCTTCCCCCTAACACGACATCAAAGTATCAACCACTGTATCTCGGTGTAATCAAATCTTTTAAAGTTCAATCAGAAGCTAAATCAGCCACAGAACTATATAAGTCGATCAACGTTTTGGATGCAGTTGGATGGAAAATATCCGCATGGAATAGTGTAAAAGAAGAAACAATTTGTAACTGTTATCAAAAAGCTGGTTTTAGGGGGTTTGCAACACTTCCAACTGATTCAGACGAAGATGAGGAATCTAAAAGTTTACAGAGCTTGATGGAAAAGGCCAGATTCATGGGTGTATCGTCTGAAGAATATGCTCCTATGGATGCAGATGTGATGATAGAAAACAACAGAGAAATATCCAATATCATCAGGGAATTTGCAACAGAATCATCTGAAGAGGAAGAAGAAGCCGAGTGTGAAGAGCAAGGAGTCAGCATCAGAAATTACTCTCAAGTTTTAAAGTGTTAGATGGATTAAAGACATTTTCCTCTAAGCATAATGATGGAAAGGCATTAAATTTAGTCTCGCAACTTAAAATACACTTCGAAGGAGGACTGGTGGTTAAAACCCAGCAAACATCAATTGATCAGTTCTTTCCTCGAAGGTAAATAAATTCAATGTATACTACTGTACCTTTTTTGCATATGAGCTTACATGTTGTGAATTTAATTGTTTTTATGAAACAAATGTGCACGTTCGTCACAAAGATCGCAGCTGGGGGGGGGGGGGGGGAAGTTAACCCCCGATGAAAAATTTAATACTGAAAAGGTACAAGGTAAAGATCTAATCAGGTGTAGTATCAAAAATAATGTTCAAACTTGCATCTCCCCCCCCCCCGCCCCTGAAATCCTTAAAATTGTTTTATATTCTCAAAAATAGGTATATTTCATTATGAGGAATTTAAAATGATTAATGTTGTTGTTGAAACCCAGACCGTCCGACCTACCAGAAAGGTGTAAAGTAACTGTTTGGACGATCAGGAAGTGCCACCCAATTTAGACCGGAACCCAGTGGGGGAGGCATCCACAGGGACCGTACCCTCCTTCCCCTACCACCAACCTCTCGGAAGGACTTTCGGACCCACATGTTTAACGTGATCGTACCCCGCATGAACACGGCGGCAGTTTTGGCAGTGGCTGGAATCGAACCCGGGCCTACCGAATGCAACTCCAGCACGCTAACCAATGGGCTACCGCAAAATGATTAATATGTAATATTTTTGATCTAATTTATAACGATCCCCTCTTTTACGGACAAATTTTTCTGCCAGGAAAGTGACTGTAAATGAGAGGTTCGACTGTATATATATATATATATATATATTAATATTCAAATGTTATATGGCCATCTTAAGATTTGCATCTCCCACTTAAATGAAACAGCGAGTTTTTATGACGAGAATTTACACTTTATTGCTGCATATGGCCAGAAATAGTTTCTTTGCAACTTTGGGTGTTTTCTGCAAGTAGTTAAAAATCTATTTTTTCAAATTTTTAATATACCACTATCTCAAGATGACCTCCTATTGAGGACAAACAGTGACTTTCTATATCCTAAAATATGTGTTTTAGATTGCCTTATACAGGGTGTCCCGAAAACATTGACCTAGGTTTTTATTCCTTAAATATTGATCTTAGATATATATAATAAATTACAAAGTTGCGTAAAAAAAGGTACAGAATTTTATAAAATCGATTAAAATTTTCAAGGGGATTAAATTTTAAGAAATTCAAAATTTATATTTTTATACAGCCCCCGTACAAAAACATTTCCAATGAGTAAAATGTGCCCTATACACTAATAAGGTGATGTACAAAATTTCAGCATTTTATCATAAAAAGTCTCAGAAATATGAAAAGACAAAAATGTTGACTTAAACCACTTTTCGAAACATCGACATGGATTCTCGGAGGGGAAAAATCATGTCTGTAGATAGTGTTTCAGGGGTCATACACAAATTACAAAAAAAAAAAACAATTACATAAATAAATAATAATTTTGCTATTTATGGGTACAAAAGTATCTACACTGTGTAAAAATAATAACTTACATAAAGATTACTACAAAGCTTGTTCAAAATGGTTTCCATCCATGACAAAGATCCATTAAAGGTAAGAGGCAGATATTATTTACCTATGATGCATTTCTGCGTTGCATCATTTGCACTCTTGCTGTAAATATTTACATTTTAATTTGTGATTAATCTCTCGCCAACTTTGTTTAAACATATCTCTGGGACTTTTTATGATAAAATGCTGAAATTTTGTACATCACCTTATTAGTGTATGGGGCACATTTTACTCATTGGAAATGTTTTTGTATGGTGGCTGTATAAAAATTTAAAATTTCTTAAAATTTAATCCCCTGAAAATTTTTATCAATTTCATAAAATTCTGTACCTTTTTTTAAACAACTTCGTAATTCATTTTATATGTCTAAGATCAATATTTAAGGAATAAAAGCCAAGGTCAATGTTTTTGGGACACCCTGTATACTTGCATACATACGTGGTCAGACACGTTTTAATAGTGTAGATTCTAACAATGTAGTTAGTGATTTGTCTATGACATCGTATTTCTCAGAGTTATGGCATGACTATATTTCAGTTTATTTATGTCTCATTTTTTGCATTTTATTGCTGTTTCTTGTTTCACTGCTTTTTCATCACATTAGATGGTGCTATCACTACAATAATTTAGCCTATTTGCTAGTGCACAGTATTTGACATCCAGCTCTTGGCTTAGAATTGAAGAAGAAAATTCCAAGAATTTCTGAAATTAGCTTCTACTTTTATAATTTTATTTGTACAACAATTTATTATAGTGTATCTGCTTTATTTGTTTCTATAATTAATATTGGAAAAACCATGAAAAATTCAAGATTTTAGAAAAGTTTGGAATGAAACATGTCTAAACTGTTCCCACGATGTATTGAACCACCGTTGACTCATTTTCAAGAAAAAATTTACATGTGCTCAAAAGTGGGATTGCTTTATTTATTTGACTTCAGCTTGAAACAGACATTGACATTTGGTAGGACACAGCAACAACTTGAAAGAATTCAGATCGCTTCTTTTGTGTAATGATGATATCTCCATTTTGATATTCATTAGACTTCAGTATTGCTATTAGTTGTCTACAGTCGCAGTAAAAAGTGACCATTCAGAAAAGGAAAATTCTTGGAAGTATTTATTGCTCTAACCATAGTTAATTGAGACAGCAAATCACACAAGTCAACAAGAACAATTATAAACGCTACAGTAAATATTTATAAATCCTAATTACCAGAGAGCAATATAAATAAGTACTGTTTTTTCACATAGAGATATACATACATGATCACAGATATAGAATGAAATACTGTTAAAGACTTCGAAACATGGATTAATATTCGTTGTCAGTTATCACTGGAAGTTACTTTTCCAGGATGTCTCTACAGGATACCTTCCCGATGTGCTGGTGCCTCTGTCTTTGAAAAAAGATTCAAAGATAATGTGAATCTTCAATTAAGCCTTTCATTTCAGCCAGGAAAACCTAATATTTGGGCCTGTTATGAACATCTGCACAAAGAAATGAAAATGGCCTCAAAATATAAGTTTCATCCGAGTTGAAACAACTTTCTGTATGAGTATTGCAATATAAATGTTGAAACAAGATGTTGCTAGTTATGATGTGTTGGAATGGAAGATTGATTTTATTGCTATAATCGGACTACACAATAAATATGTTCAAAGACATACAAATGAGCGATTAAAATGCTACGTCCCAAGTAATATTCAGATATAAGTGCAGTATTAAAAACTGAATCCTATGCAGCACATAGTATAATTCTACTCTGAATAGGGCACCAGCACTGTAACAGAATGTCTAGAATGGAAAGACTGCATAGTAAGCAAGATTTCATATTTCAATCACATGTACAACTATTTTTCATTAAGGAAATATTACTGTAAGAGCATTATTGGATTTGAAGCAGTAAAATGATAGATTGAGTGGAATGTATTTATTATAAAATGATTGTTGCAAATACAAAACCCTTTTATTTTATGCATAACCCAATAATATGACTCATATCTATTATTTGGGTAGATTTGAATGGGTCATTTCAAAAACATCATAATTTTGGAGTCTTTCATATATTGCAACAGTCTCATTGAATTTAACACGTAATACATTTTCGCTATCTAAAACAAGCTTCTACTACTATTAAACAATAAATAAAAAGACACTATAAAATAAGTCAAAAATGGCATTCCAGATGGACATCAAAACTTTTATGAGGGAAACTGAACTGTGGAACAATGGAAGGTATTACAATGAAAACTTTGGACACATGACGTGCTTAAACTTCTTCACATAATAATGTATTATAATGCAAACAAAATAAATGGATATTTTGTTGAACAATAAAGTCTTTACAGTTTTTAAGAGTATTTTCTTCTGTTTCCTACAAGAAAATTATATATTTTGAATTCAACGGAATTCTTTGCAACACGAACAATTAAGTGGAGTGTGGCTCTCATACCAGAATCTATTTTTAAGTAGCTTATTATTATTATTTTTTTTACAAATTAAATCTGTATTATGAGTTTAAAAGATCCCAATTATAGCATGCTAATCTTCATTTTAAAGGCTTTGAAAAGTCTTTTGATTGATACCAGATTTGACAACACACCTCCTCAAAGAGGTATAACCGATTAATGTTGTCACCAACACAAAAATTGCATACCAGCTATTTTTTACTACAATAACTGAAACTGTTCAGTTTTGTGAACGAGCCATAAAGAACCCTTTTTATGTACAATTTCGTCCTAGGCTGCCATGTTAAGAAAATATAAAATTTCAAGAAATTCTATTTGGTCTTGGATTGGATAAAAACATTTCATTAAAATCTATTAATATATGTGGCAGTTATTGTGTACACAAAAAAATTGACCACAGACAAACTGACATCACTCTAAAAATAGTCATGCTCAGGAGACTCTAAAACATATATTGCCATAAAAATCTTGAAAATTAAAAATTTTCATAAAATCAATACTTTAGTAAGAAACTAAAAATGATTGCTAAATATATTATAAAAACATATGTTGAAATTTTTTGCTATCTTAATTTTATTCTACTTTATATTTTTTGAATCCTAAAAAATTTTGAAAAAATTGACTTTTTAAAATGACCCATTCATTTGGTTTCAAGTGCAGTCAACTTCCAATTATCCACGACCTTGCACTAATATTTTACTAGTTGCTAAAGTATCATAATTATACATCCCTTAAGTAACCCATATTAGGTACGATAATTGCTGGAATTGGAATAATAATTACCAAAAAAAATATTTTCTTCCGCGCTCTTCATTTAGAAAGGGAATTAATTGGATGCATCATTGGGACTGCTGACTCATTTTAAACAATGTTATAGCATTACAAAGGGAATTCCCATTTCCCTTTGTAAGCATACAAAGGGAAAACAGAGACACAGTTGCGACAGAATTTTGGAAAAATTTTAAAAAGTTCTTATTTAAAATTGATTTTTAAAAAAATTGAAGGATGTGACTATTATATATTATGTGACTACGTGAAGGAAGACATTCTAGCAAGGCTATTCAATTCTTGACTCTATCTATAACATGGTAAGTGCCTGGGATTCATTTGAACCCACAGATCGTGGAGAAAATTGGAAACGGAGCTTCAGAAGAGAGGTCAACATCACAGAACCAAATGAGTGAAATCAACATTTGCTGAATTAAACAAAACTGTTTTGCCATAAAAACAGAAGCAATTAACTGATTATTTTAGGGAAGATTTAAACAAGAAACTTTTCAGTATGTGTTTATATGCTTGCAGTAATAACTAAGTCTGAAAACACTGATGTTATTCATGCATTATGTAGTTTATTTACCTTTCCTGTAAAATTTAGGTATATCTGCAAAACTTATATCACCCATTACCGCCGGATAATCAGAAGTTGACTATAACTGCCAATTTTTCCTACCAAGTAGCTTATTTTATTTTAAATAACAAAAGCAGTTTTTAAACTTATTTCAAAGTAAGGGATCCTATTTTTTTCTATAGATAAATTTTCAAAAATTCAAAATATTTGATTAAATATATATATATATATTCAACCATTTGGAACTGGACCAAGAAAATCCAGATGCCCGAGTGTTTAGGATTTTAAAATATCATACATTAACACGTTTCCTGTAAAGTTTAATAATCCCTAATAACTGAATTTGCTTTTAATCTTATAATAATTAATAATTTTTGATTTTAGGGATTTAAAGTAATTTAATTGTCATACCAACCAAAAGAGTAAAAGTTTCAAAACTCAGTTCCACAAATGTCAGTAATTGTGGGGGGGGGGGGGGGGGGAAATCACAAACTAGTGTTATACAAATTCAATTATTTATATGAATACACACTTTTTACTAGCCATTTAGATTAAATTATAATAAAACTTCCAGTGTAAATGTGCACAAGAACAAACAGCTATGATAATACACATAATTCCATCCAAAATTGTCACATTACAAAATACACATGAAATCCTTGTAGTGCACAAATACAGATACCTAGATAAGTGAATTTTCCATGTAAGTTGTAGTAAACATCCAACGTGAATACATTCAGCAACAGCAACAGAATAAATCTCACAATGCACTTGAGATTAGTCTTAAAGCCCCTCATTCTGAGAACAAGTGTATATATACTGTCATTAGAGTGGTTGGGAACAATCAACACAAAACTTTTCAAGTACAGTTGGATGCCTCCCAAGTTTCTATTATAAAAAATGCACTCCTCCAGGATATATACACAGATGGTCAAGTTTTTTATCCGATCACTCTGCATTCAAATGGCATGTTTGAAAATTGAAAAGAATGAGGATGGCTGTCTGTTTTTACATTGTATATTTATTATTACATTGACAAGTAAAACTTTTTTCTTTAAATCGATTCTTTACCTTAAAAAAGGCCCGATACCAAATTGGCATAAATTGATTGGCTTTAAAATTAATAACTTGGCATAAATTAGAATATTGTCTGAAATAGAAGTTGAAAAAGCTGCAAACATAATGAGACTTTTGGCATTATAGTGTCAACTTTTTTATATGTACTTTTATAGACATTTTAAAAAATGACTTTTCAAATTCAACAAAATTTTAGTTTTAAATGTTTTAAAATTTATTAATATGTTTTAAAATTTTTGCAATGTAATTTATTTTATTACAATTCTTACATGCATGTAATATTGAATTGATTTCATCTTAATTTTGAATTCATTCCATGAAAACAGGAGTTGTATCATTATAGAAATTTTTTTCATCTACACCATAAAAACTGTATTCAATAGATATTTTTGTTGTTCATATATTTTTTATACTGAATACATTTGTTTAATTTGACATTGGCATATATAATTATATTAAATAAAATAAATGTCTGTCTGTGAGTGCACATTGTAGTATAAAATGCAGTTACAAATTGGGCAGCGGTATTTGAGTGATATTTTTAATTTATTTAATGTTTAAGCGGAAATGTAAGCAATTTTTATACTAATCCATTCTGGCTATAGGATCGCAGAGTTTTATTCTTATCATAAATTCGTAAAAAACAAAGAACACTCTATTTAATGAACTTTTATTAATATACTTTGTTTTCCTGATTATTGGTGGGTTTTTTTTTTTAACAAAATTCATCTTTTGTGAAAACCATGTTTCAGGCAAGATCTGACGTTGTGTTCCTTCATCACATAATTCCAACACTGCATAACTACAAATCCTATAATCATGACACTTGATGGTCATTAACATTCAAGATTTCATCTTCTTTAAAATATATAGATTTATCTGATGTTATTTGCAGATAAAAAATAATTCAATGCAACATGAACAGAAAAAACAGTCTTTATTTTCTCTCAACTTGTGCACAGAACTTTGGAAAATGGGCAATTTCAGAGAATTCTACGCAACTCTAAGTGATATCAAGTTCACATATTTTCCTTTATGGAAGGGTACAATCATAGGTTTTTCTTTTAAGCATAATAATGTTCCGAGTGGGCAGGTATGAAGTTATTTTGGATTGTATTATCATTTCAGGAAGCCTGGTACGTATCATTAGATGTGACTTGCATATGTACTGAAGACATGTCACCAGGGTGTAAAATATGGGATGTAGCATTGCAAATTGAGATGTAAAATTTGTGTTTTATGATGTAAAAATTAATTTGTAACATAATATGTCTGTTTATAATCTGTGCATTATTGTTTTCCCACCCATTCAAATTTGTGAATCTAGAGGGAAAGTCATGTGTTGGACATTCTTTTTATAAAACTACAAATGGAAAGTGGAGGGGAGCTTCTATTACATCTCACCTCAGGTACCCTATTATCACTGACAGGTCTGCACACAGCCCATGAAGTTATGCACAAAAAAGAATTTAAAATTGACAGAAGTGAGGACGTTTAAAATGGTACAAGAACATAAATACAATAATTAAATTATTGTGAAAAAAAATTAAATTGTCATAAAAAATAATGTAAATACAGGAAATACTGCATTCGGATAAAATTGAAATAATTACATTTAATAATTTTTAAGGAATGAAACAGTTAGGTACATGGCTTGGCATTAGTGGAATTAAGAATTAGTTATTGAAAATGGTGTCATGATAGAGGTAAATAAAAATAGATTAGTAGAGCCTAGGGTTGTTACAGTGGGTTAAAAGAAAGCTTTTGTCAAACAGAGGAGGGGACCCATATCTCATGTATGGTCTGTCAACCAGATAGATACATACAGAACATTGGGTGGTCTGAATATAAAAATTGTCATGAGAGGTACTGCATACACCCCAGCCTGTTTTAAAGAATTGAAAATAAATTTATTTGTCTGAAAATTAAAATGACTGTTAAATAGGCATGTTTAAACTCATGACAGAAAAGGATCCAAGTGCAAAAAATTATAGCAGATGATTGAATTAGGGCAGACTTTGGAAACAGGGATTGTGTGTGGATATGAAAAAAAAAAATTTTAAAGGTAAATTAGATCAGAAAATGAAACCAATTTCTCCAATCTCATCGTTTTGCATTTCAATGAACAGCACACCTTTGTGTAAATATTGCATCTCTTCATGATCCTAAATGGTAAAAAGAAGCAGTATGTTTCTAGGATGATGCTCCCACAGCAGATTCCATCATTTATGCACCAGTTATACCCTTTAGGCTATGAAGCCTTTTGAAATATCTTTTCATTTGCCTGAATTAAAAGTGGTTTCCATCGAAAGGCCTACACAGACGTTTAACATTAAATTTTGAGACAGAGCTTTACAAATCTTTGAAAATATACTTATATATATTATTTATAATAATGTTAGCTTTTAACAATGGATTTTAAAAACAATGTGTTTATTGGTTTAGAGTTCTGAAATGGGTTTTATACAGAAAAGGAAGGGAAGAGCCGTTTTGAAAAATGCATCCACTATGTTGATGTTTTATTATTTTGTTTGAATGATCTGGCACTTCAAAGCACTAAATCATTATATGGAAAGAGATCATCTGTGTGGCTTTCACTCATAATAGTGGGGGTGTCAATCCAGATCACATCTAGCACAGGGGGGTAGCAACACCGCATGTGATAAAAATGAAACAAGAATCTTCTAGATAGTTTAGCTTTTTTGCAATATTGTTAGGATTTACTGAATATGATTTTTATTTTTCAAAATAAAGCTCACATGCCATCCATGTTTAGAAATATGCATTTAATAACTCGTATTAATTAATTTAATTTAATTATTAGCCATAGCTTTTTTAAACATGTATAAGTATATAAAATATTCATTAATTCTTATATTTTACTTTGAGACTTACGAGGGTTGTTCACATCCTTTGTAATTCTTTCAGGAACATTCCAATTTTTATGGCTGAATAACACATACATATATGTGTATAGGATTTGAACTCACAACTGAAAAGAGTGTGATGAAATGCTTAGCTGAGGCAATTAACTGACGCATGCAAAAGCGAGTAAAAGTTGTATCAAATGAAATAACATGAACGTACATGAAATGATTTAACAGGATCTGACTTGTTAACTGTTTCAGCTTGTTAACTGTAAAGTGTATTACAATGCAAATGCATGAAAGTACACTAGAGCCCATTTGAAGACCTATTATTGTAAATAGCTTTTAGGAATCACTTGTTTGAAGTGGAGTCTGGCCTAAAAATCCTAAATAAAAATTAGAATTTCAGCACAAAAATGAGAGCCTAAAGCCCCCATTTTTCTACCCTGAAAACTTATCAACAGTTTTTGCATTTGGAACCTTTTCCATGTGAAAAATCAACAAATTTGAGAGACTGCAATTGAAAAACTCTGGAATCAAGCTATTTTTAAACACTTTTCCTTCCATAATGTAAATTATTGAGAATGAAATCATGGCAAAGGAAAATCGCCATAATTTTACAATGATGACCACTAGTTATTTAATTTTTTGTTTTTATTTATTTATTTATTTACAGATTCAATTATTGAGAGGATTGCAATTTCAGAAAATGGTCCACCCTTGCCAAATTTTAACCTGACTGAGACAGGAGGATGGGCTATTTCAGGAAGCCTGATCCACATAACTCATCAACGTATTGTATCAACATCATTCTGATCAAGATAATTCAATTTTATTTGCATTTTACAATTTTAAAGTTAGAATAATTTAGATATGTAATTTTCAACTAAACAAATTACTTTTAATACAGTTCAAGAGCATAACTGCATTCAATAGACTCACCCAACATCATCTGTATAAACATAATCTATATAAATAAAATTTAAAATCTGTCTGTTTGTCTCATCATCATGGGAGAACAGCTGCAATTGGATGAAATTTTGGGGGTAAACTTGGAATAGCCCTACTTAAAATTGAGTCCATGTTTTGAGTTTCTAGGACTAAGGGTTGTCCAGATATTAATTAAAAATGCACAATTAAACCTTCCATAGAGATAGCATTAGGTAGACAATATTTTTTCCACCCATTTATTTCAAGAAAATGATATCATGTCGCTTAGCAATGGATTTAAATTCAATGTGTTTATGCGGCAGATGATAAATCTCTTTTGATTTAAATAATAAAGATATGTATATAGAATAAATTTAATTGATATTATATCTTTAACTGGATTATATCAATTATATTCTTCAGGTTAAAACATTATTGTTATTGATATTTTCTGGAATTATTGATTCAAGGATTATTGTTATTTTGACAAAGATTTTAGATACTCATATTTGTAATACAGGTAATCTTTATAGGGGTTATTGATATTTTCAATTTATTATGTCATGCGTTTTATTTTGGCAAAGATTTTAGAAACTTATATGTTATAGTGCATGTAATCTTCTACTAATACATGGGTATATCTTCAAATATTCACGAATATAAGTATTACAGGTCTCATACAATTTTAGTGCTTTTATATTGCATATATTGATTCAATTTCATATTTTTTGTACATGCGTTTACAAACGGGACCAGGATGTTTTATTTTTCAGATCTGCCCGTGAAGATAATTTGGTATAGTGAGAACAGAGATTCTTAAACTTAACATTGTTAATAGTCAACTTGACATTGTTAATCTAAATATTTTAATAGAATATTTATGATTAACAATGTCATTTAGTATACTACAGGCATTTGCACATGAGCGTGAATTTCAAGTTTTTTTATATTATATACTCTGTACGAAGAATGAGTATACTGCTAGTTCCTAATAATATTAATACATAATGCTTATTGACAACTTAGATTTAAAAATATCCATTGAATTAAGCCACTTTAAATGCATTTACTTTCCGAAATAATATTTCCAGTGGTTTTAGAACACGTCTTAAAGAATACTTATTAGTAGAAAATATAATGTGTCTAGAACAAAATCATCACTTAAAATTTTTCTAAAATAGAGTTCAATGAAAAAAAATAAGAAAAAAAGTTATTGTATCGATACACAGTATTCAACTCTATCGATACATCCATCACTACTGCAAGCCCACAAGCAAAGCACAGTGGAAGAAGTTATTTGGTTACATGTGTTGCATAAAGGATAAAAGTACTCATCATTGGCCCAAGATTCATTCAATTATGCTGGCTGGCACTCATTTCAGTAATAATATGAATTTGGGTACAATATGAAAATGGCTCTACAATTCCGATTATTTCACCTGTTTAGTTTGATTTCATTATAGCTTCTTAGCATGCATTTTAAGGCATTAAATCATGTTTTGGAACCCATATACAGCCACTGTTCACATGCTTTGAGTACCAAGCATAGTTTTATGTCGAAGGAGCGAAATTCGAACAAATGGTGCAAAATTGTGAATAATAGCAGTAACTCTCCAGCATCTTAAAAAAAAGGTTTCCTAAGAAATAATGACTCGATTGAACATATACAAGTGCTTTTAAAGACACAAGGCTACCATGGGTTCGATCAAACTGAATCTAGGTAGCATTTCTTATTAAGCTATTAAGAAAGGAAAATATCTAATTGTACCCATTTATGTGAATATCAGTACAAATAGAACCTGTGAATATCGCTTGTGGTAGAAGCCTGTAATATGTGCCTCATTTTGAATTGAGGTGATGCGGAATTACAAATGACAGCATCTCATTGGCATTCGTCCCCTCCTCCTGAGGCCATTCTGTCTTGCAAATAAGACTATGATGGACTATCAAGAAGTTTCATAGGATTTATTTTAAGATGAAAAAGTGATGCATAGTGAATGGGTGTCTACTACAAAATAGTCTACTACTGGATCGGCACCTTAAAACACAATTAAAATTTTCATTTAGAAGAGAACTTCACGGCTTTCAAATATAAAACACTAACACAAAAAATAACATCCATGTAACTTACTCTAAGAGGGTCTTTACAAAAATAAAAAACACTCTTTGATGATAGTGATGGGCACATTTTCGACTTTTAACTTGACACCGATTTTTATGAAGAACGTTTTTAGACACCAAGATAAACATTTTATCGGGAGCTGTCACACTGGTCGTCCAGTACATCCAAGCAATAAAATAGTTACAGCTATTTGACATTTTACGATGAGAGAAACAATGATACTTCCTGAATGAAAACAAGCTTGTTTACAAATTCATGATGACACAAACATGTGCAACACATCTTGTGTGCGTGAATAGGGGTTGTTTTTCTAGGCAAGAGGCATACTTTAATAGCGAATAAAAAAAATCAATGGAAAATTTCATGCTTTGTTCTTTTTGAAATATTTCAAAGAAAACAAAAGCTAAATTTGTCCATAGTGAATATTGTTTTCTTTAAGAGTATTCCATTTCAGCACCCATTTAAAGTGAATCAAAACTGTTTCATTAACATCATCCGTCATGTCAAAACCATTGCAGTTTCATTTAATGCCATCCATGTTTTTATGTTCTGTTTAACATGTGGACAAACTTTTCTTCAGGATTTAATGAATGTTGTAGCAAGAATGTAATCCAATGCTCTGGTTAACATGTCAATAACATCTTTAAAATGTATCATTTTTAGGGTATTGATACGTTTTGTTTCATCCTTTTTGAATAGGAACAAAATATCAAATTTCTTATATTTTTGTCCAACGCATTCATTTGAAAAATTGACTCCAAATAAGATTTTAATGTGTATTTAAACAATATGTTTGGCTGTGATATATAGAAAATGTATTGGATCGACTAGGGAGAAAGAGAAAATTGTCCTTTGAAATGAAATGTGAAACATAGCATTCACAATGAAATGTGAAACATAGCACTCTTTTCCAAAGTTTATAATTTTTCACATATTTCTACATTACAATTTTAAACGATACTAATTTGCGCAAAATATTAAATTTTTTAAAAATATTTTCAATCCTGTTTATCGAGTATGCAAAACAGGGGCTAAGAATTTGAGGGGAATATTAACAAATTTTGGTTTCATAATAAATACATGTAGATCTGAAACGAGGTCCATCCAACCAAACTCAAAACTGAGTACTTCACTTCATTCCAATCATTTTCTAAACAAGCTGTAGACAAGAGACACTGGTGCAAGTGCATTATTTTTCTGCACTTGAAACCAACATTTTGAATGCCACACTTGGATATAAAATTCGAAATGTGAAAATAAAACATAATATTGCCAGGTTGAGTACACTTTACAAACTTCATGGAAAAAACACAATGCCACAAATCTGTGGAACATTTTTATTTCTCAAGCACTTTCAAGGGAATTTTTAAGTACTTTCCCGATTTTTGAGCACCCTGTAGTACAGATCCTATTTATAATTTTTCCAATCTATCATGATTGAAGGGAACCGATGCTTTACACTTTAGCCTTGTTCCTAGAAATTCTTTCAAGAAGCTACAGTGTTTTATTTTTGAACACTTAACAACATCGTTGAAAAGTGTTTATGACTTTGTTCATTCTGTCCATTCGCACGATAACTGCCATAAAAATGACTTAATCAAAATTAAATTTCAGTATGTTGTTGCTGAGACAGTGTGTGGGACATATGGGAATGGAAATGAATAATATCACCCAATTAGTTTTGAATTGGAACCGGGTTGAAAAAGTGAAATACATTAAACCCTATGGGACCTAATTTTTCAAACATTTTTTAAGCAAAATTAAAATTCGCAAATGGCTTTGAAAATCTTAGGAAATATTCAAATTATCCCATAAAATATATTTAAAAGAATTGAGCAAAATAGGCTTGGTAGTTTTTTTAAATAAAAATGAAAATAATAATGACAACCATATTATAGGAAGAGATCACGTGATCCACTTCAAAATAAAATAAGCAGCCATCTTTTTTCCCAATGTCAAGATCGTGATTTTTAAAGTTCATTTAAATTTACATTGAGTGTTGCATCTGTCCTAAAACCGCTTTATTTTTGCATATTTTCTGTGCATCTATATATTCTGCACCAACGCAATTACAATATTTTTGAGTTTAAATGATCATCCAACTTTGATTATTTCTACAACAAAGCCTAATTTAATGTATACAGAACGTAAACAAATCAAGCTGTGAGATGAGTTGCATAAGAATTGCTGAATTTTTTTTAACACAAAATTATTGAACTCTGGAGTCTGGAATATAGGTGATATGAATAAAATTTTCATTGATTTTACATAGAGAAACAGACGATTTTATAGCATTGCCTTACTCAATGAAGTTTTAAGTATCCAGTTAGAAATTACTTTTACCTCCATGGTTTTAAGTTTTCGAGTAAAATAAATTATCGCAGTTCTGTGATAATTAAAAAAAATATCATTGCTGAATGTATTACATTTTGTATTTCATTTGGAAAGTGTTTCATAATTAATGCTTTATGCATGATTGATCTTTCCTGTTAAAAATTATGTTGATCCAATCCCACTACAGGCAGTTCATGCCATCCGGGTATCAGGGAAAAGGAGCTTCGATGGTGGCTTCAAATATTCACTTATTTTAAAAGCTAGAACACATTCAACACAAATACTTGATAACAATAATCCAGTTTGTCCTTTATTTAAAAGGGATGCATTTCTGCCCATTGAGTGTGAACATTGGAGAAGAGGAAGACCATAATACTCGAGATGGAAAATTTTAAGAAATTGTGCAATAAGTATTTTAAATTTCTAAAAAGAAAATCACAAGTTAAAATGAGCTAATTAAGGTTTACTAGTTCATTTTAAGAATCCCAGTCTAATGCAGACATACTTGAGGTCATTTCAGTAAATGTGCATTGCTGGATTAGGTGCCCATTTAAAACATTAGAAATGTATAATTAAAAATATCTCGAAGAATTATTACAAGACTTTGGATTTCGTTCCAAGAACTATTGCTTTATGTTTGTTGCATGAACATGACTCTCAAAAGGTACATCTCCCACTTTTTGATTCAGAAAAATAAGTAACATGAACCAAGATGCACTTGTGTGGAAAATGATGATAAATCTATCATTTGTTTGGAGTTTCAGAAATTTCACAAAAAGCAAGGGTAGACAAGGGAGAGAGAGATAGAGATATTCATATAAAGAGAAACAGATAATAAAAGAAAAAATACATTGAAATAGAAGAAAATAAAGTTCATAATGCCAACTTTTCACTCGAAGAAATAGTCCATTTAAAAGATAAGAAAAGAATGCTATAATAAACACCTTGTAGATCCTATTAAAAATGTTTTGGTATAGTGCAAAATAATTGGATTGATTTTAATCAATCATCAAACCTATTTGATTGCAAAAAAATAACATAACTGCACTCATGAATTGCATAAATATTGTCTACAGTATGTTTGGAAAATTACTGTGAAAGGATAAACTACCCGATTTTAAGTTTAGTCAAAAAAATACTTTTTAGAACCAGCGAACACAAATAGACTCCAAACAGCAGTTAAGAGAAAATTGTTGTATAAAAAATTCAAGGAGTCAACCCGTTTCGAAGGGACTTCTTCTTTATGATGTGATCCCCCTTATTCAAGTATGTTCAGCATTAGCGGTGGAATGGCAGATTATCTCCTCAAGGTGATGGAAACTTTTCTCCTACGTTCAGCCACCTGTGGTATTCTACAGCATATGCCAAACTTGTTTGAACAAGTGAGGTTACGTTTCTAACGTGTCTCCAAGAAAAACCCTTAGTTTTTACTGTATGCTGTAGTTATATAAAGATTTTTTATAATAAATAGAACATTTGCAAACCAATATGTGTTTAAAAATGAAAGAGCCCATTTGAATGGCACAATGATCGACCATCTTAATTTACTAGTAGGGTTACTTGTACCATTCAATTTTCTTGTATTACTTCTTTTTGCCACATAATGACTGTCAATTATATTGTGTGAACAATCCATTATCATAATTCATTCATTATACATACTTCACTTTCGACTATTTTGAGAATGCTGACATATGACTCATGCATTTATTGAAAATAATAATAAATGTTAATGTCTACAGTATGTCAAAGATCTCGATAATCTAAGACTCAGAAATTGGAGCAGGACCTAAATAACAACAATAATAATAACAAAAAACCCTCATAATAGCAATGAGAGATTTTTGACAACAACAAAAAAATATATTTCCTATCTTTGAACCACCCTCACTCCTATGCAATAGAGAATGGTAGAATTCCAAAAATAATGGAACAGACCAATGACCCTTACAAACAATAACATCCAATCTGAATAGATACAAGAACGGGATTTTCTGTGATTTTTGCTTTGCTTTTTGGTCAGTTTAAAAACGTCATCTGTTTAATATTTTCATTCAGTTTAATTTACAACTGCTTTTTTTTTCAAAGATTCTTACTGTTTTGTTGGATGTTCTTAAAGCGTCAATTTGTCTTGTTTACAGTTTGTTGATATACAGATAAAAGAAAGTGGCACACCCCAAACACCATAGTGCTGATTCAACCCACGAATCAAGGTGTTTTGAAGTGTAAAGAGAAAATATCGACGTCACCTGCTGCAGTGCTGCTGTGAGAAACTGAAGAGTCACTTTTAGGGGACAGCGGATGTGTTTTCCAGTGCAATAAAGAACCTGAGGAATGCAGAGATGAAAAGAACTTCTTACTCATCTATCAGTTAACTATTAACAGTTAACAGGGTGTTGACATCAAAGAATGGATGAAAAGGGAGGATTTAGTTATCGGATGCAAACATGATTGAGAAGATGAAGAATAAGAAAGAAGAAAGTGATAATGATGAAGAATTATCAGTGATAGAGGGCAAAATAAGCCACAGTAAAAGTCTGCAATGTCAAGCAACACTATTTTTCCAACTTAACTTGTTATAGATTGTTTTCAAAACCATTAAAAAAGTATTAATTATTTCCATAACTAGCAAGAGCAGATTCAGAATCCTTTCCTTGTTCTAGGCTATAGCCTTTTAAGATCAAATAACAATTTCGATTATGAGAGAGTTATATATTTTCTTAACATTCGGAATAACATCATTTCTGTCAAATGTTAATATTTAAAACTTTTCATGCTTGTCTTAACTTTTAAAGAAATGCTTATCTTTCAGAAAGATTTTAATTCTGATTTAAAAAAAATCTCTGTTTGTCTTGCCATTGAACTTTAATGTTAATTTAAATAAAACATCCACTATTTACACAGGTGAACATAATACGGAATCTAGCATTGGAAATGCGAACAGCAGTAATATTCCATAAACAGTCAATGAATCATCCATAAACAGTCCATGAATTATTTTTACACATTTAATATCCAGAAAATGCCAAGTAAAGCACCCTTTAGCATCAGAGGAAACACTACACATGAAAACATTTTCTTAAATGAACACTGAACAGGAGAGGCAGCATGCCATTCAAAATCTATCTTAAAATTGGAGCATTTGTGTCTTAAAAAGGATGAGACAAATAACCCAAGTTGGAGACAGATTTTGAAGAAGTTTCACAGCTGCCTCAAAGAAGGAGCTTATTGAGCGAGAGTGGATCCCATTAAAATGAAATTTTACTGTGTTTGGCCTTGCCCATAAAATATTCTTTCGAGGCGAATTTCCAAAAAAAAGATTCCTTTAAGAAATGAGTAAGGGCATTCAGTAATTTAAGGCATTGAATAATTTAGGGCATTGAATAATTTAGGGCTTGAATAAGTGATATCAACTGTTTTATTGTTTAAGGCATCTTAATGATTCCAATCCACATTAAAGCAACATTTTGATTCATTCCTGCAGACTCATGAAAGCTTCCACTTAAAACAGCTGCCTCCTCAAACAAACATATATATATATATATAAAAATTTGAACATAAATAATTCATTCTTATAAGATTACACAAGGCACCTAAATATCGCTTCAAAGTGCAGGAACTACAACGTTGAAAACTGCTCAGTATAATAATTTCAATTGACAATAACAAAAGAGGCAACACAGTTGAGATACATCTTATTTGTAATCACCTGGAGGGATCACTTGGACTTGATACAGAATCTGTTTGCGGCGACACCAACTGAACGAGTTATCAAACTTTAAAATATCTAAAAGAAAGGAAAAGAAGACATGAACATGGAAATGCAGAAAAAGAAAAGAGTTACTCATTAGAAATGGATTCACTCCTCATATATCGAATAGGAAAAGGTTCATGTGCGTGGGTCATGCAAGATGGCTTTTTTAATTTTTTGAGAAATTATACAGTTTTGATAGATTAACAGAATACAGTTTATTTTATTCAAATCAGACACAGATGACAAAGTTACCCATGATGAAACTTTTTCAGTCACTCTACTAGGTGAGCGAGTCAGCACAATGACATATGACTTGTCGGTGGGTGGCTCAGAGAGAGCCTAGCACAGCGACCAGAGGTCTGTTGTACTGTCCCCAAAAGATGAAGCAGTCCCTAAGAGAAGAGACCAGTAGCCGAGGCAAAGATCAGCAGGCGCTTAACAAGAATATTCTGCAACTCCTAGTGTTCAATCACACGTTGACCCAAGTGCTCGAACCTATTGGCAGGAAAACCGCACACTCACAGAGTATGTGTGTGACAGTTTCTTCACCATACTTACATTACAACCTCTACAGAAAGGGTCCTTAGTGACACCCATAATGCTTAGGTGTCAAGGGTGCAGTGCCCAGTAAGGAGCCCAACAGCCCTTCTAATGCCAGTTCTATTGAGTATGAATAGCTTCTATTGAGTATGAATAGCTTCTATTGAGTATGAATAGCTTCTATTGAGTATGATGCACACTAGGGTACTCACAGTTCAGTTCTTTTGCCTGCCTTTGGCCCCCGATGTCGCGCCACTTCTCGCACTGCATCTCCCTGAAGATGACATGCACAATTCTTCTGATCAACTCATCAGAGACACCCAAAGCTGGCTCTGGACCAACAAAGGGTGTACTTGAACCATTTCTAACCAACTCATCAGTATTTCATTACCTGGAATGGCCGAATGTCCAGGTATCCAGTAAAGGGTGATTTTACCGTTGCTGGTAAGATTACAAAGTGCAGTATAGCACTCTCAGACAAGGGAAGAAGCCATAGCAGACTTCTCCAAAGTCATAAACGCAGCCTGGCTGTCAAGCAGATACAGATGTAGTTTCTGACAGAGCAAATTCTGTGTGGTCAGCACAAGCAATAGGCATATACTGGCATATAGCACAGATGTCATAGATCTAAAATGTAATTTTTTTTTAATATTTTTCTATCAGAATTATTTTATAATATAACTTAAGAGGTACCTATAATAATAAAAAAAAATGACATATTCAGTTTGGCAGTGCAGTGGTACTTTCATTGCACAATTTCATTTCTTTCATCATTTACCCAGTATCCCTAAAATATCAAATGTTCCCCATGCACTTAAAAGATTAAAAAAGCAAAAAACATTCACTGGAAGGGTGTGAACACTTTCCCTGCTGTAACAAATCGCATTGCTGGACCCATTTTGTTTGTATAACTCATGAAATATTTTTCATACATTTTTTAATGTTCAAGATACAGAGAAAAAGTTATTTTTAAAATTATATATATATATATATATATATATATATATATATATTTATAAATAATACAAAATACAACTCAATAGTAGTCCTACTCACCCAAGCAGAATATGTTTAATCCCTGTTCATTATAAGATTTTGATTGAGTCTTCATTTTTGCTTTAAAGTCTGGCTGGTAGGATGTCAAAACTTTTGTAAATATAATTATTTTAATGACCTGTGATGTTTCCATATTTTCCATTTTTAAATAATAACAAGGATTTCGTGAATTTGTGATGGACTGTCATTGAACTATGTAATACTGATCTATGTTCAGCCATTTCATTCACATTTTTATAACATTTATCTGTGTGGAAGTGGCAACTTCAATCCCCTTTTCGGCCAAGGTAGGATGACATTGATTAAACTGAAAATTAGACTGCAAGACACTATAAAAAATGTGACATGACTTTCCTTCTATAGTACTATGAATTGACTTCTTTCACAGTGAAAGATGAAAAAACTGTTTTCAGCGTTGAATTACATATTTGGCACTTTTCCGGATGACAACATGTAAAACTATTTCAAAGTACCTAATTAACTTATATTTCATGCAACTCTAAATTAGTAATTATTAATATGGATAGCATCCTCAATAAACAATTTAATTTATATATAAAAATATTTTAATAAATTATTCATTAATTAGAAATCATTTTCATTAACTTTGACAATATTTTCATCCATCTGGAGCAAAATATCGCCAAGATGGTAATATCCCACAAGATTATTCGCTAAGTTCACCAAATGTATAGCCAAATCATTTTTATCAATTTGGCAACATCCTGCAAATATTTTTGCCTAGCATTATGGACAGACGGAGAAATGGGTTATTCTTATAGTTATTTTCATGTTCTTTCCAAGATAATGAATTTTTATCAATGAGTCGTCATTTTCATTGATTTAGAGTCACTTTTACCAATTTGGTGACATTTTCGTAAATTTGGCAACATTCTAAAAAAGTTGTTAAGTGGGCGATATTTTGCCAAATTTGGCGCTAAAATTTCACCAAACATTATGGACGAGAAATAGGTTATTCTAATAGTAGGTAAATGATTTTTGGCATCCAAATAAAAAACTAGTACCCGAAGTATCTCCTCTCATGAATGGAACATGCTAGATTCACGAGAATGATGTTATCAAATTTATCTCATAATATTACATATGAAAAGTGAACCTATTTCACAATAGTTACTTTTTTTTTAATTTTATGTGATTTTTTGATAAATTTATTTGAAAAGTGTGTAATATGTCGAGAATGGATCATACTAGCATTCTAATTTTTGTGTCAATCGTTTTAATAATGAAAAATTACATAAGAAATGACTATTTATGTAACTTTATTATAGGTTTTGATGTTTTCAAAATTTCATTTTGAAATTTGGGGGTTTTCTGAACAATCGATTGCATTTAAAAACAATAGGGTTCCAGTGTTCACGGATTGTAATTTTTGTACCAAATTTTTTTCGAATCGCTTCATTGGCTCCTGAGATATCGTCTCCACACACACACACACACAGAGGGAGAGAGAGAGAGATACACCTCAAAAATGTCTGATTCGTGTTCAAGGATGCTTAAAACTTGCTCTCCCCTTCGAACACTCAAATTCGAATTTTTGACCCCGTCACAATACTTTTCTCATAAATTGTACTATGTACTATATAAGGAAAGTAATAAATGAATGCATGGGAGAACACATTTTATATAACAGACAAAGATGTAATAATAAACAAGAAATTTATGAAAACAAATGGTTTGTATATTTCATTTTTGACGTAACTATTAAGTGTTTTAATTTTTTTCATACATATTTCTTACAGTCATACAAATTTTCAGGAAAACTGGTAGTGACATCTCCAAAATTGGAAATCAAAATTCTTAGTGAATCCCCTCCCCCAATGTTGAATCCATATCAGTCATCATCTAAGCTCTATTTATAGCCAGTCCTTAGAAATAGATGTTGTAATTTTTGTACCCAATTTCGTTCGAATCTCTCCATTCATTTGTGAGATATTGTCTCCACAGACTCACAGACACACACACACACACAGACATCACCTCAAAAATGTTTGATTCGTGTTCAGGGATACTTGAAACGTGCTCTCCCGTCGAAAACTCGAATTCTTGACACCATCACAATATTTTCCTTATACATTATACTATGTATATAAGAAAAGTAAAAATGTCGTGAAATTGGCCATATATGCCCCAAAAATGTCGCAAAATTTGAACAAAGCCACGAATTTTTTATCAGAGACATTCCTTTCTTATATCTGAAAATCTGTTTCTCCGCGATTGCGAAAACAGTGCTCGTATACGGTGATTCCCACAGTTTGAGGAGAGATGACCAATGAATATCTTTTTACCATTTTTACAATATATTTGCATCGACTGAATTTTTTTATAATTATTTCGTTTAATATACAAAGAATAAAAACCAAACCATTTTTCTACCGTATTATTAATAAAATGAAGGGTTATTTTGCAGCAGAATCGCGAAAATCTGCATTTGTACGCGATCCTTGGCATACCTCGTTTAATTTGAAAAATAGTTCCCACTTTTCCAATCTGTTTGCATCGACTACAGTGTTTGTAATTGTCTTGCGTTTTATACAGAAAAATTATTTTACAAACGTATTATTTATGAAATAAAGGGCTATTTTGAAAACAAAGAGAAGAAAGTCGACACTTTTCAAACAAAATTGCTAAAATCACATGACTGGCTTGAGATTCAACAAAAGTACGATGCAACCCTTATGTTCTGCAACTTTTGTAAAAAATACAAAAAAAAAAAAAGAATCCATTTTCAAACGCCAAGTCAAAATTATTACCTAATTCTATTTGCCTAGTGAAATAGTTTTCGTCGATATTCGCCTTCGGTGATCAAAAATCGTTAAAGTTTTTAATTGCTATTGCTGCATGAAAATTGATCATAAAATGATTTTAAAAATCAAAATATAAAGTAAATACAGTCGGCCCTCGACTTTTGCAGTTTACAGACAAAAAAATCGTAAATTCGCATGTGAGTAATTTTACTTAATAACTCATGTAGACATTTTTATGTCAGCAAATAAAATCATAATGTAAGCATGGGGGAAGTCAGGAATTTGAGTACTTTTGCTAACAAGTGTGTATGTGTGTGTGGGGGGGGGGGGTATAAATTTACAAAAAATGTGCTTACTTAAACGACTCCTAATTAATTTTTAAAAAGAATGTTAGTAAGAACGTTAAAAGAATGTTAGTTTTAAGAATTAGAAAATTTAAATGTCGAAGAATATGAGTTATAGTTAATGCTTTCTTTTTTATTACTTTCTAAATTAGTATGGTAAAAAAAATGAAATTTTAAGTTTCTCTCCTTATGACAGAAAATCTCTCCCAAAATTTTCTGGAAGGAGAGAAATTTTCCCCCTCTTTTCCTGACTTAGTGGGAATCCTGAGTCGGGGGTCAAGTTTTCAACAGGAGGGCACGTTTCAAGCATCCCTGAATCAAACGTTTTTGAGGTGATGTCTGTGTGTGTGTCAGTGAGTCTGTGGAAACGATATCTCATGAACGAATGGAGTGATTCAAACAAATTGAGTACAAAATTTACAATCTGTGAACACTGGATGACTATTGTTTTTAAATGCAATCAAATGTTTAGAACCCCCCTAAATTTTCGAGTGAAATTTAAAAAAAATCAAAAAATCAAAACCTTTAATAAAGTTAAGCAAACAGTCATTTCTTATGTAATTTTTCATTAGAAAACGATTGACAAAGTTTAGAAGCTAGCACAAACCGTTTTCGAGATATTGCACATTTTTCATATAAATTTATCAAAAAATCACATAAAATAAAAAAAATATTAACTATTATGAAATATGTTCACTTTTCATATGTAATATCATGTGATAAATTGGGTGACATCATTCTCGTGGATCTAGCTCGTTCCATTCATGAGAAAAGTTACTTTGGGTAATACTTTTGTATTTGAATGCCAATAGTCATTTATTTGCTATAAGAATAACTTATTTCTCAGCCAATAACTCAAGGCGAGATTTTGCAATGAATTTGGCAGAATGTCTCCAACTTGGCAATTTTTTTAAATGTTGCCAAATTAACAAAAATGTCACCAAATTGTGAAAAAAATGATGCTAAATCAATGAAAATGATGACTAATTGAATAAAGTTCGATATCTTAGAAACGAATATAAGTGTCTACTATAATAATAACCTATTTTTCCATTTGTAATGTTTGGCAAAATTTTGGTGAAGAATTTGTCGGACTATCTCCAACTTGCTGGCTTTTAAAAAGATGTTAAATTGAGGAAAATGTCACCCCATAGATAGAAATTAGCCAAATTGATGAAACCGATGCTAAATCAATGAAATAATGACTAATTGATAAAAGTATAATATCTTGGAAAGGACATAAGAGTAAACTAAGAATAATACATTAAAAAGAATAAATACATTTCTTCGTCTGTCCGTAATGTTTGGCAAGAAATTTAGTGGGATGTCGCCAACTTGGCAACTATTTTAAACGTTGCTAAAGTGAGAAAAATGTCGACAAATTGATAAAAATGAAGCCAAATGGGAAATAATGTTTCGCAAATTCTGATTTCCGTCATATGACAAGCATACCTTCTAGTATATAAGAAATGCTTTTCTCTCCATTTATCTGTACAACTTGGTGATGCATTTTGGCGAACTTGGTGAATAATCTAGCAAAATATAGCCAACTTGGAGATATTTTGTCCCAGATTGACGAAAATATCGTCAAAATTGCAAAAATGACTCTAAATTAATGAAAATGATGACTAACTGATGAATCAATTATTAAAATATTTTAATACATGGACTATATCACTTATTGAGGTTGCTATCAATATTGATAATTATTTTTTGAAAGTTGCTTGAAATATAAGTTATTTGAGTACTTTGAAATAGTTTACATGTTGTCATCCGGAACACATGTTGTCATCCGGAAAATTGCCAAATGTACAATTCAACGACAAAAACACAGTACCGTAGATCTTATACATTATTTTTTTACTGTAAAAGGCATTGCATTATATAAGGAAAGTCATGTGCCAGATTTTTTAAACTTAATTTTCATAAAAAATAATTTTAATTTAATTGATATTTGTTGCGAGACACATATTTATAAAAACAATATTTCCCTATCTTGCAAAAGAAACTATACTCTTAAAAGGGTGAGTACACCTTACCATGTGCCGGCTGTGAACTTGCATTCCAGGATGGATGGCACGCATTCGTGATGGAGAAAACTTTACCGTAAACGGCGAGTGGCACGCATGCGTATTTTCAGATGGAACGTTTTAATTTGTCTACTAGATGGTGTTACATGTCCGTGGAAAAAACTTCAATGTATTTTGCAGATATTTGACCTTGGCATGAATTATTAAGGATGAATTATTTCTCCATTTGGAGCGGTGAAACATGGTTTTGTACATGTCTGTGGAAAAAACTTCAATGTATTTTGCAGATATTTGACCTTGGCATGAATTATTAAGGATGAATTATTTCTCCATTTGGAGCGGTGAAACATGGTTTTGTAATATAAATAAATAGAGCACTTCTCGCAGCATCAACAATTTTATAATTGAGTTTCGGGTCACGTTTTGATTTGAACTTTATGATTTCGTTGGTGAATCATAGGAATATAAGAGAGTATTTTTTTCTTGTTTGGGTTTTAGAGGCAGTGAAATTATTCGTTTATTTTGAATAAAAGAATGGGAGCAACTAACATGTATTTTGTATTCATATTTGTATGAAAAATATACATCAAATAGAAAATAAATATTTCTTTTATTCCTGAAAAAAGTAGATTTCAGTGTTGAATAGGTGATTTTTAGTAAATTTTTTCGAGAGTTAGGCTTAGCGCAAAAAAATTGCCTTCCCCTGGGATCAGTTCGGAAGCGAAGCGCTCCGTCTTTTGGGCCGTGGCAGTTCCGGAATGCTGCCGTCGCGAAAGGGTTAATGTTGAAGCCATTGAGAAAATTTTTGGGAAAAACAATGCTATTTAAGTAAATTTCAACGACAGCCTAACTGCTAGGGAAATTTCAGAGAAAGCAGAACTTCTGAGAAGAAACACAATGGTGTCAATCTGCAGAATACTTTCAACCCTGCCTTTTTCAAGCACACACACTTTCAAGGACTTAACAAAAAAAATGGGTATTTTCAAGTACTTTCAAGGTCTTGAAAATGTTAATCTAAAGTTCAAGTACTTTGTAAATTTTAAAGCACCCATATGCACCCTGTCTTAAGCTCAACATTAAAATTTTTTAAACTACAGAATATTTCAAATAAGGCACAGTAAATTTTCTGCTTATGCAATTGCACAATAGAGCAAATGCAATTGCACAAAAGCATACAGGAGAATAGAATAGTGCAAAAAGATCATTATGATTGCTTTTTAGTTTATTAGTTTTGCTATTGATTTCAATGATAAGTCTTCAATTTCTCTCCATATATCAAAGGTACTCTTCTGATTAAATGTGCTCTATTCTTTATTATCTCTACCTTCTCAGAGAGATCATCAGCAGATTTGCAATACACTCTTCTAATGATGAGTTCAAAATAGATATCTTTAGCTGTAGAATTTGGAAATTTGGTGATGTGTGTGTAGGGGATCAACATTTTAATGGGAATAACTATCTGTAGAAGCAGTAGAAAATTTTTACAGTACAAACTAACGGAATCAGCAAAATTGAAAAATTCTGACTGTATTTCTCTGACTGTATTCCTGACTGTATTTCTCTGACTGTATTTCTCCAGCACCATCCCTTTGAAATGAAAGTAACTCTGTACCGGAAGTGGTACAAAGGAAAATTTATACGGTACAAAAAATTGGAATCGGCAACATTTTAAAATTCTGATAAGGGGTTGTTTCTCCAGCCCCTCAACTTGGAATGAGAATAATACTTTACCACAAGTGGTACAAATGAAAATTTTTACAATACAATCTGGTACAAATTTAGTACAAACAAATGACATTGACCAATTTTTGAAATCCTGAGATGGGGACTGCTGTTTCTTCAGCCCTAGAAGTGGGAATAAAACTATACCGGAAGTGGTACAAATGAAAAATTTTATGATACAATCCACTATAAATGTAGTACGAATGTATGGCATTGTCGGGAGGATTTTTTTACATTATGATATACTAAAACAATTCTAAATGTTTCTATAATTTTTAAATGCAATAAAAACTTGTAAGTTCCTGAAATTTGAAAAAGTTCAAAAGTTCCTAAAACTGTAAACATTCTAGAAATAAACTGAAAGGGGACCATTTGACCAGTTACCCTAAATGCATAAATATATGCTAACCTGTAAAATATAAAAAATGACACTTTCCTAAAAATAAAAATACATTAAAGTAAAAAGAAAGAACACAGAGTTTTAAGTGTTCAAAAATCTAACGTTTATTAAAATTTAAACTTCACTTTTAAAGATTTTTCAAAATATTTTACATCGCATTAACTTAGCAAATAAAAATAAACATCATAAATAAATAAATTTGAATTAATAAAATGGTCAGGTGTATAGTGGTAGCAAAAGCGTTAGAATATTAAATTTAAAGTTAACAATGTTAAAATCATACAATTATTTGCCAAACTTCAATTTAGAATAAAAAGAACATAAGTTAGCCAAAAGGGAAATTTAGAACACAATAAAAATTTCACCGCAATAATCCAGGATTCGTAACTTAAAATATATAAGTAGAGGGGTCTTAGACATGCCAAAATAATTAAAGTTTAAATACTGCAAAAGAATAAAATTAATGAAAAGATATCACCCATAAACGGGAAGACACCGAACGGCCGAAATAAAGTCTCGAGGATGAAATCGATCTCAGTCATCATCAGCTTAGGTGCAGTCCTCTTTTGCTCCAGAAAAGCTAATGGAGAGGTATCTTCTGTAATCGGTACATCAAGTGAGTCCAGCCATTTAAGTGGAATATGGTGATCTAACACCTCACAAGAAAAACACTCCGAAAACTTGATCAGCACAAAAACGGGCAGCTCCTTCACTTCATATAAAATTCTTAGCCGAGAGTAGCAGAACGCCAGTGGACATCGCTCAGAACAAAAGCACAGACAGTTCTGTCATTAAAAACGAAGAAGTAAACATTTGGAGGTCCGGTCCTGGGACTCGGAAAAATTAAACTACTAAGTCCATTATGAAGGAACAAATCCGACCTCCAGAACTAAACTAATATTCCAATAGCGTCTACGTTACTTTGGTAGACATCAACCACTTTGCTCACAATGCTATTTCGAGTAAATAACTCTCTGCCATTCAGGATACAACATATTTAAAGGCTCTTGAGAGTTTAGACTAAATAAGTATAGTCTCCACGGCAAGAAAATAAACTGAACAAAATTGATAGGCCGGGAAATAAAAATTTTCGTTCCTCAGAACGTGTGTCGAATTCGAACTTCGGCTTGCGCTGAAGAGCTAAACACAACAAATTCGTAGATCACATCTTAAGTTCTAATCAGGAGAGAAGAGCAGAAGAGAGCGAAAAAACGTGTAATTTTATTTATATACTGCGAAACATAGCCACCACAGATTGTAAACAAAATTATCGATGAACAATAAAATAATTAATGACAGACGATTTTAATATTGCGGTCAACCAACCAAAAACTCAAAATTTTAAAGAAGAGAACTGGAATTTTAAAGCAGACGAAAATTAAAAAGAAATGAAATGAAACGATTTGGAATATATGAATTCGGCAATAATTTAAACGATTCTGAAATATTTAAAATTTATTCTGAAATATTAAACGATTCTGAAATATTTAAAAAGCTGAAAATAGAATAAAACTGAAAAATCGCGATAAATCAGAGAATTTTTAACCGAGAACAATAAATTTGGAATCAAATCAAAGGGAATAAAAAGGGCAATAAATGGAACCACAAATTAGCCAATTTAAACAAATTTAAATTGCTAAAACCTAAAAAGAATGAACTTTTACCATTGTGTTCCAATAACTATGGAATAGAACCTATTTGGAACAGAAGAATATCAAATCCCTAAGCAATTGAAAAATGGATAACTAAAAGAGAATGACTATGTAAATAAGACCTTAAAAAGAAGATAACTATGTAAATAAGACCTTAAAAAGAGGTTAACTATGTAAAAAAGAGCCTTGAACACGTTTAGATTAAAAACAAAATTTCTAAAATTATTAATTAGCCAATAGTATAACCCAACAGCATCAGCAAAATTTTGAAATTACAATGTGAAGCGCTGCTGTTTCTTCAGCCCCCCTCCATTGAAATGGAAATAACTTTGTACCAGAAGTGGTACAAATGGAAATTTTTATGCTACTGTCTGGGACAAATGCAGTAAAATCAAATGACATTAGCAAAATTTTAAAATTTCAAGGTGAAGGACTGCTGTTTCTCTAGTCCCCTTCCCTTGAAATGAGAATAACTCTGTACCAAAAGTGGTAAAAATGAAAATGTTTATAGTACAAACATATGATATTGACAAAATTTTGAAATTCTGAGGTGAGGGCTACCACTTTTTCCACCCCCATTTTGAAACGGGAATAAAGCTGTACTTAGTATAAATGAAAATAATCTTATGGTACAAATGAATGTCATCGGCGAAATTTCAAAATTTTGAAGTGCGAACTATCGTTTTTCTAATTCCCTCCCCACTGTGAAATGAAAATAACTCTGTACCTGAAATGGTACTTATGAAAGTTTTTACAGTACAATCCGGTACAAACGTACTACAAACCACATCGGCAAAATTTTGAAATCCGGATGCAAGGGTTGTTGTTTCTCCAGTTATCTCCTTTAGAAATAGAAATAACACCATACCAGAAGTGATACAAATGAAAATGTTTATAATACAATCCGGTACAAACGTATGGCATAGGCAAAATTTTTAAATTCCCATGTGGAGGTCTGCAGTTTCCCCAGCTCCTCTCATTGAAATAGAAATAACACTGTACCAAAATTGGTACAAATGAAACATTTTATGTTACAAATCAGCACAAATGTTGTAGTACATACAAACAAAAGACATTGGCAAAATGTTTAAATTTGGGGTGAAGGGCTGTTTATCACCCCCCTCCACTTTGAAATGGGAATAAAAATGTATCGGAAGTAGTAAAAATGAAAAATTTTATGGCACAACCCAGTACAAACATATGATATCGATAAAATTTTGAAATTCCGAGGCATTTTTCCACACTCAACTCTGAAACGGGAATACAGCTGTACCAGAAGTGGTATAAACGAAAATATTTTTATAGTACAAATGAATGGCATTGGCAAAATCTTAAAATTTTAAGGTGTGGGCTGCCTTTTTTTCAGCTCCTCTCCCCACTTTAAATTAATAATAACTGTGTACCTGAAGTGGTACGAACGAAAACTTTTATGGTGCAATCTGGTACAAATGAACGGCATCATTGAAATTTGGAAATACAGAGGTGGAGGGCCACTAATGAAATGAAGTCACAAATTCTATCAGTTGTGCAACATCAATGTCTTATGTACACTTAGCTTTTGTAAATATTTTGTATCTGGTTTTTCTTGGATCATTCGATGGAGACAGCCATTCTTTATAAATTTCTTTTTACAACCAGACACATACAGTTTCCTCCAGCTTCTTGACATCACATTAATAAATGAAAAACTGAATCGACCGTTTTCTCAAAGCAGAATTAGATACTTATTAAAAATTTATTCTCGACCACAGCCTTTCAAAACTGGCTATAGAACAAGACAAACCCTTAATCAAATAATGTAAATATGTGATGAAAATAAATAATGTATGTATATAAATTCGTGTGGCAACAATATTTAAGGAAAATGTGATGTCATCAGCCATCAATATAAACAATAATAAACCACATAACAAAAAATAACCCTTCTGAAACTAAGTGATAGATTTTCTCTTTAGAGTTCCTATAGATATATATCCCTCCCGTGGGAAGGGGCAGGGTGATTGATGAGGTTTCCAGCGACACAGGTTCACTTTCTGAGACAACATAGAGCCATTCGAAATTATGTGGCGATGGGATTTCATGTACCACTAGACACACGGTGAGATTTAAAAATCGGTAAAATAACAATGTTGAGTGATTCTATTTAAAATAGTCACCAATAAACCAAAAAAGTAGCTGTTTTCCTAAGAATAGTCATTTTTCTGCATATTTTGATTAAAAAAGGTCGCCATAGTCGCCTTTCCTTCAATACTACAGTCACCTATTTAGTCATCAGTAGCAGCCCTGCTTCTGCAGATGCAGAACTTACTATAAAAACTGGTATCAGTCTAAAAAGAGAGAAAACACGGGCAACTGAAAACCAAGAGATTGAAGAAAAACCACGAGTTTCCCCATACAGTCGGGAGGATTGGCAGCCATGATAACTTACATTTCCCAGGCTTGTTGCAGATGATCATTCCATCCTCAGGCACCAAATGGCAGTTAACGCGTTGCAGAGGTACCAGCTCCTCAGCAATGCCTCCTTCAGGCCTGAACCAGACACTGAAACCAATGTCGTAGTTTTCGGTTTGGAATTCCCACTGAAGAGTGGATCCTGCATCGCTCACTGTCAGTTCTACAGGAAATACAGATTTCTTTTCAACAGTGATCTTTGTCAAATCGGAATCTGTTGATAAACGCCTACTGGGAGCAGTGTAATAAGAAGCCGGAACTTGTCCACCCATATTGACCTGAGAAAAAGAATCAAATCATTATTTTCCCATGGAGAACCATTCCAGGCATTACGGGTCTTATAAATAAAAATTCTACATAATTCATTTTTTGTTTTAAATTACACTAAACAACAAATTTGAACGCTTTTCTTGCCACAAAACAAAAGCTGGTTAACATGCTCTAATTCCAAATCTAAAATCCAAAGTATTCCATCACCTACCTTACACTGTATTTATTTATTTATTTTTAATACTAGGGGGCTCCGCCCCCTGCTTGCTGATGCTTACCCACCCACATAACTCGCTGACTTTGTTTCGTGAGCTCCTTCATTTCAATTACTATGCAGGCATAATATTTCCAGTGGGAGCTATCCCTTGCTTGCTAGTACTCACCAGCCCCAGATCTCACTTTGCTAGCTATTTCAACTCAGATGGTGTACATGATCACCTTCATGTCTCTTGTTCACTGACGTTTGCCAACTCTCAGGGCTCGGGACTTCCATCCCCCGTTTGCTGTAGCTCAAATAATCATCGGAGCTTGCTTTGCCAGTCCTTTTATTATGCCTACTGAACAGACATATTGTTCCTGTTGGGATTTCGCCCTTTGTTTACTGCCACTCACCAACCCCCAGAACTTGCTTCGCAAGCTCTTTCGCCCTACTCAATCCCCACATCCCTAGTTCACTGATGCTTGCCAACTCCCAAAACTCGGGGGCTTCACCTCTGCTCGCTGATACTCAGTAACTGATGGAGCTCACTTCGTAAGTTTTTTCTAACTGCCTGCTATGCAGGAGTAATAGGCCTATTGAGTTCTACCCCTTGTTCGGTGATGCCCTTCAACCCCCCAATTCTCGAGTCACAGTCTGTTTCACCCCACTGCCCGTCTTACACATCTACAGGCTTATATGTTAAGTTTCAGAACTGTATGTTTTACTATTTGTTATTAATACAGTGACAAAAGGTCATGTTTTGTTTGTTTAAATCAAACATTTAAATATTAGTTCTTTTGAAATGACAACGGCTTTTTCAACAATAAAAGTTAAATCATTTAAATATTAGTGTATCATGGCTGACCACTATCATGATGCACAAATGCCATTCTTCCCTTATTCAAAATTTAGTAAAAACATCCAAAACTTTTGATTTCTGATTTAAGAAGAATAGAAATACTTTTCTAGAGTCATCACCTGTTATTGATTGATAGAGAGCATTTTGCACCACCAAAAGATTGTGCAGCCATTGAACTACAAACGCCCATGTGCAATAATTCCAATGGTTGACTAGATCTTATTTTTCGTATCAGTTTGCCTGAAACCCTCCAAGTTTCTGAAACTTTGCTGCATTCAAATTGCTGAAACTTTACTATTTTGAAATAAGCAGTCTGAATGGATGTGGCCATATCTTGTATGCCAAAGTCTAGTATTACCTTTAACCTCTATAAATGGCACGGCTTTCTACTTTTAAATGCGTTAAAACTGTCATAAATTACTTTTCTAGCTTTCAAATAAGTGGGATTTATTTTCTTAAAATACATTTTCTTTGATACATTTTTAATTTTGACATTTATCTTTAGGAATTTTAAAAACATTAGTACTTTCCTTTTTACCTTCGAAAACTTTGGGTTTAAAACTACCATATATACTTGCGTATAAGTCAACCCCCCTATTTTCAGAGAAAAAAATTAGAAAAAATCCAAAACTTGCATATAACTCGACCCCAAAAAGAGAAAAAAAAATTTCCCCATAAATTATTCAAAAACACTTAAAAAGGGAAAATATATATATATGTATATAATAATAAAATTTAATTTCCATAATAAAAACTTCATCGGAACCCTTTAACCCTTTCGCGACGGTTGGCACGCCTGCGTGCCGGCTGCGAACTTGCATTCAAGGACGTACGGCACACACTGGTGCCGGAGAGAACTTTACCCTAAAAGCCGAGTGGCACGTATCGGTGTTTCTACGTGGAACATTTTTATTTGAATTTATTTGTCTACTTGATGGCGTTAAATGCCCGTGGAAGCAACTTAAATATATTTTGTAGGTGCTTGACCTTGGCAGAAAAAGAATCCAATGAATTATTTCTCCATTTGGAGCGGGGAGGGGGCATGGTTCTGTAAAGTAAACAGACAGCTCACTTCTCGCAGCATAAACAATTTTATAATTGAGTTCCGGGTCTCGTTCTGATTTTAGTTTTTATTGATTTCGTTGCTGAATTAGAGGAATATAAGAGAGTATTTTTTTTTTGGGGGGGGGGGGGGGGGGGAAGGGGGTTAAAGGAATGTGCGACAGTGAAATGATTAGGCTATTTTGGATAAAAATATGGGAGGTTTGAGACTTTTTCTTTCTGTGGAAGAATATACGCGTATGGTAAATGAACCAGACAGTAATGAAAGCAAAGCAGATAGTGAAGAATCGTGGAACAGTGTTATTTCTGATGATGATTCTGAAAATGCAATTGATTCTTCAGGTTCTGCGCGTACTATTATTACAACGCCGCCAGCTTCAG
Organism: Amaurobius ferox; assembly: GCA_951213105.1. NCBI lineage: Eukaryota > Metazoa > Arthropoda > Arachnida > Araneae > Amaurobiidae > Amaurobius > Amaurobius ferox. The sequence continues at coordinate 129,752,097 of OX578152.1, forward strand.
TTGCTGTTTTTTCGAATGATGTTTGGACATGTGATTTGAAAGATCTGAATTCTTTGGAGTTTTTTTAACATACCTGGAATAAATCACAATATCATGCCGCCTAATTTAGATAAGGAACTTGATTTTTTTTAGCATATTTTTTTATGATGAACTAGTAGAATTTATCGTAAAAGCAACTAATGAGTTTGTAAAGAAAAAATGGGAGAAAAATCTCCTCTCTCCTTCCACATCGAAGACTCCACCTAAATGTATTTACACCTGTGACAGGAAATGTATTTACACCTGTGACAGGAACTGAAATGTATTTTCACCTGTGACAATGTATTTACACCTGTGATAGGAAACGAATTTCGTGTGTTTCTCGCACTAGTAATTTTGATGAGCATTGTCAGAAAACCAAATCTTAAAATGTATTTTTCTAAGAATCCAATTATCAGTACATACTCCTTTTTTTAATTCAGTTATGAGTCGCGATCGATTTATAGGAATATTATGTTACCTTCATTTTACTCTTGATAGTAATGCCCAAAAACTAGATAAATTGAAACCCGTGTTAGATGCATTAGTTTCAAAATTTAAATCTATATACACTCCTAGAAGAAATGTGTTCATTGATGAATCTTTGTTCTCATGGAAAGGAAGGCTGGGATTTCGTCAATATATCCCCTCGAAAAGGTCCAGATATGGAATAAAAATATATAAATTGTCAGAATCGGAATCAGGCTATAAATGGAATTTCCTTGTGTATCCTGGAAAGGACACGGAATTATCAAGCTCTGATGGTGAGTATGGAGAACGCGGTGTGAAAACATTTCTAAATGAACTTTCAGGAAAAGGATATACTTTGTATTTGGATATATTTTTTACCTCTCCTGTACTTGCAAAGTATTTGTTGTCTAAGAATACGCATATATGTGGTACAGTTTTAAAAAATCGGAAGGACATGCCGAAAAATAATCCATCTGTACCTAAAACATATATACACTAAAATTTTTAATATTTTGATAAAGAAAATTTATATAAAAAATATACATCAAATAGAAAATAAGTATTTCCTTTCTTCCTGAAAAAAGTAGAAAGCTGTGTTGAACGGGTGATTTTTAGTGAATTTTTTTCGAGAGTTAGGCTTAGCGCAAAAAATTAGCCGTCTTTTGGGAAAAGTTCGGAAACAAAGCGCTCCGTCCTTTGGGCCACAGCGGTTGCGGAATGCCGTCGTCCCGAAAGGGTTAAAGTCAGATTCCAAATAAGTAGGCCTATGACATGTGAGCGTTGTCTCCCGTCCAATTTGGGGAAGCTTGTTCTCGTGTGACAAGTTCCACGCATTCTTTTACTCCCAGCACGCAGCATCCTCAAATTGGATGGGAGACCACACACCCCTGTCTCTAAAACGTCCTTGACGCGATAAGTCAAAACGTATGTCAATTCAGAAGTATTCTCTCACGCCATACACCAAACGTCATTTTATCGCCAGTTCTGGTTTATTCTGGCAAAACCTGCAATTGGAGGGAAAGACAAATTGTTTTAATAAAGGATATTGTTCATAATTTGATTGCATATCAGATTGCATATGAGATTGTCGTTAGATACATTTGTATCAAATTATTTAGAAGATTATTATTTGTATCAGATTATTTGTATCAGATAATCAGAGAAGATGTTAGGAAACTTATCAAAGTATCAGGGCCGATCCTAGCAGGTGTGCAGCGCGTGGACCGCACGCAGGCGGCCAAAACAAGGGGCGGCCGCATATAGTTCTATCAATCAAGCAAAATTTTTTAAAACTTATAATAAATCGAATAAATATGCTGAATTTTAAATAGTTATTGAAAAATCAAAATAAGTCCCATAGTTTAAGAAAAATAGAATGTTAGTGCACAGTGTGTTGGTCCTTCATTTGATAGCAAAATTCGTGGCAGAGCCGGCAATACGGCATAGAAAAGGATACCAAATTTTAAATTTCTATCTAAACAAATAACCAAGGGGCATATTTTTGAGACGCCTAAGGATGTTTCGTTCCACTGTGCGGCAGCTTATTTATGTATACCACGGTCGGCACGCGGCTCGCAGATCAATGGTCAAAAGAAACTTTATTTTAGCAGTCTCCTTTGTAGATTAGAACTGAATTATTTTGGCAAAGTTAACTCTTTCGCGACAGCGGCATTCCGGAACTGTGGCGGCCCAAAGGACGGAGCGCTTTTTTTTCGAACTGTTCCCAGGAGACGGCAATTTTATTGCGCTAAGCCTAACTCTCGAAAAAAATTCACTAAAAATCACCCGTTCAACACACCATTCTACTATTTTCAGGAATAAAGGAAATTCCTATTTTCTATTTGATGTATATTTTTCTTTCAAATTTTCTTTTATCAAAATATTAAAAATTTTAGCGTATTAAAAATGATAACTTACCTTGAATAAAATAGTTATCAGTTAATCAGGAGTGTATATAGATTTAAATCAGTTATCAGGAGTATATACAGATTTAAATTTTGAAACTAATGCATCTAAAACGGGTTTCAATTTATCTGGTTTTTGGGCACTATCAAGAGAAAAATGAAGGTAACGTAATATTCTTGGCTTAACATTTTAACGAAAAAAATATTGATTTATTGGTAGAACATGGTCATAAACAAGTAGCAAATGTTAAATTTCCGGTCGATGAGAGTGGCAGAAAATTTAGTTGTTCATATTATAACAAAACTTTAGTGAACGGGGAGAAAATAAATCGCGCGTGGCTCTGATATTCCATAAAACTAAATCGTATTTTTTGTTTTGCATGTAAATTGTTTGGTAAAGATAGTTCAACACAACTTGTAAGTACTGACTTTTCTGATTGTCGTCATTGTTTGGATTACCTTAATAAGCATGAAAATACTCTAAAACAAACTCTATAAGATCGTGGTGCGAAATAAAGACGAGGCTGGAAAAAAATTGTACTATTGACGCGAAACAACAAAATGTTTACAATCGAGAGAAAAAGCGATGACCCGCCATCATTGAAAGAATGATTGCTGTAGTACAATTTTTAGCCAGTCAAAACTTAGCATTCAGAGGAACTAGTACGAAGTTGTATCATAGAGATAATGGTAATTTTTTAAAGGCAGTGGAGATGTCGGCCAAATTTGATCCAGTTATTTCAGAACACCTTAATAATGTCAGTAAATATAAAGATAACAAAACACGTATTCCACACTACTTACGGCAGTATTTTCAAAATGAAATAAGACTCTATACCAGATATTAGCCACACAGAACAAATAATGTTTGTAATTAGATGTGTGAACACTACTGATGGTAAGATAGATATTTTAGAATTTTTTCTAGGATTTTTTCCAGTAACTAATACCACTGAAGAAGGTCTGTGCAATTTTCTATTAGAGAAGCTATTACCTAGTCTGCAGCTCGAAGTTAAAGATATACGGGGTCAGGGCTACGATAATGGATCGAACATGAAGGGGAAAAATATAGGGCTTCAGAAACGGATTCTCGATATCAATCCTAGAGCATTATACGTGCCGTATGCGGCTCATACATTAAATCTCGTCGTTAATGACGCTGCCAGCTCCAGTGGTGAAATTTCTGGGTTTTTTTATATGGTACAAGAGGTATATAATTACTTTTCTGCGTCCCCATATCGATGGGATTTACAAAAAAAACACGTGAAAATTCTAACTTTAAAACCATTAAGTGAAACAAGGTGGGAAAGTCGTATCAATGCTATTAGACCTCTAAAACATGACCTAAAAAACATTATTACCGCATTAAATGCCTTAATTGAAGATACCACCAGAGACACGAAAAGAAAAATGGGTGCTGAATTAATAATTAAAAGTCTTGAAACATTTACATTTTTGTGTTCAATTTTAATTTGGCATGATTTATTATCAAGAATTGATGTATTGAGTAAAATGCATCAAAATCTTAAATTAAACATCGCGGAATGCATTGAAGGTTTACATAATCTTAAAAAATATTTAGTTTCCCAAAGATCGGACGATAATTTTAAAATATCTGTCGATTCAGCAACAACACTTGCTAGAGATTTAGGTATTGATCCTGAATTTCTGTTGAAGCTCAGGAAAAAGGTCCGTTTATTTGATTACGAGGGCAGTGATGAACCAGTTTCAAATCCCTTCCAGCAATTAAAGACTGCTTTCTATTTTGCAATTCTTGATCACGCGATCTCTTAGGTAAATGAAATATTTACCTTATTATCTGAGTGCCATTCAATATTCTGCTTTCTGTATGAGTTTCACAACATTTCTAATGATGATCTCATGAAAGCCTGCATGGACTTAGATATTAAGTTACAGGTACAGGAGGAAGGAAGTATTGTGAAAGATATAGATGGTATACAACTCTTCAATGAAATGACTTCATTCAAAGATATTTTTCCAGGTAAAAAAACAGCCAATTGAGATATTAGAGTATTGTATGAGTTTCACAACATTTCTAATGATGATCTCATGAAAGCCTGCATGGACTTAGATATTAAGTTACAGGTACAGGAGGAAGGAAGTATTGTGAAAGATATAGATGGTATACAACTCTTCAATGAAATGACTTCATTCAAAGATATTTTTCCAGGTAAAAAACAGCCAATTGAGATATTAGAAATTATAGTCAAAAATGATCTCATTCCCTGTTTTCCAAATTTTGCTCTAGCAATAAGAATTTTTTTAACCTTACCTGTTTCTGTGGCTTCAGGTGAAAGAAGTTTCAGTAAATTAAAAATTATTAAAATTACTTGAGAAATAATGACACAAGAAAGGCTTTCAGATTTGGGCATCATCTATCTCTATTGAATCCGAAATCTCTGAAAAAATTGATTTCACCGAAATTATTGACAAATTTACTTCTCAGAAAGCCAGAAAAGTTATTTTATAGTTAATTATTAGGTAGTCTTTGTAGAAGGACTGATTTATATACTTTTCGTTTCACGAGATTTATGCTTTAGTACTTTTTTTTATTAGATTATATTTTCTGATGCAAATACTGTTGTTTTGCATTTCTAATTATAAAATGTCTATTTTCATTTCAAAGGTAATATTTTTGTTTGTTTATTATTTTGTTAAAGTATTTTGTCGCTATTATAACCTATTACCTGCCAAAAAATAAAGTTTTGCACTTCAAATTTTATTTGCATTTTTATTAATGTTTTATTTTTTACTCTTATACAGGTAGATAAATTTATAACGTCAACGTTAAGTATTAGTCAAAATATGAAAAATTCTCTAGAGGGGCGGTACATTAGGTCTTTGCACGCGGGCGGCCGACACCCTAGGATCGGCCCTGCAAAGTATACAGTAGTATTTCAAATACTGGTTTGATTATTTATAAATTAAATAACAATCCGACTAATGTAGTTTTCAAGTAATACTATTAAAATACATGTATTTAAGAACTTTATGTACTGCATACAGATTGTTTGAAATTGGTTAAATAAATGTTCGACGCACATGCATATAATTTATTATTTGAATAAAACGATTCTATGAGAGATTTCATAGTAAATATATGTGAAGAATCTGTATATTATTCAATTCTTATATAGTACAAGAATCCATAACGAAATTTGAAGATTATTTGAAAGGAGGAAATATTTGTTATTTTAAAAATGCAAAATTTGTAACATTTTAAGGAAATTTGCTTGACATTTCTCAGTTTGTGGGAGCAATGTTGCTTTTCTGACACACATAGGATAATGCAGCATTTTCCAAGATGTGTTCTTAGGAACCCTTGGGGTTCTGCGAAGTGATAGTTTCAAGTAAATTTTCTTAAAAATTTAAAAACAGGTAAAATTTTAATGCTTTTATACTTTTAAATTATTTTAATTTTAAATATTTTATTATTAAATAAAAGAATTTTAAATGTCATTGGAAAATAAATAAAAATATTTCCTAATTTAAATATGGTAAACAAATGTCAAAATTAATTGCACTTTGCATTTAAAGATTCTCTAGTCAATTACATTTCCAGCAACTTACGTACGTGTAATCGTTCATTCAAATTAGCAATATATTTTACAATTATTTTTACGTCTAAGTTTGGCAAAATTGAAATTTTTAATACAAAAAATTATAAAAATATGAAAGAGCCTTTATGCAATGAAAAGTGATGTGTACACTTCAATTTCGAAAGAACTATTAAGTATTTCTATACTTTTTTGCACACTTATTTCATACAGTCATATAAATTTTTGGAAAAACCAGAAGTTACATATTCAGAACCAGAAATCCTTAGTGAACCCTACTAATCCCTCTGGAATTCAATGTTTAATCTATATCAGTCTTCATCTAAGCTGTACCTAAAGCTAAGTCTGAAAAACAGATGTTGAAATGAAAATGTAAATATTTGAATAGGAAGTGACATCTCTCTCCAGAGCAAGAAGTGGAAATCCTTCATGAACCCTACCTCCTCTGTAATTTTATGCTACATTCATATTAGCCACTATATCCTTTTAAACATCTATATATCCTACAAAATAAATGGGTACTTACGTATTATCGCAACCATGACAAAACGTAATTGATGTATCGTCCAATAAAGGTCCCGATCGATTCCAAGGACAACATGCAACAAAGTGATCTGTATGAGGACCCACGTTCGAGCGGGCTCGAACTGGTTGGGGGACGTACGCACCGCTGGGACTGCGTTGTCAGACAGGCCGGCTTTGCCGGACCAAGTCACAGAGCATACTAGACTCGCTTCTGGGACCGTCGCACGGCGCAAGGACCGTGACAACATGCAGCCAAGTGATCTGTATGAGGACCCACGTCGAACTGCTTGAGAAAAACCTAGAAGCGAGTCCCAGAAGCGAGTCTAGTATGCTCTGTGACTTGGTCCGGCGAAGCCGGCCTGTCTGACGACACAGTCCCAGCGGTGCGTACGTCCCCCAACCAGTTCGAGCCCGCTCGAACGTGGGTCCTCATACAGATCACTTTGTTGCATGTTGTCCTTGGAATCGATCGGGACCTTTATTGGACGATACATCAATTACGTTTTGTCATGGTTGCGATAATACGTAAGTACCAATAAATGTTTTAAAAAAAAATCATTAAAAACAATGGCAAATTGTAAAATTTTCCCACCAAAATCTGCATTTCAAAATTATTTAGAGTAAAATTCTATTATTATTTTTTGTACACACATGAGCTAAATTGTCTGCGACTTACAGTTTTAAGTGGATTGTAAACAACATACATTTACACTCAGTTTTATATGTCACACGAATGAATCTAATATAAAAATTATGGATCTGAAGGACTAAATAAACTTTAATTTTTGTATACCGATTTAAAGGTATATTTATGCCGTAGAGTGTAAAATCTCATTAATTTGACATTTATGGATTTTTTTTTTGTTTTTTGTGAAATATAAATATATATATATATATATATATATATATATATATAATGTATTTTAAAAGTTTATAACCAAATACATTGTGGAAAGAACTTATGATCTGTTTTAAATGGAACATGAAAATATTGTAGGCTCATTTTCAATCATTTATAAGAAAGAAATAAGCTATAAAATAAACAATATTTTCAATTGGATTAAAATTCTGGAAAATTATGACTGAAAAATGACAAAAAATATAACAAAGTTAACTAGATATTAGATTAAAATATTTGAGGATAAAATTGACTCAGTCAGCATCACAAATTAAAAGATAAATATTTCACCATATATACTATTACTTATTTTTACATTTAATATAACTTAAGACTATTTAATGCATTATCATCACTGTAAACCTTTAATTTATTTAGATAAGCATGGGCCATTACTTATATTTCTGAGACAGTAAATAAATATTTCAAAGTAAACATTACTGTTTACATACATATATACTGTGTTTAGCAATTCTTTTTTATAACAGTTTTTATGGATATACAGTACAACCTTGAAAATCCGGACTCGTCCAGACTTTGCCGATTCTGAATTTTCGATTTTTCCGGATTATAGAATTTGAATAAAATTCAGATTTAATATTAACTAAATGCACTATAAAGCATTATTTTTAGTAAAAATAATGGCAAAAGTTAAGTTAATCAATTAAAACATATTATTTAATCTAAAAAATAGGGCAAAAGAAATTTCTAAGAAAAAATATACACATTGATAATTTAGAATGTATGAACAAAACGAAATGAGAAAATTACATTTTATCATTTCATTTAAATATTTGAATTAACATTTGTTATTTCATTAATTTTGGTTTATGGGAAAGCAGTTTTCTTTATCCTGTAGATGGACATTATTTCTGCTTGGTTATAAAGCTTCTTTATTCAAGACCTTTAATTACATAATCGATTGTTTGCATAAGATTATCAATGGGTATTTTTTCTTCTCCACATTTATAGTAGCTACTTTGATCTTTTTTATTTTATATCATATTGCAAATTTCGCCATCACTCAATTTATTTACAATTGGTTAATTAAAAATTTGCAAAACAGAGCCTCCTAGGTAGTTGAAGACCCAGGCCGCCCGACTCATCAGAAGATTCAAGTAGCTGTATAAGCGACCGGCACCTCCTATGTAGTGTCATTTTTATCAATTTGGTGACATTTTAGTCAATTCGGCAACATTTAAAGTAACTCCCTAAGTTTGCGATATTCCGTAAAATTAGCCTCTAAAATTTCACCAAGCGTTATGGACGGAGAAATAAGCTTATTATAGTAGATAAATGACTAATGACATCCAAATACAAAACAGTTACCTAAAGTATCTTCTCTCATGAATGAAACAAACTAGATCCACGAGATTGATGACAACAAACTTATAATATTATATATGAAAAGTGAAAATATTTCACAATAGTTAATACTTTTTATCTAATTTTATGTGATTTTTTTGATAAATTTATTTGAAATATGTGTAATATCTCAAAAACTGTTCATGTTAACAATCCAAAGTTGATATTAATCGTTTTCTAATGAAAAATAATGAATTACATAAGAAATAATTATTTGCATAACTTTAGTGAAAGTTTTGATATTTTGATAATTTTTTTTCAAAATTTGGAAGTGTTCTGAACATTCGATTGTGTTTAAAAGCAACAAGCTTCCAGTTTTCCCCAATTGTAATTTTGTACCAAATTTGGTTCGAATAGCTTCATTCGTTCGTGAGATATCGTCTACACAGACTCACTGACACACACACACACTCACACATACACACTCATGTACTCACATATGCACACACACACTTGTACGCACGCACACTAAACACGTACATGCATGACTTTAAAAATGTCTGATTCGTGCTTAAGCTTGCTTGAAACATGCTCTCCAGTCAAAAATTGGAATTAAAATTTTCACCTATATATATATATATGAAAGTAAAAATCAATCCATTGCCTTAGAGTTATAACTTTAACACATTAATCAGTTATAACTTGAACATAAATGCGAAGTCTTTAATGCATTAAATTAATCAAATCCGAAGTATTTGATGCTCTCCATCATTAATTCAGATTTTTTTTGTACCTCCACCCTCCTTTACCTTATAGAAAAGGAGAAATATCACGTGACTTGCTCCAAAATAACCTTGAGAGAAAAGTCTCCGCGCGTCACGTGATACATTTGGCGAACGCTTCGAAAGTTAGCCAATTTCAGCGTGTGATGTGAAAGAAGGTACCTGAATTGGTATACGTTTCGGCCAACTGCGTCCTTGACCCACCAAGTAATCAAAACAATATCTGGCTTCTGCTGCTTATTTGAGCTGATTTTTTCGTTAACCCCCAACACAGTTGCTATCAGATACGCTCTTTAATAACCAAAACAAAAAAAACCACTTTCAACTTAAAATCCTGCATTATAGTTTTAAACAATCCGTATTACAGAAATATTTCTGAAAAGAGCCATTTTTTGTCGAAAATGATCGGTCGTAATCCGAGAAGCGAAGAGATAAACATGGAACAAAATGTATGCATATTTTGTAATGATACGATACATTGGTAGTCGGGAGCATTGGGAGGACTGTGACTTACAGGAGAGTTTTGAAGTGCAGAGAAATTTGGAGTGCACAATTGCATAATTACTACTGCATCGTTTTAGGATGGATTGTCTCACGGGAAAAAAAGAACTTTTAGACTTACGATTTTTTATTTTTAGACTCTGTATAAGTCAACCCCTCCACTTTGAAGCTTTTTTTTGTCCCAAATTTCTCGACTTATACATGAGTATATACAGTAATTTTAAACAGTCCTCGTCTAATTTTTTCATTTCAAAGATCCTCTATGCAATTACAGTACTTGTTATATTGGGATTTTGAAAGTAAAGCCTAATATGACAATTGAGTGGCACAAAAATACTTTTCTCTCTCAAGAGTGCAAACCCACATTTTTAACATTTGACTCAGTGAAAGGATAACAATAAATTTCTTCTCAACTTGGGGTGCATAACCTTATCCAAAATAATAGCATTGACTTTTGCAGTACTTGACAAATCTTTCGTTTTGAAGTACCTTCTCATTCTTTCACGTTTGAAAATGAATTGATGTTATTGCAAAATTGTTATGGCAGTGTCCACAACCCAGTTGAACCTATGGCTTTATGCACCCTGGATTGATATTGTATTCAGTGCTTCTCTCAGGCATGCCTACAGAAGGGAGAGCACCTGTTATTCGCACATTTCATATTAACCTAGTCTCTATGTGGCAGCATTTCAATATATAAGGCAAAATAGAAAATTTCCCGTCCCTAAAGTTTCATTCGCCCTCCCTGGCCAAAAAGGCCTGAAAGAAACACTAACTGTATTGGACATACCAACCGGCTAATAACTAACCACAATACTGCATATTTGTAGAGTGAGACATGTCTCGTGAAATGATTTCCAAGCAAAGGCAAACAGCTAATAACATAGCAATTTATCAACTTGTAACTTCAACTAAAATAGAATGAATTGTACAGCGAGAAAATGCATGCATAGCTTTAATAGCTGAGATTACTATGGCACACACAGCATGGCTTGTATGTGGAAATTCTAACTTGAAGTTTTATACTTGAAACTGAAGTCGTGGTCATTGCAGGACATTAAATCCTTTGCCATAGACATGCACATTCTCTACATGGATGGGTCAAATTGGCAAACTTGACCCGTCCATGTAGTTGTCAAGTCATGCAGTAAAGGCAGCACCACAAACCTATCAACAGGATCTTGAACAGAAGTTTGCTAACTTGAGGTTGTTATAGCCAAACATTTGCTACACAAGCCAAAAACAAGTAATAAGAGAGGATTTTTACCAATGGATGATCTTCTGGATCAGGCTTAGTGCCTCCCCACTGGGTAGGAAGCTCGCTCGGATCGATATCTTCAAAGACAGCACTTTTCCATGTTTCTGAAAAAGAAAAAATTCTCTCACTCTTCTATGATGTTCAAATTTGTTATGACTTGTTTAGCAGATCACTCTCTATTATTCAAGATGATTTTGAAATAAATATTGGAGCCATCCATTTTTCGCTTAAGAAAAAAAGTCCATTTAATCTGATTAGACTGATTTCATGGTGCTACCTTTTGTGGACTCATGAAAATATAAAGGTTATGAGTGTCCCATTTTATTAGGGTTAAGTCCATTGGATTTGTTTAGAATTCAACTGAGCAGAATTCAAAGAAGTGGCTTGTTGCTATTATGGAATCAATAGCAAAGCTTAAATATCGTATTTTCATGTGTATAATTGATTAATTGATGTAAATGTCAACACACCGTTCATAGGAGATATATCCTTATGGTTCTTGATTTTTTTATTACTATATGGCATATTCCCCAAAATGAAAAACAAAATCTCAAAAGTTTTATTTATTTTTCAGTATCTATTGTTATATTAAAAAACTTCAGTAGGAAGAAACAAATGTGTGAAAAATGCCGCAGTATAGAAAATAAATAGCTTTTCCTATAAAGAAAACTACCACTCCTCTTAATGATTTTTCTAAAATACTCTATCCAGAAAGAGTAGTGGTGCCAAGAGGGGGTGGGGAAGAAAGGAATGCAGTTGATCCCTGTATGAGATCAGTGTAAAAGGGCAAGTATATGCTAACGATACGCTCTCATACGAAAGTTTTACTTTGTAAAGGTGAAATAAACTCACAGGTGGGAATGATTCCGCACAATTTCATTCGATCTCTCATTGCACATATTCTATGGGAAAATAGTTGAACGGTTACAAGGGGGATATTTCTTTTACAAAGGTATGTGTTTAAAATAGTTGTGACTTCTTCTACATTTTCAATCGTGTATTATATTCCTGGGCTGTGTACGTCTGATTTTTAAAAAGATAAACAGAAATTGTCTCAAAATGGCAGATGTGTTGAGTTTCTTGCAAACACAAAAGGTATGTGAAAATTTTCAATCTTACAATCATTTTATGCATTGTCATTTTCTATAATACTACATGTACACCCGATAAAAATGTGTAAATCTATACATTAAATGCAGTGTATAAAGGCGTCCATGTTTCATTACGCATGGGAAAATATTAGATTTATATGTATCTATCTATAGCCAGTAGGGTGTTAGCTGCAATTCCTATGAAAGCAATTGAAAATAATAATATATAATGTTTATTACATTTTATTGAGATTATGTGCTTTATTAGGATTGTACGGCTTTTAATTTTTTTAAAGAAAATATCTAAGAAGTTATTGACTAACAGTTCCTTCACAAGCACTGTTGCATTAATAACGTCTGTCTGTGTATGTCAGTTGCAGTAGAGAATTGGAGCTGCGGGCAACAGTGAAATTCAACACAATCTGGCTCGATGAGATCTTTTAAAAATTTCAATTAGTTTAAAAGTTTAAAAACCAAATATAGCTCATTCTGAGTCATTTCATCCACTTTATTGATCAGATGATATTCTGCACCTGCATTCCAGATGGGCAAATATAGACATGGGCTGTAATAAATATTCAAATTTTCTAAATGTGTCAATTTAAAAGATGAATTTGCAATTTTTGAAACAACATTATTTCAGCATTAGAATTGAGCTCTTGAAAATTGGACCCCAGTCTGATGAAAACTCGCTGAGATAGCAACTGATTTTGTCAATTTTACTTCCGGGTAAAAGTTGAACGTCTTTCCTCTTTTTTTTTTTGCGATGTCAAGTATTTCCATTTATATGCTGGTGAATGACAGAGTACTTATTTAGGGTGTATCTACATTATTTAGGTAGCAGGCATTTATTTAGGACCCAGACATTTTCTAGCCAGAAAAAAGTTATACAGACACATTAGAATTCCTTACCTTTCTCATTCAAAAGCAGCCAAGTTGTTTAAAATCCTGGATCATAAACTATTAACAAAGAAATAATAGAAACAAAATGATAAAAGCTTGCAACTAAAATAAACTAATAAATAATAAAATGTAAAAATAAAAAATAAATTGCTTTAACATCATTTTACATGAGGGGGTTCTATTATTAATTAGGTTCTATAATTGGGACACCTTTAAAGAAATTTCACAGAATGAAAATTTTTTTTATCACACCTTTTTCAGGATAATGTGAAGTAACAATATAGATTAATATATGCTTCTAATAATGCAAGTTTTCAGCATGCATAAAATGCAGGTTTCATAAAATGCAAAATTTTCAAGCGCAATTAAAATGAACAAACTCTGGACAATGAACAAGCCTGCACTAATGAAGCATTAGTGCAGGCTCCAGGCAAATTAATAACCAAAGCTACGCTCCTTTACTCTTTTTTAACTATCTCACAACAATGGGATTACATACATATATATATATATATATATATATATATATATATATATATATATATATATATATATATATATATATACACATATATATACACGAGGGCCACACTAAAATTTTTGAGATACGGCTAAGTAGTACAAGTTAAACTTACCAACTCTTAGGAGTGTTCAAAGTACTCCCTCCAACATCAATGCACTTTTGTAGGCAAATTTTCCAAAGATTAAATGCTTCAAACCATCCATTTCTTGGAATTGGTAAAAAATATGTTTTTATAGCTTCATCAATCTCATCTTTGGAATGAAAACGACTCCCCCGCAATTTTTTTTATATTAAAAAAGAGCCAAAAGTCACACATAGCAAGATTAGGAGAATAGGGTGGATGTTCTATCACTTTGATGTTTTTTTGTTCAAGAAATTCGACTGTCATTCTTGCTGAATGAGAAGATGCATTGTCATGGTGAAGCATGAGTCCCCTAACATTCACTTCCTGAAGAATTTCTAGAAGACACTTAGTGGTGTACCAGTTAGCTGTAACAGTCTTTTGTTCCTCTAGCACTATTGTTGGTTTGGAGTCATCTTCAAAGACCCATACTTTACTTTCTTGGCATGTTGGAATATCAAAAAATGGTATGTACGCCAGTTATGATTTTAGAAATAATGTAGTCACCATCATTAAGTAATTTTAGAGTTTCTTTACTGATTCTAACATGCTCCGCTTTTTGGTGTTCTGTTAAATTGTGGGGAACCCAACGACAAACTAATTTTTTCATATGTAGTTCTTCATGAATAATTTTATATATAGCTGCGGATCTAATGTTAAGTTCTTTCTGTATCATTTTGTAGGTACAGCAATTATTATCGATTAACATTTTTGAATGGCCAACACATTTTCTAGAACATACAGCTGACAAAACTTTTTCCTGCGTGTTCTTCATCCAGGAGAGAATTTCGACCTCTTCTAAACTCTGTAAACCATCTGAATACAGTGGCATGAGTTGGAACATCATTTCCATATGCTAATTGTAGAGGTTGAAGACATTCTTCTTGATTTAGCACCTCTTTAAAATCATAGAAAATCATAGTCTGATAATGCTCTCACATCAACTCCATTTTCATTTTTTTCAAAATTATTTCTATGATAGCTAAATTATAATTATTGCCACAAATTATTGTCTATGGTCATAAAAGAGTTCAAATTTAAATATCTGACCAATAATTTTTTTCTAGCATATATCGTCTGCCCCTGTTTCAAAAACTTCAGTGTGACCCTCGTATATATGTGTGTCTTAATCTTACAACAATGGGGAAAAAATGACAGTTCTATTTTTTGAAAATCTGCCAAATTTTAATAGATTAAATTGTTCTACTGGACTAAGCTGTATACCTAATTTCAGATTTTTAGGACACAAGACGTATGTTAAAAATGCCATTTGAGAAGTTGAAACAGACAACCATCAGTAGTGACACATTCAATAAAAGATGTTAAAAAATAGATTGCAATAGATTCATTTCATTTGTTTCTTTGCATATGCATTCTCATTACTTTCTCACGCTATTGTATAGAGAAAATACTGTTTTTCCAAATATTTTCTATTTTAACAAATAAACACATTTTAAGACTTCCTGAACCCATTTCACCTCTTTTATATTTACGTAGGTACAACCTGTTTCGCTGAACATGCACTGTCATTGCTGGAGGATCAAAATGTCATTGAAACAGTAGTTGCCAAGTATGACCATGCTGCTGGAGCCAAGTGAAGCAAGGCTTTTGACGGGGTTGATGAGTGATAGCGAGCAGGGGGCAGTAGCCCCCCAGTAAAATAAAACACAGTTTCTGGTATTCACCTTAAAAGTATTTAACAATCCTAAATTTCATAAATAAACAAGCTTGAAGTTACATGTATACATTAAAAAATACCTTCTCTGATAATATGAAATTCAAACTTTTAAATAAATAAAAATCATGTTCATGCAATTCAAGCTACAATTTACACAATGCTGAGGTTGATAAATCATAAGAATGAAAACAGTTCAAGGAAATTCCAAACAACACCCCTCCAGGGAAGGCTTTAGAAATACCATTTTCTAATTCAGGATGTCACAATTTAAAACTCTTCAAAATAAAAGATCTCTACATGAAATTCCAGCCAAGAACTCATTTTCAGTTTGGATCCATTATATAATCGATTAACTAGCCTTTAAGTCATGACCAGCTGTGCAGTCACTCTCAGGTTATTTAGCTTCATATCCCACCTTTTTCTTTCATTTTTGTTTAAGTGAAGAGTTATGAAAGACACCAGTTTCAGAAGTAGTTTACACAGAGAGAGAGGGTTTGCCCATTGAAAGATATGAATTGAGGCAAGATTTTCATAGGGTCTTTCTGATAAAAAAAAAAAAAAAAAAGCATTTGTTTTTAGGCACATCATAAGCCATTTTTAACAGCTGACTCAGCTTCCTTACTCACAATTCATTTAGAACTTGACTCGTTCGAATAAGATTTTATAAAAGTTGAAAGTTTATGATTGTCTTAACTGAATTAACACATGAAAATAATTTAAAAGCATCATTAAAGATATAGAATGCTTTATCTTAAGTGAATGTCATATTTTTTTTTCTTCTTAATCTAAGCTTAATTATTTAATTCTAGGCTTACATTCCGATGATAAGCTTAAGCTATTTTCGTAAAATTCAAAAATAAAGCAAAAAAAAAGTGTTGCAAAATCCAAAATGAGCACTTTTGCTAAAGGGTAAAATTGGTATTTTCTACTGAAACAAGGAACTTATTTCAGTGACAGGCTAAGAATCTCATTCTCATTATTGATTGACATTCTCATTCTCTAAGGAGATTGACATTCTCATTCAGCTCCCCCACAATGTTCTTACATGAAATGTTAAAGGTATACTCGGGACAACTGCATTCATTCTACAATAATATCTTAAATAACCCAATATTAGATTTTAACAAAATAGTATAAAAACTTATGTATGAATGCTAACATTTAAGGGTCGATCAGTCTAAAGGCACCTTTTACGGGACGAACAAAGGCAAGCTCACTTATTCTGCCCACTTGCAGTACAACAGTCGAAGGTGGGAAAACCACAAGGAGGTAAACTATGGAAGAAGGGATAAGGAGAGCCAGAACACTATGAGTGAATGAATGATAACAACCACAGAGAAAAAATAAAAACAACTGAATAGTATGTTTTCATACTAAAAGGGGAATCTAAGAACATGAGATGTTCAAACCAGCTGAAAAAAATACAAACAACAAAAGTAGAAAATAATTGAAAATGACAGCAAAGCAATAGAAAAAAAAAACATAAATAAAAGTGAAAACAAATATGAAGGAAACAGCTGGTTTTGGAGGCTAATTGAGCTAACTTTGTCAAATAAAATTGCAGAAAAATAATTAAAACCTCAGAAAAAGGAAAACAACAACAATAAAAAAAAAAATTAAGAAAGCAGACTGTATAGGAAAATGATACCCGGAAACGTAGAAAATAATTGAACCAAGCAGAAGGGAATAAGGGACAGTGGCCATTAACAAGAGAGTTTGATTGAGAGACAATAAAGAAAATTTCAAAAGAGTTCCATTAACAATTGAATGAAGTACAAAAATGATCTTTGCTTTTGAAAAATTAAAAACATGATTAGAGTAAAAAGAATGTTCAGCATTCGAGTACTTGAACACCTTTTGTTTAGAAACATAATGGATGTATTCCTTAGTATGAAAGGTAAGAACCTCTTTCGGTTGAGCAACATAACCAAGAGCGCATTCGCATGGAATGGGATCCCAACCATTCAAGACAGAAATAGGCTCTTTAAGTGAAGAGAAAGAAATTTTGTCGAAACACACCAAGAATTGAAACGAGAGAGAATATTAACAACCTTATAGCTAACAGGTGAGTATAAAGGCAACCCACATAGGTATATGAGTATAAAAGTAAAGCAATAGAATTAGAAGGACAGAACTCCTGCCGTAGTAGGAATACGATCTCAGTTTGTTGAATGGGTGCAACACTTTGTCAATAATGGCCGGAATTATAGCCTCTGAGAACAATTAAGGATTTCAGTTAGCCAATTTCACAATCAGAACACATGGTTAAGCCACAGTAAACATGAGTATAAAAATCTGAAAAACTAGCAAAAAAGGGGCAAAGAAACAAAAAAAATTACGAAAAACAGAAGTTGGGAATGTTAGTCCAGTTTCTGACCTTTTTCAATACAAATGGGGTCTTGGTTATATGGGTTAAACAAAAAGAGCTTCTTCCTAAATTGTACATTAAGGAAGATTTGAGTTATGCTCTTAAACAAGAATCATCAAATGGATGGTCTCAATTTTGGTTTCTCAATCAAACTCTCTTCTTAATGATCACTGTCTCTTGTTTCTTTCACTTGGAAATCCCTGATATAATGTGTGAATCTGGCCTGCTTCCTTCATTTCTTTTCAACTTATCTGTCTTCCTTTTCCTGAGTTTTTACTTATTTTCCTAACATTTTATTTGACAAAGTTAGCCTAATTAGCCTTTGAAATGAGTTGGTTCCCTCATATACTTTTTCGTACTTCTATTTTTTTTTTTTTTTTATCATTCTTGTTTGTATCTTTTTTACAACTGGTTTAATTGTTTCATGTTTTTCCATTACCATTTTAGTAGGTTTACACAGTTGTTTCTATATGCTCTGCTATACATTCTCAATCTTCTTTTCTTTTCATTCATTCTTTATTTTCAGATATTTTGTTCTTTCCTACATGTTCATGTGCACCATTCTGCCTCCTTGATGCCCCTCTTTCATTTCTTCTCATGGTAATGGCTCCTCCTTTCAGTCATGAGTGCTATTCTACCACAGATACCGAACATGCTCGAACAGGTAAGGTTGCATTTGTTTGTTATCAAGAAGAATGTTGTACTTTCAAAAGTGGTTAACAGTGAAATTTTAGTGTATGTTGTATTTAAAAAGTCAGTTCTTTACAATGTGGAAAAGCGGCTGATATCGTTAAATATTATACTAAATTATACACTAAAAATAATATACTTCTATTTAATATTATACTTCTACTTTCTGCTAATGCAAATGAGCCAAAAAGTACTACTGTTTTAATTAATATGTAACAAAGAAAATTCTTATACAGTTTAGTATTGAAATAGAATATATGTAACATTCAAATTGGGTTCCATGTTTTAAAGCACAGGCTATCCAATGTGTAATATTTTGAATGGATTGCTGCAAGAAAGCAGTGTCACAATCAAATATTTATCCAAATGTAATAAACAAATATATTACAGATGACAAGACGATTTTCTTGAAGACCCAAAACAATGCATTTATTAGAGTGGTTACAAAAATAGGATAACCTCTGAGTGTGATTTCAAACCCTAATGTACTTCTAAAGAAATGTCTATCACAGGTTTTAACACAAAAATGAAACTTGTTATTCACCTTTCACGTAAACATGGATCTTTTTGGCAGTTTCCTCACTCAGGAATGGTTTAATCATTGCATAGGCCATGGGAAAGAAAGCAGGGGCTGGAACAAAAAAAATCTTACATGTTTTTATGATTGAAAAACAAAGTATAAACATGTTCTTCAAAGTGACTTACCTTTCAATTAGACATGGAATAGACAGAATAATTGAACACACATATACATTGCTCAAAATGCCAAGCTTGATGTCTAAAATTTTATTATATTCAAGTAACCTCTGTTCTTGCACATGGTTACACACTGTTGCAGAATCACAGAGAATGAAATCCTAATGGCTAGCATAAAACTCATTTTGCATTTCAGCAAGTGTGATGGTAATATTTTAAGGTGGAAAAGTCCATAACTATGATAGAGTGCTACTTGTTCTCGAATAGAAAAAATGACATATTAAATGATTATATATATATTTTTAATTATAAATAGTTTGAAAATTTGGGGAGATTTTCAAATGTTTAATTCTGTTCAAAATCAATGGGATTCCAGTTCAGTATTCATAAAGTGATGACACTCGACGAATACAGAAAAGCCTAATAATTATACCAAAATTTAATTTAAATTAATTCTACCAATCATAAGATTTCTAATAATCATACCACAATTCATTCATAGAATACAATTTGATCTTGAGGTTGGCAATTGATAAATCAACTTTGCATCCAATTTACATGGAGATGAATCGAATACAGGTTTCTTCAGTTTTACTGCACACCACATTTTGAAATGTGAATTAAAATGTGTTTAATAAGGTGCCAAACATAAATTATTTTAAAATAAAATACTTATTATTTATCTTACATAGTCTTTTATGAAAATAAAGAAAGATCTCTGTTCGTGCTCTGTGTTGTCTGGAGCAGAAAATCTAAGCATTATATGACCATGAAATTGGGCACACAAGTATTTCTAGACCAGAAACGATGCATCTCAGCAAAATGTTTTATAAAATTAGAATTAGTATTTTAGTTATTTTATGTTTTAGCATAATTTGAGGAGATTTTCATATAAATATTTCAATATTTCATCAGTTCTTAGCGACTGAAAACAATATCACAAAGTTTCCATCTTAGTACCCTCAGAAAGATTGAAAAATTCTCCTTCAAACAAATTTTGAACAGATTCCATACTATATAAATAGATGAATTTTCATGAATTTATAAAAAAATATATACGTTTCATGTTTTGAAGATGTACCCAACTTTAAAATTGCGATATAATAAATTGACGAACAATGATATCTTCATAATTTACCAGATGTTTCTTTAAATATTATACACTGCTCCAAACAAGAAATGATGTTTCTGCTGTCTTCTATTCATTAATTATGAATTTTTATGTAAGACCTCATACATTTTCAAAATAATTCGAGCAGTGTATAGGAGGGACTAGTGATAAAACAGGTTTTCCTTCATTCATGGGATGAGGTCAAAAGCTCCTTTCTTGAAGCAGGTGCATATGGAGTGCTCCAGGAAAGACGGGTATTTCGATGCATACAAAAACAAACCCCTTCAGAACAGTATTGGTTGAGAAGGTCAAAAGAAAGATTGTCAAGGTAGCTATCAACTGTTGTGTAATCCATCAGGCACATATTTTTCAGTAATTCAGGGTCTCAATGATACGTTGCACTCCTTCACCAATGCCCAACTTCTAGATAATAATAAATAGAGTTGTTTCATATAACAGAACTCAAAACTAAATAATTTTACACCTTTTAATTTATTATTGAGGAAATTTTGATACTTTTTCCTTTTGAGCATTTCACAAATAGAAAATTTGTAATTTATAATTGTAATAAGAATTAACTATAGAAAAACTGAGTTTCATTAAGCACACAATTATGTTTTTTTTTTAATAGTTACAACTACTTAATTTTTTCCCAAAAAATCCAAAATTAAAAAGAAAATCACTCTCACTGAACACAAGGTGAGAGCAGGAAATAATAAAGGTGAACTGTGAACAAATGCTGGCTTTCCCAATGTTATTATTTTGTGCCTATTATTTTAAAATAACATACACTACATTGAACTCTGTTTGAGTGGGGGATAGAAGATTTTTCCTTTAATACTAGAACACATAACTACTTTGAGAAACGGCTAATCCCAGCCCACTCAAATTTTATGACTTTTTTTATTTTCTTCTGTGTTTTCAATAAACTTAAGAAAATAACAAAAAGTCATAAAAATTTCAATGGGCTGGGATTAGTCGTTTTGGAGGAATCGTTTCTCAAAGTAGTTATGTGGTTAAAATAACCGCTTCTGTCGTTCTAGTGTTAATGTATTAAATTTTTGTACATCTCTTTAATTTTGCATAGAAACCAATTGGGGTTTTTCCAAGGGGGTTTTCCACACTTTCCTCTAAAAAAATTTTAAGGACTTTCAAATACCATGCAATTATTTTTCAAGGACATCATTTCTTCCATATTATGAAGTTGTATGCATTTCTGGGAGGAAAAATCATAGCAACCTAACATTATTGTTTAATGTTGAAGCCGTCGAGGAAATTTTTGGGAAAAAACAATGTTGTTTAGGAAAATTTCAGCGACAGTGCAACGGCTAGGGAAATTTCCAGAGAAAGTCAAATTTCTCAGAAAAAACACAATGCTATGAATCTGCAAAACTTTCAACCCTGCCATTTTGAAGGACTTGATCAAGAAAATGGGAATTTTTCAAGGCCTTGAAAATGTTAATCTATAATTCAAGTACTTTCCCAATTTTCATGCACCCGTATGCAACCTGGGAATCAAAGGAACACTTAATGATATTACCGTTTATAACATATGCTTTCTTCAACCTCTCAGGATAGTTATCTTCAAAGACTTTAACCAGTTGTGTCATCATGTCCATGGCTGAAATGTTAAGAACAGATTATGCTTTTACAGATCACTTACAAAATCAATAATGTTTCATTTTTTGCCAATAAGAATATCTAATTCTGTGAATTATATAAAGAGATATGACTGTGGAAAAGTAAAATTTCTAATATCTCAATAATGGTTCGTAATAACAAGGAGGGCCTCTTATTTGTGATTAAAAGTACACTCATTCATTGGATAATAGTGAAAAATCTATGACTTTTCCATTTTGGATCCAAAATGTGCAATATCTCGAGCAAGGCAAATGTCATTGTTCTATAAATTATGCTTCTGAATAAAAATAGCTGTTTGTGTAACACATTTTAATAATTATTCATACATTTTTCGATTTTTATAAACAACATTAAAAAAAATTACAGTCTGAGCATAAATAATTAATAAACAACATGAAAATGTTGAATAATATATTGACTGTTTTCAAAGGCAAAAAAGAGACTTTTTTGGGATACACCAGTGAGCGAGTGAATCAGTATCCATGAGATGTGTTATATCTATCACATGACCTGAAGAGTAATGGCTACCCATGAAAATTAGAAAAGACAAGGAGGACAATAAAGGACAACATAGAAGGATTTAGAAACTTCCTTAGTGAACAAAACCAAGTCTTCTATGACATAAATGAGGGGATCGGAATAAACATATATTAATATATGATTTCAGAATAAACATATATTAATATATGATTTCAGAATAAACATATATTAATATATGATTTCAGAATAAACATATATTAATATATGATTTAATGATTACAGTACAACCTCGAAAATCCGGACTCATCCGGACTTTGCCGATTCCGGATTTTCGATTTTTCCGGATTATAAAATTTGAATAAAATTAATTTAATAAGATTTAATATTAACTAAATGCACTATAAAGCACTATTTTTAGTAAAAATAAAGGCAAAAGTTAAGTTAATCAATTAAAACATATTATTTAATCTAAAAAATAGAGCAAAAGAAATTTCTAAGAAAAAGTATACACAATAATTTAGAGTGTGTGAATGAAACAAAATGATAAAATTACATTTTATCATTTCATTTAAATATTTGAATTAGCATTTGTTATTCCATTAATTTTGGTTTATGGGAAAGCAGTTTTCTTTATCCTGTAGATGGACATTATTTCTGCTCGGTTATAAAGCTTCTTTGTTCAAGACCTTTAATTGCATGATAGATTGTTTGCATAAGATTATCAGTGGATATTTTTTCTTCTCCACATTTATCGTCGCTACTTTAATCTTTTCTTATTGAATTTCATACCGTGAATATCGTCATCACTCAATTTATTTACGATTGGCACATCATCATCATAGTGCAGAACTTCCGTTACATCGGCTTTGACGAGATTTAATGAAGCGCCGGAAGATTTAATGAAGCGCTGGAAGATTTAATGAAGCACTGGAAGATTTAATGAAGTGCCGAGATTTAATAAAGATCGAGGATTAGCACTTTTGAAGATACATTTAAAGGTGTAAATGTGTTTAAATCATTTTTGCTATTAGCGAACGAAAAAAAAAATAAGAACTTAGAAGTTTTATTTATTTTCTAGCATCTATATAATGTTATATTCAAAAAAGCTAATGACTCTGAAAAAAGTAAAAACTTTATTAGTAATAGTCAAATATGTAAAAAGTATCGTAATAGATAAAATAAATATCATTTCCAAAAAAGAAAAATGCCTCTCCTCTCAATGATTTTTCTAAATTACGATGAGTCATTACTAGGCTGTAGCAGCATCGGGAAGTGGTGGGGCAGGGAAAGCAAAGAAAGGAATTTGCTTAGTTCCTAATCGTAAACACAGCCAACTCCTTTGAGAGGTCTCTGTGTTAATGACCTTGTTGCTCGGTTATGTGCGATAAGATATAATTTAGTTATTTATTTGCTATTTATAATATGTAAATATGGCTTTCTAAACAAAAAGGCAAAATATACAGTCGATTTCAAGCCAACACGTTCGATGAGAACGAAAAAATTATCAGATATCGGGAGGGGGAGGAGATTCTGAAGACAAAACAGAATACATTGAAGAATGGAATTCATACTACGAAGTGAACAAAATTAAATTAATTTCCGCGAGCGTTAATATGAATTCTCGGGATTTTTAGATTTAATTGAACAATCTGTGATAAAATGTTACGATAACATTTAAAAGTGTTTAATATTAAAAATTACATTGTTTCAGAAAAATGTCTTTTTCAATAATGAGAAAAGGAAATTTTGATAATAAAAATTCCGTATTTAAATAACGATGTATATTTTACACGAAATAATTCATAGAGAGTTGTAACTTGAATAAGGGGGGAGGAGGGATTAACGCTAACAATGTAATTCACGCTCTAACTACGAGCCGATCTACGGCCGTCTATCTAAACTTTCGTTTCATTTCCAAGTTTAGAAAGTCGACCGGAAAATATGGTATTTGTTTATAAAATATAATTCCATATAAATAATCTTACCCTGTTGTTTTAAATCCGCGACTTCGTGGGGGGGGGGGGGGGGGGGGACAAATATTTGGAAAACGTCCAGATTTTGAATGTCTGGATTTTCGAGGTTGTACTGTATAATATATTATTCAACCTATATGACCTTAATGATTTAATGATTATGATATATTATTCAACATATTTATTTTGTGACTCAGTAGTCAGAGTGAAAAAATGGTTTACACCTGTAGTAATGTTTCAATTGTACAAAATTTCTTTCGATTTGCTCAATTTATTTGAGTAATAAAATGCTTGATAAATATAAATACATTTTTTAATGTCTCGAAATGAAGCATGATAACTCCTAAATAATAGTGTCCATTTATTTCTGGTTACAAGTATTTCCAAAGTATTTACAGATTTGATAATTATAAATATATTTTGTGAGATTTTCTTTTCATCTATATAAATAAAATTGAAAATATGTCTGTCTTTCTATATGTTTGTCTCATCATCACGGAAGAGTGGCTGAACCTAATTGGATGAAATTTTGTGGGTAGGCTTGATCCCACTTAAAATAGAGTCCACTTAAAATTAAGCCCCACTTAAAATAGAGTCCATGTTTTGAGTTTCTAAGACCAGGGATTGTCGAGATATTAATGAAAAACAAAATCTTTCATAGGAGTACTCCTCTCTAACTCCCTGGTTCCTTCAAACGAAAAAGGTTGAACACCGCTGGTTTAAAACGTGAAAGTGAAGTAAAACTCTATCTCTGAGTTTGGTTGGTGTTTATTGCGCTTATCAGTCACTTTTGAAAATCGCAGGTTTGAAACATGAATTTAAGTGAAAACTCTATCACCATGGTTTATTTTTCATAAGCTCTTACTCAACAACGAAAAGTATTAAGAAATCAAAATGGCTATTTAATTATTAGCATTTTATGAGGAAGATTTTTATATCATGTTGCTCAGCAACACAATTAAATCAAATGTGTTTGTTAATTTTTATTATTTTTTTTTTATTTGAATAATAAATAAATAGATATAAAAATATATCTTATAAAAAATGAATGGTTTGATTTTTTTTTAATTATATTAATTAAGGATGGCATACATCACTTTCATTTATTTTAGTATTCTCATCTGCAGTTCTATTTCTGTCTTTCAAAAATGAAACTAAAAGTCTCATACCTGCATTCATGTCAGATTTACAAAATAATGAATTCAATTTTTGTCAATCAAAATTCAATCAAAAATATAAAGTCATTTTAATGACAAAAATTTGGATGGGCTTTACGGGAGGTTATGTTTAAAATTATGTACAAAAGACCTATACAATTATGACTCTTAAAAAATAATTATCCATTTGAAATCTGAGGTGAAAATTACAAATTTATTTTAATGTAAAATGTTTGTTATGTTTATAATTTCTTACATAGTAAGATATTGCTAAAACAATCACTTAAACTCACCATTTATTAATATTATTCTTTAAATCAAACTTATGCGAATATTTACCACTGACACGTCGAACAAAATTATTTTAGAAAACAATTAGATATTTTTCTAGTATAGACATGTTTAAATTTCAGTACCTGGTTTCCAAGCTATCTGCTTCATTGTAAAACTTTCCATATCAAATATAATGCTATGGCTTTCTATCTTCTTGCCAAGCTGAAAAATGAGTACACAGTCAATGTAGAAAAAACAAATGCCCCACTAGGATTGAAATAGATTACATTATATATATATATATATATATATATATATATATATATATATATATATATATATATATATATATATAAATATATATAGGATGTCCCAAAAACATTGACCTTGGCTTTTATTCCTTAAATATTGATCTTAGACATATATAATAAATTACAAAGTTGCGTAAAAAAAGGTACAGAATTTTATAAAATCGATAAAAATTTTCAGGGGATTAAATTTGAAGAAATACAAAATTTAAATTTTTATTCAGTCCCCGTACAAAAACATTTCCAATGAGCAAAATGTGCCCCATACACTAATAAGGTGATGTACAAAATTTCAGCATTTTATCATAAAAAGTCCCAGAGATATGTTTAAGCAAAGTTGGTGAGAGTTTAATCACAAATTAAAATGTAAATGTTTACAGCAAGAGTGCAAGTAACGCAACTAAGAAATGCATCATAGGCTAATAATATCTGCCTCTTATCTTTAATCTTTGGCATGGATGGAAAACATTTTGAACAAGCTTTGTAATCTTTGTGAAAAGTTATTATTTCTACACAGTGTAGATACTTTTGTACCCATAAATAGTAAAATTATTATTTATTTATGTAATCATTGTTTTCTTCTGTAATTTGTGTATGACCCCTGAAACAAGATCTGCAGACATGATTTTTCCCCTCTGAGAACCCATGTCGATGCATCAAAAAGTGGTTTAAGTCAGCATTATTGTCTTTTCATATCTCTGGAACTTTTTATGATAAAATGCTGAAATTTTGTACATCACCTTATTAGTGTATAGGGCACATTTTACTCATCGGAAATGTTTTTGTACGGGGCCATATAAAAATTTAAATTTTCTATTTCTTAAAATTTAATTCCCTCAAAAATTTTAATCAATTTCATAAAATTCTGTACCTATTTTAAGTAACTTTGTAATTCATTACATATGTCTAAGATCAATATTTAAGGTATAAAAGCCGAGGTCAATGTTTTTGGGACACCCTGTATATAAATATATATATATATATATATATATAAATATATATATATATATATATATATATATATATATATATATATACAGAGTAGGATTCAAAAGTTCCCGGACTGAGTCTGTAACTTAAAAAATATTTGCAGTAGAGCAACTATGATAATGTTTCTGTGCTACTACGTTCTCCCCCTCTTCTAAAAGTGGTTTGACCCAAATCACATGGTCGGCGGCTCGCCACAGCGTCGTATTTTTGTAGACAGGTGCACTTAGTAACCGACGATTGACAGAAATAGCGTTTGTTGAGCAGAGAATTAATATCAAATTTTCTGTTCACTTGGGAAAGAGTGCTATGGAGGTTTACAAAATGCTGAAGCATGTGTATGGCAGTGATACATTATTATGAATGCAAGCTTCTGAGTGGCATCGACGTTTCAGAGAAAGCAGAGAAAGTGCCAAAGACGTCGAAGATGTTGGCCGTCCGCAGACTTCCCACACCACTGAAAACATCGAAAAGGTTTCTGCGATGGCACGTGGGAACAGGCAGCAAACAATAGTGGAAATAGCACAATCAGTTGGGATATCCGAGGCCACATATCAATGGATACCGACTAAGAATCTTAACATGCATAGGATGTGTCAACACATCGTTCCCCGCATGTTAACCGAAGACCAAAAAGCAATTCGAATGGAAATGGCGAGAGACTTAATTTCGGCTGCTGACAAAGATCCTTCCATACTTGGCAGAATTGTTACTGGAGACAAGAAATGGTGTTTTTTATATGGTCCGCAATCCAAGAGAGCATCGGCAGCATGGAAATCACCACATTCTCCAAGCAAGCAGAAATTCCGCCAAGATCGCTCTAAAGGGAAGGTCGTGCTAGAGGTGTTCTTCGATATGCAGGGCATTGTGCATCTGGAATTTATATCTGAAGGACGCACTGTGAACAAGGAACTCTATGTAGACATCCTGCGTCGTGTGTGTGAGTCATTCCGGAAGAAGAGACCAAAACTGTGGGCTGAGCAGTCATGGGTGCTTTTGCGTGACAACGCTCCTGCACAACGATCCCTCCTTGTCACTGACTTTCTTGCAAAAACGCAAACAACTGTTTTGTCACATCCTCCTTACTCCCCTGATCTCACCCCCTGTGACTTCAGCCTATTTCCTGAACTGGCAAGTTACTTGCAGGGTCGTCGATTTCAATCCGCAGATGAAGTCAGAAATGCATCACAAGCTGAATTAAGGACATGGCTAAAAATGGATTCCAGAAGTGTTTCGATGACCTTCACAAGCGATGGCTAAAGTGTGTTATTGCGTAAGGGTCTTATTTCAAAGGAGGATATGTTTCAGCATTTTAATTGATAATATTTTTTAAGTTATAGACTCAGTCTGGGAAGTTTTGAATTCTACCTTGTATATATATATATATATATATGTATATGATCAATTGTTAAAATACATAGATTATCTTTTTATTGCCGAAACCTCTGTTTAATGAATTTCGCGTCCCTTGCAATTCTCCGTCTCACACTCCAAAAGCCCCTATCACAGAAAAATATGCAATTGGGTACATCTGTAAAGAAATATCAAGGAAAGATGCTGAATTAAACCTGGTTCTTGATGGAGATCTTAGCTTAAGAAATACTGAATATCAAAATTAAAAAAACAACATTGGAACCACACGATTTGTGTCCTGGATAGACTAAAGTTTTTAGGCATTTTTATATTTATTTTGAAGTTATTTTTAGAGTTTGTTTGTTCTATTACCATTCATTATTAGCTTTTCAAAATTATTTATCAGTTGCTATCTTACTTATTATATTACTCAATTACACAATATTTACTATGATGAATGAATTTTAAAACATTTATCACACTGAATATTTGTTCATAAACAGATAGTCATAGCCAAAGTCATCCAGTTGTCTAAAGTTTTAACAACAACACATTTCTTTAATAAGAACTGAAGCATAAGATGAATCACATAGGGCTAAATATAAAAAAAATGAAATTAACTTTACACAAAAAAGTGCTCCAGTCATCCAAACAGCTGCTCATGTCCTAGGACGAGTTTTCGACAAAAAATGTGTCGAGGTGACAGGAGCACTCCATATATTAAGATTAAGGCATTAGCCAAATAATTTTCAGCCAATATCAACATTTTATAAATGGGTCTACTTATAGGATCATTTTATAAATCTGCTCCATTAATACATTTTACTTTCCTCTATTTACATTTATTCTAATGCATCCACATTTTTGGAGTTATTTCGACCACTTGTTAATATTTCATAAATTTTATTCTCATTTTTACAACACTTTTACTCTAAATGGCAATTTTGTTGACATTTTCACATACATTGCCGAGTGCCATGCAAATGAGCATTGCACATTGTTGAAATGGACTTGAAATGATTTATTTTATTTAAATCCATTATTACAAGTGTGATGACAATGAAAAGATACATACTTCTTCTGTTTGATCTTTCATATCTTGTTCACTCAATTCCATTAGCTTCACCACATACTTGATGAACTCAGACTTTTTCACAGAGTAGAACATTCCTGTAACACATACATGAAGGATTAGTGATTAATCTCATACTGGCAGGGACCGATTTCTTAAATGAAATGCCTTAAATGATATTCTTAGATGAGTCTCCCAGATCCAACATCTGTTGAGCTCTGCCCCTAACTCTATAATGGTCTCATTTAAGAAATGAGCCTTAGACAAAATGGAGCAGTGTGAAAAGGAAAATATCATCTTTTTTGTTGATTTCAGGGCGGCAATTATGACCTTAACATCTTTCATCTCTGGGAATGTGAAATTTCCAAGAATTGTATGGAAAAAATAGATAAGCTGCTGAACATCAAGAACCGCATTGCCCTGCAGTGGATTCAAGTCACTGCGGGATATATGGAAATGAGCGATCAGATTTATTGGCTAAGAATGGATCTCAAATGATGCAACCGGATCCTCCCTTGCCTGTGCGGCATATAAAGCGATATATATCCTTCTCTGTTAAAGCTTACCGTTTCAGTCTGTACGAGAAGAAGGCTTCCGGAAAAAAATAGAATTCCCTGTTAAATAAGTTGACAAGAATACCCAGTTTCTTCAATAGAGCAGTTGGCATGGCTTGCTTTAGACTTGCCAAGGTCATGATTACTTACAGAGTCACCTGTATCGAATGGGACTGACAGATACAGATGCCTGCCCTCTTTGCGACCATGGCGCTCCCATGACTGGAGAGCAACCTCAACATTTGCCCTGCTGTTCCTTTATGTGTTACTGACAAGGCTTTTAGTGACTATTTTTATCGTTCTTCTTTGTATTCGACTACTCGTCGACTTATGACCGAGAGGTAGGAGACGGGCATAGGATTAAAAAAAAAAAAAATTTAAGAAATGAATGCTAGTATCCCTTTTATCTCCTACATAGGATTATGCCATCACTATGTTGCATCTTTGTTGCATCTTTTTCTCCTGACTGCAGACATAGATCCATTTCAGGCTCTAAGGGATTCACTATCCAAATTTTTTACTGTCTATTTTAGGGTATTATTATTCACCTACAAAGGATTAATGCCTATTTTAAAGGTTTAATCTATATTTTATTTAATTGCTCTGCTTTTAATTACCATTATATTAAATATTTTTCATGCCGTTTTTCCATTATTCCTTAAAGACTCTATCATGCCCACTACACATGGGTACATGGATTGCATAAGTGGACTGAGCGGCCAATGCACCCGCTAAGCAGCTCTGTCACAGATGTTAATTAAGGGCATATCATGTCATCCGTCAAAGGAAGGAGTTAATTTTTTATTGTGTGTGAGGGGGGGCGGATCATGAAGGCTACTCCCCATTTGTTCATCAGCTGTTTGATCTATCTTAGCTGCTGTTGGTCCGATTAACATGCAATTTTCACTTTCATTTAAGGCATATCATGCTTACTGCATGGATATATATGCAAACTGAGTGGTTAAGTTAACAAAGTCTGTGTATTGGAAAAACACCTGGGACAAAGACGCTTATTTAGATAATACCATACCAGTTATGCAGCTGTACCCGGATCACAAATGTAGATAGTTCATTAACAGCTTTTGCTGACATTATCAAAAACTGAGTTTATTGACCAAACAGTCGCTTCCACAGTGTGCCAACGATGTTCATTTGGGATGTATCACACCTGCAGTGTGGTCCCGGCCGTCCAAATAGCTGCTCTTAGTCCTCTGGACGAGTCGGACGGTCTGGGTCTTCAACACCTGCAGTGTGGAGGTACCTCAGATTGCATAAGTGTACTGAGCATCCTCTGTGCACTTAAGGCATATCATGCTTACTGCATGGATATATATGCAAACTGAGTGGTTAAGTTGACAAAATCTGTGTATTGGAAAAGCACCTGGGACAAAGACGCTTATTTAGATGAATGCTGAAAAAATGAAAATGATGAATGAAAAAATGCTTGTAGCTGGTGAACACTGTGCCTGCGTAGAGAGCCAAAGATACTTAATTAGGTCATATCATGCCCACTGCGTGGGTGTACCCGGATTGCAAAAGTGGACTGAATGGTCTATGTGGCTCTTTATTAACAAAGTTCGTATAGAGTACAAAGCATCCACACAGTACACTAGAGACATTAATTTAAGATGTATCATGCTTGCTGCATAAGTGTACTCAGATTGCATAAGTGAATTGAGTAGACTATGTGAATGCTGAGTGGGCACTTATTTACAAGGGGTGCTTAGCAGCTGAAAGTGCACTGTGCCAGCACAGCAGCTACAGACACTTTTTATAGCATTGAATTGGTGTACCTGGATTGCAAAAGTGGACTGAGTGACCTATGTGGCTGCTAAACGATTAACAAAGATCACGTAGTGGCCGAAGTGCCAGTACAGTGCACCAAAGACGCAAGGGGACTGATTGGATTATATGCATGCTAAGCATGCAAAAGGCTCTTCAAGGCCACACTGTGGGTCAAGCATACTTATTTAGGACCTGCTGCTGGGGTGTACTTGAATTAAAACAGTGGCCAATACTGCAGTATGGTGCCACCAGACCATTAGAATTGGAGGAATCATTAAAATAAAATATTCTGCATTCAACAAAAAATTGTAACACTTTGTTTTAAAAAAGGAAAATTTGAATTAAATGTGTGCATTTGTAGGCTAAAGAAACAGTTTATCAGCATTCAGCACCTTCATTCATGCCATACAGCTCTTTCAACCCATATCAGCTCTTTCAACAAAGTGATCAATATCTTAGAGAGGCAACAGAGTTTATGGCAAACCTCGGGCCAAATGAATGTTTCTATGTATGCGGATCTATGATAGAGGCATTCCCAGTCCAGATCATAGGGTCAAATTATGATTCTACTGATTCTCTGAGCAGAACTTTCTAAAATAGAGTGGGTAGTGTTTGTGACTACATATTATTTATAGCCTTTCTATATTTTTGTTATATACTGTGATTTTGGTAATGACAAAGTAGATTCATAATTTTTCTGCTTTTAAAACTCTTAAACTGGAAAATGAATTTGTGCCAGACCGATCAGTGCATCCTTCAAGAATTATAAGAAATGCCCATTTGAAGCAAACATCTGAACACATTACTTTGCCAGCCTTTCTCACTCTTTAATAAAATTGAAAATATTAATTTATAATTTTCATAATGTTAATAGTCACATTGAAAAAGTTCAGAATTGGAAGTTTATTCACTGTTGTAATTAAATTTAACATTTTGCAAAATATGGACACATGTTAGGAACTCTCATCAAATTTCATTATGTATTTTTATTTTTTTGCCACAAAATCAATGCCCTCGTTTCAATAAATAACACAAAAGTACTGATATTATTGACCATTCACTCCCTCGAGTATTTCAGTGCAATGGCAAGATGTGTATTTCTTCACAACCCACATTCTTGACCAGGATTCACCGCTGACTGAGGAGCCTATGTAGCTGCTTATGAACAAAGACCCTGCAGCTGCTGAACACACCTAATTGAACTAACCTGTGATGGTTTTGCCATGTTATTGGACAGTGTCCTTTTCTACTTTTCATGCCTATTTTAATTGCCCTAATTATTTTAATTACCCCCCTTTAGTGCTTATTTCAAGCATACATTTCATCTTCCCAAGGCCTATTTTGAGATTTTTAGTGCCTCTATAGTCATCCCACTGCAACTAAAGCTTCTTCTTTAAAAGAGTGGATGACAACCCTGGCTATTAAAGCAATGATATACTACTCGAAGGCAAATTGCTTGAGTCACAAAATACAATTAAGATAGAAAAATATTTTTCTCATCCAATTAATATTAATTTTTTCAAAATAAATTATCTACAAATTCATTAAGTTCTTTGATGCATAAATCAGACCATGTGAAGATATTAGCCTATATAAGGGTATAAAGGGTGTCAAGAAAAGCCATCTACCAGGCAAATAACTATCACAGGAGGTATTAAGGTTACCACCTACTTGGGGATCTATGGTGCTGCATGACGAGACAACTTTAAGGGGATGTCCCCTTTTTCAAAAGATGAAATTATGAAAAACACATATATTGTGATGAGGTAGAGACTTTAAATTGTGCATATAAGCAGGCAGTCTGAAAGCAAGTAAGTGTACAATTTCAGTTTTATGTCATAAACCAAAATATTTGATAGGATGAAAAAATGTGAAATGCTTTCTTTTAAGTGAGATAGAGACGTGTAATTTGGTTTACGAGTTAACTGCTTGAGAGATAAAGACTTAGAATTTAGTGTAAGGGTAGATAGTTGGAAAAGAAAAAGTGTACACAGTTTTTTATAATTTGCTATTTTAAGAATGCTGCACATCAAAATGTTCAATTTTCTGAATAAACACCTTCTTTTAAGTGAGATAGAGACTTATAATCTTACTTAATAAAAGAAAATGTCTGTGCTTGTGTGTGTCTGTCTGTGCAGTCTATGGGAAATGAAAGTGTCGTACGGCCATGAAATTGGATATACAGGTATTTCAGGACTGAAATAGGTGTACCTCGAAGTTATTATTTAAATTTCTGGTCGATGTGCTAGGCTCTTCTGGAGCCACCCACCTTCATATCATTCATTCATTCATTATTTAAATTTTAAATTAATTCTTAATTATTTTATATTTTAGCCTAAATTACAATGATTTGGGGCAATATTCACACATATGGGTTCCTTAGTGACCAAAAATATTAGAAAAGATCAAAAAATTCACTTTCAAACAAACTTGAAATGGAATCCATACATTTAATAGATGAATTACTTTTTGTGCATTTTACACCTCCTTAATTTTTATATTGTGATTTAAAAAAAATTGACATGCAATTCAAAGTTTATAATTGAATCCCAACTCCTGCAAACATCTGTTCATCAATCTTAAATTTTTTAACATTTGATGTCATGCTTGGATCTTCCAAGCTTTTCCTTCGTCAAACCTTTCCTTCTCACTTTTCTTTTTTGTTTATGCAATTTATGGTTCGAGGCTATTTTAAACTATTTTGTGTTATTTAAGCAGCAGTCTCTTATTTACTTCTTTATAAGTAGCGGGGTTTTATTTAGGACCAGGCAAATGCCTGATAATTCCTTCTACCTTAGCATATGAGCCAACTGTTCAATAAAACTTTTCCATAGAAATCAGATTTTCCATAGAAGTGTATTTGAGGGGGTACCCACACTCAATCGCTCAAAATGTAAAATAAGAGATAGAATCTGGAAATTGGATGCACAGATCGACCCTGCAATAAAACTCTTCAAACATTTTCAATTAAGGGAATATATGATTATTCCACATTTACCTTACATGTATCTTTTATATTTCAAATTTCGAACACACCAGAATGTTGTCTCCTTGTGTAGTGCCTATATAATAGTATTTGAGCTACATGATTATTGAATGCAGTTTTTACCTTTGATGTCCATGTGTCCAAAGGGAATAATCCAAATGGGGCATCCCTCTTTGTCGTGACCCACCATTCCTCCAGGAAAGTACTTGAGCAGCACCTGCATACAGTTCTTCTTAATACAACTATTTCTTATGTAATTTAGAGCAAAATGGAAAATATAACACAGATAAAATGGAAAAATAGGACCAAAATATCATACATACATATATATATATATATATATATATATATATATATATATATATCATGGGTATCAACACCAGAGATATTTTCCTATACAATTTTATGAAAGTGAGTTTCTGAATGAGACAGACACACAAAAAATAGTTTTCTCATATTCTAGAGCTTCCAAAACATATAGATCCATTGAAAACAGCAGTTTCAATTTTCAACACGATTCCAATACTTTCACTATAGATTATCATGTATGTTTTGTAGAGAAAGTAAAAAACAGACAATCATTTCAAAATGTTTTTACTTTCCCTGCAATACAGGGTAATGTATAGGGAATCCTACTGAAAATCCCAACTCAAGTTTTCGACGGATCCACCCATTTTGGGATCTCTAGAACACAAAACAAGAAAGATCAATCATGCATAAAGCATTGATTAGGAAACACTTTACAACTGAAATTCAATGCCATTTAACCCTTTCCGGACGGCGGCATTCCGGAACTGCCGCGGACCAAAAGACAGAGCACTTCACTTCCGAACTGTTCCCAAAGAACAGCAAATTTTTTGCACTAAGCCTAACTCTAAAAAAAATTCACTAAAAATCACCTATTCAACACAGAAATCTATTTATTTCAGGAATAAAAGAAATATTTATTTTCTATCTGATGTATATTTTTCACACAAATCTGAATACAAAATACTCGTTAGTTGCTCCCATTCTTTTATCCGAAATAAACGAATAATTTCACTGCCTCTAAAACCCAAACAAAAAAAAAATACTCTCTTATATTCCTATGATTCACCAACAAAATCATAACGCTGAAATAAAAATAAAACCCGAAACTCAATTATAAAATTGTTGATGCTGCGAGAAGTGCTCTATTTATTTATATTACAAAACCATGTTTCACCGCTCCAAATGGAGAAATAATTCATTGGATCCTACTTATGCCAAGGTCAAATATCTGCAAAATACATTGAAGTTTTTTCCACGGACATGTAACACCATCTAGTAGACAAATTAAAACGTTCCACGTGAAGGCACGCATGCGTGCCACTCTCCGGTTACGGTAAAGTTTCCTCCGTCACGAGTGCGTGCCGCGTCCGTCCTTGAATGCAAGTTCGCAGCCGACACGTCGGCGTGCCAATCGTCCCGAAAGGGTTAAACATCTCTAAAATGTGATACACTCCTCGGTAATATTTTAAAAATTATAGCAATACTACAATAATTTATTATACTTGAAAACTTCATCGAAAACAAATGACCTTTTTCAAATGACGTCATCAAAATATAACACTCCTGGCTCTCTCTATAAAAGCAGCATGTCATTCATTTTTCCATTCATTTCATTCATCACAATACTATAATAATTAAATTTATCAAAACTTCATCAAAAAATCATTTGCTTCTCTGTAAAATCAATGATTGTTTAATTCATATTAGCTATATTGCAGACTCCATGGGGTACATAATTTTGCATTAAAGAAATATAGCAATTCTTATACAACTCATTCTACATCTTTTGGTATTTACATCCTCCATAAGTGAAAAGTAGGCTTTGTTGTAGAAATAATCAAATTTGGATAATCATTTAAACTCAATTATATTGTAATTGCGTTGTTTCAGGATGTAGATGCACAGAATTTAAGCAAAAATAAAGAGGTTTTAGAATGGATACAACACTCAATATGAATTAAAAAGAACTTTAAAAATCACGATTTTGACACGAGATGGATGCCATATTTTATTTTGAAGTGGGTCACGTGATCTCTTCATATAATAATCACGTGACCTCTTCATATAAAAGATGTAATTATTATTTTAATTTTTATTTATAAAACTACTGAATATATTTTGCTGATTTTTTTTTTTATATATTTTATGGGATCATTTGAATATTTCCTTAAACTTTCGAAGCAATTTGTGAATTTTAAATATGCTTAAAAATTGTTTGAAAAATTAGGTCCCATAGAGTTCAATGTATTTCATTTTGTCAACCCGGATTCAATCCAAAACTAATTGGGTGATATCATTCATTTATATTCCCATTGGTCCCACGGACCGTCTGAACAACATACTACAATTTCATTTTGATAAAGTCATTTTTACGGCAGTTATCATGCTAACGGACAGACAGACAGACAGAATGAACAAAGTTATAAACACTTTTCAACTATGTTGTAAAGTGTTAAAAATTATTTTGAGCATGACATTTGTGTGTCTGTCCGTCTATGCAATGTATATATCCATTCTAACTGAAAAATCAATTTCATAAAATTGGATAGGCAAGTCCCTTGGTGGGTGACCCCGGTGCTGATTCAATTTCGGTACAATTCAAGATAAAAAGAACCTGCCATCTTTTTCAAAATGGCTTGCATCTAGCTCTGTTTTTTCTGGCTTTATTGTTCTGGTTATTGCATCCATTTCTTTTTACTTCCCTCTCTTCATCTCATTCAATGGTATTACTACTGATGTATTTAAGCAGTCACCCACACCAGTTAACTTATTTAGCATATAGCTCTTGTGTGGGCCTGCTTATACTAACAAAAAACCATAATGTATTTTTGAAATGATACA
Organism: Amaurobius ferox; assembly: GCA_951213105.1. Classification (NCBI taxonomy): domain Eukaryota; kingdom Metazoa; phylum Arthropoda; class Arachnida; order Araneae; family Amaurobiidae; genus Amaurobius; species Amaurobius ferox. The sequence continues at coordinate 129,789,958 of OX578152.1, forward strand.
TCTGCTTATTCCATTTTAACTGCACAGCATTTTACATTATGACCTGTTTAATGATTGCTTGTGCACAAAGCCATGTCCGGTATTTAATATTCTAGTTATTTTTAAAAGAGAAACCAGGTTTCAACAGACGGGGTGACTTTCATATTTAAAACCTTGTAGTATAAATATATAAAAATAAAATGTATCTGCATACACCTTTAAAACAGAAAACTTGTTACAAATTAACCATCACTGAAAGAAACAATGACACAAAGTTGCTTACTACATAACTATATATTTTTCTTAAAAAAATATATATGTAATTTTAAGAATATATAAAAGCAATTAAATTTTTTTTACAGTGGGTAAATAATTATTATAAAAAACATGCCATTATTGGGTAGAAAAAGGGATTTTATTAGATTTTAAAACCTCTGAAATTTAAAAACAGGTAATACAATATTTCATGATGTTTATTTATTTTTTAAGGAAGCATTCATCTACATTTAAAATGAGTTAGTTATTTAAAATGAGAACAAGGGTTACCTCGTGGGGTTCATAGTCATCTGTTAAAGTTTCAGCACCTATTTGTTTACGCCACTGAATACTCTGGAAAAAAGACATATGTTTTTTCAAGATTGTAAAATACAGATACAAAAAAAATATCAATAGCACCAATAAAATAAGAAATAGTTTCATAAAGCTAAGCTGAATGAATTTCTTAAAATAGAGGGGGAAAGGAGGGGGTACTGTGAGTATTCAAAGTTTGTGAAAACAGAATTTCCCAAGCTATCCCAATAAATTTAAAGCCTCTTTTACTCAAATTAAAATAAGCAGATAAATCAAGAAAAAATACCAAGACAAAATTTCTTTTGTAGTCATAAATTAAACATGTCACTAGAAATAAAGTGCATATATATTGCTTTTTAAAATAGAATTAGCTGAGGTGATCACAACTAGTGGACACTTTTATTGTGGTCACAATTTTCAGCAATCACTTTTAAGCAAACGAACATGAAAATGCACAGGGTTCATCCTAGGTGTTTTTCGCGGGGTGGCCCATCCCGCTGCCCTCATAAATTAAAAGACCCTCCCTGCCTGCCCTGGTACTACAATTTTGCATATTAATTATACAATTTTGCCCTGGCATAGAAAAAAAATTTTTTTTCATTCATTATTTATTAAAGTCACACAAAAGTCACAGTATTTACAAGCAAATGAATAGGGAGTGTACCAAACTGAACACGTCCAGCGGCATCCTTCGCCCTTTGTCATAACCATTTAAGTAGGTGATACCAAAGAGCGACAATACACTCCGTGTTACAGTAAAGGGTTTTTCATTGTACCCCACCCCTCAGGTGAATATTCATTTCTCCCCAACCCAGCCATTAAAATTCCCACTTGCTCATGGCGATTCAACTTAAAAATTAGCAATTAATGAAATCCTGATCAGTCTAACTGTGATAACCTAAAATGACTTTTTTCCTAAACAATCCCTTTGTGGAGAGAGAAAAATTTGTCAAAAATCACTGCAATACTGTTACGGCTCTTAATTTATTGCACTTGCAGCCGAGAATGAGTGCAATCTGCATTCTTATCTCATACCCTATCATGAACCTCTTACAGATGTTTTCTCCTCACAGTATAAGAATATGTTTGTGTATATAAAACAATGGTATAATCATAATGGGCATTTCTATCTACTTTTCTGATCTTAAGTAAGCAACCTAAGGATTATCTTCAATTTGTGCAGTAAGAAAAATAAATTTATAAAAATTATATTTTATAGTAAGATATATTTAATTATAAAATATGAGTTTTCTGTATATTTGCAATTTTGCTTTGCTAATTATTTATATACCTTTAATTTGAGTTTTGAAATGAATCCCCCGATTTTTTGATTTTTTTTCTTTTTTAATATGTAAAAAATTAAAAACTTTTTGATCAAACTAAATATTTATAATTTTACTAATTTGTTGCATCTCAAATATAATAAATCTTTGCCCACTATTGCATGTTTTATTTTTTAACAGTATCAAACAGTACAATGCATCTTTTGGTTTTTAATCTTTTATGCTTTCACTTGCATCACTCATTTTATAAAAATATGTAAAATAGATGAACTATCTGTACCTTTTTTACATTTCACGTGTGAGCCACATTATGCAATGCAGCTAAAATTTATAATTATGCTCTTTTGAAAATAGGTGTCCCTTTCGTATGCAATGTGCCCTTTCTCGACGACAGTATGCTCTTTTCTGGAAGTTAGCACCCTGCCCTTTTGAAATCCTAGAATGAACCCTAAATAAAAGCATTTTACCTACTGTGAGGGTGAATAGGCTACTCAATCCACTGTTATGATCTGGGTACACCCTTGCAGTAGGCATGATAGAACATGGAAAGGGTTGGCAGAATGGAATGTTCTTCAAATTATAGCAGGGGTTGTCAGAATCTCAACTAAAATCACCAAGAATGAAAAAGGGATTATACTAGATCTGTACCCAGATATCCAAATAAATTTCACCGAAGCATATCGTCACATGTGCTAAAGTACTCAATTTCATGGCTATACAATGTTTAGATTTTTCATTACAAACAGACATTGTTCTTTATTATTATACATATTTTAATAAAAGGAAAGATTTTCCTGTTACCAGTATTCATTTTGAAAATATAGTTTTAGTGTTACTGTTTTAAAGCGCGTTCATTGCATCATTGGACATCTGCCATTAAACATGCCACTAAATTTTTGGCTGCATCTTTAAAGTATGGGTCTGCGAACAACAGATGAGATGAATTCTGAAGCACCATGTATACACCACATACAAACACGATATTCTTATGTTTCATTCATACATTTCATGTACAGTTTATATAATTTATTTCAACATTTTAAAAATCTGAGAAAGTTTCATATAAATAAATTTTTGAAAAATTGCTTACAGTGCGCAACATCTGAACAGCATCTGTTGTGTTGAATTTGCGAGCTGAAAAAAACAAACGTATATCAATTTTAAACTGAAATGGCTTTGGGTAAAAACCATTATTTAACAAAAAGAATTACAATACCTGCCTTTCACAATGTCAAATTGGTTATGTTTAAAAGAAACATTTTTCATGATTCCTTTATAGCAATTAACCTATTTTTTAAATGCGTTTCATAAGTAGACGGGCTTAAATATCAAATCATTTTTAGATTTCTTTCTTAATAAAACCTACTGGTAAAAATTGTGCTGTGCTCAGTTCAGATTAAAAACTTTTTGTGGCAAATTTCTTTTTAATTTCAAATTCCACATTCATTTTTTCAACTCATTGGTTTCAAAAATTAGAAATACTAAAGATCTTGAAAACTTCATATTTTTATCAAGAAAAGTTAAGTAGTGTGCTTTTTCACATCTCAGAAAGAAAAAATGTATGGAAAACATAGGCTTCTCATGGTGAAATAAAGATATAGTAAAATTTAAAAACTTTATTTCTGCTTTATCTCAACAAATAAGTTAAATCACTTCAAAAGGGTTCTGCTTCATTGTCTAAAATTATAATTACAACTGCAAAATATAAATTAATTAAGGCTAAATAAAATACAAATGGATGATCAATAAAACTAAAGACTCATGGCAAAACTTCTGCACTGACTGCAATGTAAAATTCAGCTCCCCATGGATGAAATGTGATAAGCTTTAACATTCCATTAACTGATTTATGGGTCTGGCAGTCATTACAGGTGGCTGGCTGCATGCCAGACACCTCAAAAGTCACAATTTTTAAACTTTAAACATCTAAGCATGAAAAATTTACAACAAAATTTTATATTCAGAGGTTCTAAAGTATGTACATTAAGATTATGTAAAACATTTAGTATGTTATAATTCACTTTTTTTCCCAACCAAAATTTTAAATTTTTTAAAAATTTAAAATATTCTAATGTAAAGCTTTTAATTAAGAGTTTTCGTTTGGGTTATCCTACTACATATGTAAAAGTAAAAGTAATATTAATAAGTACTAAAAAAAAGTAAAAGTAATATTAATAAGTGTTATTTAATGCAACAAATTGATTGGTGTACAAAAATATAATTTTCACTCAACTTATTTTGTATTTTTTGTCCCAACTTACCCCATCAACCCATTTAGTACATGGACAAAACATGTCATTCATTAGCTTTTTACAAGACAAATGTGAATTTACAAATTTTGCATCCATTTTGCATTCGATGCCAAATGACAAATATTGAATTTTCCAAAGCACACTTTTACTTTCATTTACACTTTCTACAACCTTTTATTTAACTTCAAATGGTGAGAATATATTGTATATATGTATATTTGTCATGTATCAAATCCTTAAAGTTCTAACTAACAAAGTTCCACTAATAGTAGAAACATAAAATTTGGCATGTCGTTGTTTGTTGTATGCTAAATTTTAATTTAGAATTTTAACATTATCAGGCCAGCCCATCTTAGGCCTGCTATAAAATGTACTTGTTTTTCAAATCGCTATAAGCTCTTTAGTTGGGTTCACTGACATATATATATATATATATATATATATAAAGTTTTTTTAACATGTAATAATAATAGTGAAGTTGAAAACTGAACTAATTTATGTTATTATTATTACAACCTTGTCGAGCAAACCATCCTGTGCTCGCTATAGGAATGTACTTGTTTTGGGAGAATAACTCAAGAATCAAAGAAGATAAAAAGTCCAAATTTGGTATGTCCCTATTTTTGTGGTACATTTTAATTCTTGAGATTTTGAATCTTATTGGCATAACCCGTTCTGGGCACACCGTAAAAATGTACTCTCTTGGTGAATAGCTCGATAACAGGAGAAGTTATAAAGTCCAAATTTGGTATGGCATCTTTCATATATTTAAATCACATACATTTTAATACATTTTGTTTTGTACAAAGTATGTGGGTGTGGGGCATTTTGATAGAACAAGCAATTTCAGTCTTTCAAACAGAAAGATCTCATTACGAGATTTAAACTGTGCCTTTTGTATGTAGTAATCGAGTCATGATGTTTTGATAATTTTATCATAAAATTGGATTAAATTTTAAAATAAAATTCAATTAAAAATTGGAATCAGCATTATACACATTCCAAAATTTATTCATTGCACTAAATTAGATCAAAACATGGGGAAATCAATGCGCAAGGCAATGCTACTGAATAGTAATTACATAACATATTCTATTGGGGAAAATTTTCCCATGCCAAAATGCTAGAAATATTTCATCTCAATCGGCATTTCGTCTTTTGGAACTAGTCTTCACATCAGTCAACAGTGAATGTAAGAAATAGTGAAACATATATCGATTATATAGCATCAATGGTTGTCATAATGTTGATAAATCTCGACTCCTAGTATTCAATTCGGAATAAAAGCCCAAAACAAACACTAAGCAATACCTAAAGCAACTAAAAAGTTTATATTCTAGCAGCCTGAAACTGTGCTCGAAAGTTTGATGGCAAAAGCTTTGATGCATAAATCATGTGTGCAGAATTGAAAATCCCAGTATTATATTAAGTTCACTTATGACCCAATATATATTTTTAAGAAACTAACTTCGACTCCTTTGGTTTGAAGGTAAGAACATGTTGCCTTTTAACCATATGTAAAAAAAAGAGCATAGAATATTTTTTTTTTTCTCTTTGAAGCATGTCGATGCATTTAATCAACTGTCTTATGCTCTTATAAAATTAATAATATTGTCAAAGTATTTTAATTTTCGAATAACTATAATATTTTATTGGAAATGAAACAAAGTCATTGCATAAATTCCAAACCTTTCAATACAAATTTATGAAACACAGAATATCTTGGTTAAATGGAATCTAAAACTAATAAAGTGTATTTAGCTTTCTTGTGATATAAATACATATTCAAAATTTCACAGTATGTATATATATATATATATATATATATATATATATATATATATATCAATAATTATATTTTTCAAGGTAATAAATTATACTTACAAGTGTCAGGGGTTCCACAAGGTAGCTGTAGTAGCAGTATGTTAGCTAATTTATACCTATATCAATTTGAAAAATTCTTTTCTTCAACAGATTATAAAATTTACAGATATGTAGATGATCTGATTTGTCTTGTATTTACTGATAACCATGTCATAGATATAGATTTCTATCCGGATAATTTGGAATTAATACCTAATGAAACTTCTATTAGTAAAAATATTAATTATTTGGATTTAAATCTAATTATATAACCTACTATGTAATGGGATGGTTACTAATTTATATGACAAAAAAGATTTTTTAAAATTTAATATTAATAAATTATTACCATTTAATTCCTGCAACTCGATTCAATTGTTTAGAAATATTATACTTAATCAACTTTTTAGAATTTATAGATTATCAGATAAAAAATTATCAGTAAATTTTATTAACATCCAGCATATTTAGTAAATGGAATAGTTAGTTTCGATTAGCCTAAAATTTTCATAATCTCTCCTTAATATCTTATTTTAGCCATACTTCTACATTCTCTTGAATTTACATTATAATATATTTTCATCTTTTACTTTTGTAGCTTTAATTGTAGAATACCTCTTTTTATTGCCTTTACGCAGTACGGTTTTTATTACTCTCTCTGGCAACAGCAGATAACTTCTTTTCATTTCTGCGTATGGCAACATTGGTCTAGTCATATATTGCTCGTTATGGTTGAACTTTAAGACGTGTATTTTAAGGTATTTATATTTCCTATATTTTTTTCCAATCTTTCTTTATGCTTGTCGTCCATATAACACAAGTTTATAGATAAAATCTATCTTGTGTTTCAGAAACAAGCATTTTTGTGTTCATTTCGAAGAGATATATGGACTTGAAGAATTTTTTCAAAATGAACTATTCTTAAGCCTAGAGCTCTTCCACATGCAAGCTTATTTGCTTGATTTTTTTTGTTTTCCTATTTTCATTCCTCACCTTTGAAATTTGTTGATTATCTTTGTCTTTATGACCGGCATTACGTTTTATAATTTCCTCTTTATGGTTGAATTTCCTTTATTTCATTGTATTTTGTAGGCAAATTTTAAGATAGTGTATTATGAGTTACTACTTACATTCTACCATTGGATTTACAATTTTATATTTATATATATATATATATATATATATATATATATATATATATTATGTATTTCAAGTATGTGTATGATTATTTAATTCTTGAATAATATAAAGAAAACATTTAACGTAACTTTAATATTTATTATTACTTCTATAACCACTGTTCCCAAAGTAAAAATTTCGATTTCCCGCTGAAATGTGTGCTGCAATGCGAAAGCTCATTGGAAAAATTAATATTTTTTGTTGTCTGGTATCAAATATGCCACATTGGATGTATGAAAGACTTGTAAATTTACATTTATCTTGTAAAAAGCTAACAATTGACATAAGTTGCATCTATGTACTTGATAGATCAAGTTGAGACAAAAAATACAAAATAAATTGAGTGATAATTATATTTTTGTGCACCATAGCTGCCAACCACCAAATATGAAAAACTGGGAGATTTTTGCACGAAAATATGAAAAAACTAGGAGACTTTGGCACGACAATGCAATGTATACTCCTAATCTAAACATAATAAGCACAACTCTTCAAAAAATAAAACAGAAATATGTGATTCAAAAAATAAAACTGAAATATGTGAATATTATAACATTCAGCAGATATCACATGATTATTTTCAGTAGCAAAAAAACTGTTTCGGCATTTCCTTCAATCGAAATTTTTTTGTCCAGTGCCTTTTGGTTTTGGCATGGGCAATACCATGGCTGCCAACTTACCAGAAAAAACAGGAACACATTGCATGAGGAAAAGATGAAATGGAATAATTTATCTAATTATTACTTTCCTTATATACATATAATGTATAAGGAAAGTATTGTGACGGGGTCGAAAATGTGAATTCGAGTTTTTGATGAGAGAGCATGTTTCAAGCAACCCTGATCACGAATCGAACATTTTTGAGGTGATGTCTGTGTGTATGTGTCAGTGAGTCTATGGAGACAATATCTCACGAACAAATGGAGCAATTTGAATGAAATTTGGCACAAAAATTACATTCTGTGAATACTGGAACCCTATTGTTTTTAAACACAATCGAATGTTCAGAACCCCCCTAAATTTTCAAGTGAAATTTCGAAAAATTCATCAAAAAATAAAAACCTTTAATAAAGTTATGCAAATAGACATTTCTTATGTAATTTTCCCTTAGAAAACGATTAACATAAACTTTAATTAATTTTTCATAAACAGTTCTCGAGATATTGCACATTTTTCAAATAAATTTATAAAAAAATCCCATAAATTAAAAAAAATATTAACTGTTGAGAAACATGTTCACTTTGCATATGTAATATCATGTGATAAATTTGGGGACATCATTCTCGTGGATCTAGCTTGTTCCATTCTCGAGAAAAGATACTTTGAGAAATACTTTTGTATTTGAACAGTAATCTGCTATAAGAATAACTTATTTCTCCGCCCATAATGCTTGGCTAGATTTTGGCGACGAATTTGGTGGAATATCGCCAACTTGGCGACATTTTTAATGTGTTGCCAAATTAAAAAAAATCTCGCCAAATGGATAAAAATGATGCTAAATCAATGAAAATGATGACTAATTGAAGAAATGTCAATATCTTTGAAAGAACATAAGTATCCACTATAAGAATAACCTATTTTCTTTTATTGTAAAAGTAGTAAATTGATTGTATTATATAAGGAAAGTCATATGCTGCTCACATCAGATTTTTTTTATTAAGTGTTAGAATTGTAGCTGAATTAACTTTTTTCAGCATGCTCTATCTAATAATTCTGAATCTATATTTTCTTAAAATTTTTATTATTCTCAAAACTCATTTAAATTAAAATTATTATGATTGCTATCTTTATTTAAACTAAAGGATGAAACAAATATTAATTTTCAATTAAATTTCTAAAGATATGTAAATTTAAATGCAAATGCATCAAATTCTAATTTGTGCTGAAATGGTTGCACTTAATTATTTTAGTACTGTTATTCAGAAAATAGTCCTTCATTTTATTAATAATATGTTTAAAAAATAGCTCTTCCATATAAAACACGAAATAATTACAAAAATTTTAGACAATGCATACAGATTGCAAAAGTGGAAATTATTTTCACCATTAATATATAAACGAAATATACGGAGGATCATGCACAAATGTTGTTTTTCACAATACTTCTGCAAAATAGCATTTCATTTCATTAATAATAAGTTTTAAAAATAGTTTTTCTGTTTAAACACAAAGAAATTAAAAAAATGTTAGATGATGCAAACAGATTGCAAAAGTGGAAATTATTACTCTGCTTAGAAAGGAGGGAAATAAAGGAAGATGGCTGAAAATCGGGAGATTGAGTGACTTACCGGGACACCGAAAGATATGGAGACAAACTGGGAGAGTTAGCAGCTATGGTACATCAATCGATTTGTTACATTAAATAACATTCAGAAAAAAGTTTTTTTTTGTTTTGTTTTTGTATTTAGATAGAAACTTTTCTAATAGTTGGCAACAGAAGTTTGGACTTTTCTATGTTAATTTGCCACAAAAGATTTTCAGAAAGAGCTATATTTATCTAAAACATAGGCTTATTGATATTGCTTTTACTTTTAAATATGTAATAGGATTAAAAACCAAATAAAATTAAAAATTCTACATTTTAATATTTTTAATTTTTAAAAAATTTAAAATTTTGGTCAGAAAAAAATGTGAATTTTTCAATAATTATATTAAAATATAATTATTAAAAATTTACATTTTAATAACTTTTTAACATAATCCTAATACATATATTTTAAAACCTCCGAATATAAAATGTTGTTGAATTCTATCTAAGTTTTTGAAGTATAGAGGTTTAAAGTTTTGACTCTTCAGGTATCTGGCATGCAGCCTGCCAACTGTCAGAGTCATTAATCCACTAAAGAGGTATTAAAACCTATCATTTGATGCCAATTTCATCCGTGGACTCGATGGGATAAGTAGATGTCAATTTTAGCCTATTTCAAAAATAAGACCACCTGAGAGGACTGCCAGACTCATCTCTGTTGATGCTGCAAAGTTCTACCACATGCAATGCTCAAAAACCTTTTGTACTCGATGGGTAGGTAAAATCGTTGCTAGTTCTTGGACTTATACTTCTGTAAAAATTTTGTATTTTGATGCCCAATAATTCATCAATAGTTACTTTATAATTGAAAATCAGATGCTGATAGTATTCTGATGAGGATATTACACATGAGTATGTATAGGTTATTTGTTTGGACTAGTAAGTTGCCAAACGCATTTGATTTCAATTTATGAGGTCAATTCGAAAATCATTGTTCTATGAATAAGTACAATACACTTTATGCGAAGGAGACGAAAAACTTGAGCAGTGTATAAAAGCACAAATAACACAGTAATGCAGCATACAGCTGTTTCAAAGATATGCAAGATCCCCTTTGTCAATACAAGAGAGCCAAAGAAACTCAAAAGTCCAAAAGCCCATTCCTTTTTTGGACTTCAGGTTTCTTGCTTCTCTTATACTGACAAAGAGGTTCCAAAGTATCCTCGAAACAGCTATATGCTGCATTATTGTGTTACTTGTGCTTTTATATGTTACTAAAGTATTTTTTTTCATTGTTTCGTGGATCTTGTACACCATTATTTCACTGTGAAAGAAGTAAAAATCATTGACTTATGTAGAGTAAGTAATGTGCTGTCCACATCAGATTTTTTATTCAGTGCTGGGTCAGTAAAAAAGGAATTTGCCCATTAGACTTTGCTTTGGGAATCTTATAAAATCAAATCAAGTTTCCTCATTATTATGGCAATTAGCAATCACACATCATGGCATTGCACTTCAAAAATACAACAATTTTGCCGAAAATACAGAAAACAAATTTAAATATGATTTACAATTATTGCTCATAAAAAATTTGTGCAAAAGAAAGAAAATAGCCACTCTGACATCACAACCTTCCTCCCCTTTCAGTGGACTCATTCTATCTGTTTGGATGGGCCAACCTGTTATAGCAATAAACCTTGATATAGAGATATGGTCAAAATTGTATTTTTACCACAATCATTCGTTGAAAACTTTCTTGTAATGTTTTTGAAATATTCTGTGAAGAATGGCTTTTAATTAAAGAAACAATTTTCCAAGGGTTCCCTTCGATAGCCCATGGGTATTATAACTCTGTTAGATGCAGCTTTCTAAAATCTAAAGAGGTGAGTGGCATTTTTACATTTTTAGGGGTTAAATTGACAAGGAATAATCAGTTAAATATGAAATCAGTTTCTTATCAATGACAGAAAAATATTTCTAAACACAATATTTTAAAACATAATTAAACAAGACAAATATTAAAGAAATTAATCTAAGAAACAATCAAAATGAGATAAGTAGCAAAAATGAAAATAGGATCCAGTTTTCTTACCCCGGAGCCACCTAAGACAAAAGTAATCATCATGGTCAGCTCTTAAAATATCTTCAACTGATGAGCGGAACTAAAATAAAAAAAAATGAGAACTATTTGATTTTTGAAAACTTTCCTTAGTACTATCAAAATATAAAATAATACAGTAGACTCGTATCACAGTGACCCTCACTGCTGAGAAGTTATATCAAACACCTTTTTCTTTTTTGGAGGTGAAGGAAATGCCGATTTTCACACCTTATAAATTTTACAACAGCATGATTTCTAGCACAATTAAAATTTTGAAGTAAATAATAAATTAAAAACGTTAATTTAATTGGGCACACTGCAGAAATGCAAAAGCTAAAACATATTACATACTGTTACAAACATGTAAAATGCCTTTACTGGAGGCTCTTTTGAGAACCAGAAGGAATAAACACCTTTACAGGCAGCCATTCCGATCATGCAGTATAGGGTTAATTTTGCAACAGTATGATTTCTAGCATAGTTAAAAATTTTAAGTAAATAATAAATTAAAAACATCAATTTAATTGGGCACACTGCAGAAATGCAATATGTAAAACATATTGCATACTGTTACAAACATGTAAAATGCCTTCACTGGAGGCTCTTTAGAGAACTAGAAGGAAAAAACACCTTTATAGGCAGCCATTCCAATCATGCCATATAGGATTACCATATTTGAACACTTAGTGTAGGGTTGCCAGATTTGGCTACTTATTGCCAATTTGGTGACTTTTCGAAGGTATTAGAACTTTCTTGAAATAATGAATATTCTTGGAGATACTAGCCCCTTTTAGAAGTTTCTATGGAAGATACACTGCTCACAACTGAAATCACAACACCATAAAGTTGTAGGTGTAGCTTTATGTAAATCAGCCAAGGGAAACAAGAAGAGATATGTAAATGATCACAGTTTCGTTAAGCATAGTGTTGTAACACCTTGCCGAGCAGCATAAAAGCATCACGTCAAGGAGGAGCGGTATAACAGTTACATTGTAGCGTCATTGGTTTCAGGTTGAAGACCCAGACCATCCGACTCGTCTGAGGACTTAAGCAACCATTTGGACAGCCGGATTGGTTTCAGGTTGTAAAAATCATCACAATATGCCAAGAGTACGTCAATGTACCGCATACGTTCAGTTGTCGTCAACAGAATGGCAACAAATCATTGTTCTATGTGAGGGTGGAATAAGTTTTTGAAAGATGGCTGAACTATTGGGTTGTGATGTGAGCACAGTTCAACAGTGTGTGTTACAGTTCATGAGAGACAACGAAATGATGCGAAGATCAGGTAGTGGAGCTTCCAGGTATACCACACCATGTGAAGATCACACGCTTCTGAGAAGCATTGCACGGGAGTCGTTTACCATAGCAATCGTGTTACAACAACATTTATCACACACTACAAGTAACGTGGTTTCAATGCAAACAATTCGAAACTATTTACATGATGCAGGACTCTGAGGTAGACAACTTATTTGACACCTGCCATTTCAAAGTCTTCACCGGTTACGTCACCTCCAGCAGTGTCAAATGAGATGCAATTGGTCGACAGAATGCCGAAACATTCTAAATGAACGGATGAATCACGATTCTGTTTTGGCATGCATTCGTATATAGCGGAGCTTTCAACAACTCCACCAGGAAGCCTTTTCCATCAGTCGCCAGCCTCCCTAAGTGGTACCATAGTTTGGGGTGGTATAACATTTGGTGGACGGACACCTTTGGTCCACGTTTCTGGTAGTATCACGGCACAACGACACGTCTCTGACATTCTGAGACCTGTGGTACAGCCAAATCTGTCAACCAGACCTGGACTGCTTTTTCAGCAGGATAATGCCAAGCCACATACTGCAAGGGTAACTATGAATAGTCTACAAGGTTTTGATATCTTGCCTTGGCAAGCATATTCTCTGGATTTGTCGACAATTGAGCATATCTGGGATATCATGGGTCGCCGATTAATAGAACTCCCAATTCCAGCAAACCATGTTCAGTTACAAGCCCAATTGCATACTATGTGGAATGCCATCATTCAGCACACCATGGACCATCTCATTGATGGGATGCCTCATCATATTCAACCCTGCATAGCCGCTCATGGTGGGCCTATTCCATATTGATCTAATGTCAATAAGCTCCATACTTTCATTTTCCAGGTATGATATTTTGACCATTTGCACATCTCCAGGTTACAATTAAATTCTGTAAATTTCCTAAGGATACATCAATTTCTTCATGGTGTTGCGATTTCAGCTGTGAACAGTGTGTATAAAATGAGTTATCACTCAGTTGGCATGATACGAGCTACATTAAATTGTGAGATACATCAACATTTTGAGAATAGTAATTTCTGTTTTGTGAATTGAGTGTTAGCACTTAATTGCTATTTTACTGTACCTAACAGTTGTTGAGTTATCGAGCTAGTTCTATATATTGTTCCTGTTTATGCTGTGCTTGTAAATAAATGTTTTGTACCCTGAGGGTAGTACACATACAACTCCAGAGGATATATCGCAACAAATGCATGTTAAAAGTAGGATTTATGGAAACTTGACAAACATACATGGTAGTGACTAGAAAACCAATAGAGGAAGTTAGAGATAATGGCTTTAATTAAAGCCATGAAAGATAGACAAAAGCACTACAAGAGATGATGGAAGAAAAGATTAAAAGTCGGATAAAAAGTTATGAAATAGGAAATGAAACAAGAGATAAAAGCCACGAAAGTTGATATTAAAGAAGAAATGAAAGTGAGGCAAGCCAAATTGAAGGAAAAAATTAAATCCCTTCAAGACAAAATGAAAGAAAAAATAAAAACTATACAAAGCAAAATACAAACTAGACAAAAAGCAGTGAAAGAAGACATGAAAGCAATACAAGTGGCTGTTTATTTGAAATTTGGTGAAATAAATGAAGCTGTGAAGAAACTTGAAAGGAGATTGATGACTGTGGAGTGAAAAAGCCCAGTCACCAATACAGATTTCTGCAAGAAATCACTATGCAAAGTGAAATCTCCTACATATGATGGACAAAGTATGTAGATGAATTTTCAGGCATAATTCAATATTACTGAAGTGAACAGTCGAGACGAAAAGACAAAACCTGTCAACTTGCTGCCTCCCTTCGAGGTCCTGTGACTGATGTTTAACAGATGCTCCAGACAGAAGAGCATTTAAACTTTGAAGCCCTGATAAATGCTCTGGAACTCTGCTATGGGAAGAATAATCCGAAAGGGACATGCAGAGTACAATTAAAATCTTGGTGCCAAAGGTTGGAAAGTCTACAGGAGCTGGTGTCTGATACCATGTGCTGGTGCATTTCAGTTGAAAAACCCTTCGCAGCTATCCTTTGCAGACTGCCCTATGGATTTTCGAGAAAATCTTACAGCCCAGTATTTTATAGATACTATCAATGACTCAGAAATTCAGCATGCTGTTCTTATTGCCGAATGCAAGAATCAGCAGTTTAGAATCTGAGATGCTGCATACTATGAAGGAACTAAAACACATGCTTCAGAGGCAAAACAGCGACAAATTGAAATGGTCATCTGGCTCATTAGCAAAAGGACTGGTATGCTGGATGCATGGGGAAAAAGACCATATAAGGAGAAAGTGCCCAATACTGAGCAGGAAGATAATAGGGATTCCCTTCAGAAAAGCCACAGGAAAACTAATCAGCGGCTGTCTAGTGGAGCAGAGGTTGTCATGTGAAGAAAATGTCTCATTAAAGATATTCTAGATTTCCTCATTATACAGAGGAGGTAATAGGCTAAGTCATAAGTCGTATAAACAATATTGAATGCCAAATGATTCTAGATACAGGTGCAAATCTGACCATCATTAAAAGTGATGCAGCTTGAGAAATTAATGGTCAACTACTTCCATCTGTTTGCGCAGTTAGTGAAGAAACGATGAATGTGACTAAAAACTTTGAAGTTACTATTTCTGTCGGGTTGAGGTTTTTCATCATGTTGCTTATATTGTGGATATTTATGACCCCTGCATTCTTGGACTGAACTTAGAACCTAAGAAAACACGGATTCCACCTGGACCTCATAAACAACGAATTAAGTACAGCCACCAAAAGAGATTCTTTGTTTGAAACAGAAACAGAAGACATCTTTGAGTGTAACATAGTCACTGCTAAAAATTGTTTCATTGGCTGCACATAGCAAATGCTTGGTGAAAGGAATCCAGGAAGGTTCAAGATCATGTGGAAATGTGGAATGGTTAGTAACAGATTTTCCATCTCCGGAGTATAAAGAAAAGGGAATTCTTATGACTGTGACTCTCGTGGATATCTCAAGGCATTATGTACCTATCCATATCACAAACATTAGAGACAGGCCCAAAATGATCCATAAAGGGGAGCATTTAGCTTCATGCTCTGCAGTAATCAGCATAATGTGTGGTAAAGAACATAAATAATGAAAATAAATGGTATAAGATACAATTCTAAAAAAAACTTTTTTTTTGAAAAATCCCGATATTTTTTGCGAAATTGCTTACACAGTACAGGATCGTTTATCTGGCATGCCGATATCCGGAACACTCTAAAATCCAGAATTGGGCAAAATGAGACAAAATTTTGTGGTAACAAACATTTCTTTTTTTTGCCAAAAATTGGTTAAATATATATATATTTTTTAATCTTGTCAAATGATCAGACGTGTCAATTACTACCGATTTTTTTGTAGTTTCTATGGAAAATATTCTCATAACATGAATAGAACTTTCCTATTTTTCTTTGGGAAAATTGCCGCCAGCATCTGAAAATTTAAGGCCCCTGCACATGATACAAGAAGCTGAATCAATAAATTGAACAATCAACTTATTGTGTGAACTTACATCATGTAAAATACCAGGGCACTGCACCCTTCTAAAACAGCCTGAGGGAGGCATGTTCACACCTACCTTCATATTTGATTTTCACCTTTAAGTGAATTTTTCATATCTTCTTCCATAAAATACAGAAAATATATTGGAGGTTATATATTTTCTGTATAACCTCCAATATAGTTCCCCCCCACCCCCACCCCATGAGCAGTTCTACCTGGGAGAAACTCGACGGTAGTGAATTCGGTAGTAAGATATGCATTATGCTCTTTAATTTTTTTACCAGAAAAATGGCACCTCTCATTTACGGTTAAAATATTATGTCCCGTTAATATCCTTTAATGATAGGCTTTACTGGAGTTATAATCTACAAGTTAATGCAGTATATAATTAAATCTGCATCATGGAAAATATAAATTTCGTAAATTGTCTCGTAGCTTCAATTCGTGTAATAGAAGATAGTAAGAATGTTTTGAAAAAAAAATTCTTGTTTTGTACTGTAAAAATATTATTCCATTCAACTTACACTATCTAAAGCATTTGACTGCTCCTCGCTCAAGTCTCCAATTCTTCCAGAATGCATATTTACATCCAGATTATTTTCAGGAAAAATTATCAAGACTAAATTATTCAAAGAAAGGGAACCCGTGATATAACCTATACGACTTCGAGCCTTTTAATTTATAGGCCAAATCACCAGCCAAAATCATAAAAAATATAATTTATATTTTAAATGCACCACATCCCAGTTCCTCCCTGAATGACCTCAACACAGAACAACGTGACGTGCCGAGTCTCTTGGAATTTCCTTTTCCTCTTCGGCCTCATCTGGAAGAAAATTTTACGCACCCTAATTGGTGAAAATGGTCACGTGATTTGGTCCTATTCTATTTTGCTGTGAGCAAACACATGCCAGAAGTAGCATATATTGATACCGGGTGTTCAAATTACTACTTACTACGACTCCGCCCCTGATCCCACCCATAATGGCAGCTTGGAGGAGTAGACAATATGACGCAAGAGTAGACAATGGTGCGTGTGTGTATTCAAAATGTTTCAGGCTGAACAAAGCTATAGGGGAATTCTGTAACAGCTACAATGGTGAGGTGTCAGCTATGTCTTTGGCACTTGACGAAATTGGCAAGGAAAGAGAGTATAACATTGTAATCTTTATTGACTCACAGGCTACCATCAATTCACTCTCTTCAATCACACTTTGCAATATAAAAACTGTGTACCACTGTCAGATGGCTATTAAATACTTAACCTAAGTAATAAACTTGTCATTTTCTCGGAAAAACCAGATTTTTTTTCATCTCCGTGGAAATATACACATCTTTAATATTTTAAAAAATGTTGATGGAATTCCAACATCAAAATCATTTTCAATGAAATCTTATTATTTGGATGAAAATGGCTATTTTGAACCGAAAATTGACCCGATCAAAAAGTTCCATTGCAGTATATTTATGGAGTTTTAACGTGCTACATTTATTAATTAGTATTTTATAAAAGACAGTGTAGCAATATCGCGAAATTTTTTTATGTAAACACAATCGCCGATTTCGTTTTATTTTTAAATATTTTCCATTTTTTCAATCTGTTTCCATCCACTAATATTTTTACATTTTTGGGGCTTTTTATGCTGGGATATTATGTTTAAACATATTATTGATGAAATTGAGATATATGTTTAGGATAACGAAATTAAATTTTCTTATTTAATCAGGCATTTAGAATTATAAGGCTTATTATAAATACATTTGAAGAGCATAAATTAGAATTTGATATATTTGCACCCATAGTTGAATCTCTCATTTCAATTAAAAATGAACATCCTTCTCATCTTAATTTTATTAAAAGTACTTTAAAATAATTTGAAACATATGAACAAAGGTGCTTCTGCTAAAATATAAGATGAATATGGTCAGGGCCCACTTTAGTTGAAATGTTCCAAAAAAAGACTTCTAATAACTACCCTGAATAATCAACTTTTTCAGTCATTTTTTCCTTTCAAAAATTTTCCTAATCCCTAAATTTGATACTATAATTATATGTAATTTGTAAAAAATCTCTATTTAATACATGTTTTTAAAATGAATTATAATTTTCTATAACATTTTAGACCATTCCAGTAAGCTTTAGAAAAGTAATCCGTAATACGTAAAAATCTCTTATCCAGAATGCCTGAAGTCCCAAGCAGTCCGGATAATAGATCCTGTACTGTAGTTGGATTTGAATGCAGTTTTTTGTCATTGATGCAAGATAATGAGTATAATAATAATATGCAAAACAAAAATTTTTGCATAAATTTGTCGATTTTTGATAATTTGAACGTCCACTGTCCCTTTAAAGTTTTTTCTTGGGGGGAGGGGGGGGTTCCAGAACTTGTCCGGAAGTATCCTTGTACGAAATTTCATAGTTATCATTGCTTCGATTTTCTGTGACAATACCGCAAACAGACAGAAACATTGATTTTTTGCTGACTTTCATTTTATTTACTTTTAGTTAAATTGGTAATTTTTGGTAGACCCTACCACATAAATAAAAATTCACCGGATTCTAAATGTGTTTATGAAATAATACCATTTGTGAATCATAAAGAGATGAAAACAGCGTTGTTTCGTCATTTATGAAGTGCCTAGCAGGTTGTGCCATATCTCCGATGTGTGCGTAGAGTCAAGGCCACCTAGAATAAGCCTAGAAGCCTTGGTTGAGTATCTTGAACAGTTGGCTGGATATCATCAGTTGGCTGGATTGCAGGTGTGCAGATAGAGTCCATAGGGATCACCCACAGTGGACGGAGCAACGGGATCTGTTTTTCCTGTTGGTCAAGAGAACTGGAGCACAATTCCGAAAAACTATCTTGCAAGGCAGAGTTAGTTCATAATTGTACTGCCAAATCGCCACAATGATGACTGGACGTTTGAAAAACGCAACCTTCCTTTCCAACGACTTCGCCTCTCAGCACGAGATGGCAGCACCACAAGGAGTCAGAAGCCTTGACACTCCCTTCCTGGTTGACCACAACTGTCCGTCACGCCGAGGCAACACGCCTCCCGGCCCTGACCGTCACGCCGAGGCGACACGCCTCTCGGCAACTTCCTCATCAGCGAGGGGAGTGTGCGGCAGCAAAGACATCTATAAAAAAAAAGATGCCACATGAGCCAGTACTCGAATTATAAGAACAGAGGAGGAGCTAGCTTTTGCTCAGTGATTATAATGTCGGTCTACGATGCATCAGGTCCCTGGTTCGGGACCACGGCGACGCACAATCGCCACAGTACCAAGTTTGGGTAGAATATATCGGGCTAAGCTAATCAAGATGTTTTCGCCGGAGGAAAAAGAGAAATTACTACTTATTAGAGATTTATTTGTTAAGAGCTTTGGAAAAACAGAGGAGGAGGTACAGGAGAAACTAGAGGAATATAATTGGATTTCAAAGGAAAGTGTACAAACTGAGGGACGACGAGGAGATAGCCGAGATGCCTAGGCCTAAAGACAAGAAAGCTAACGACAGTAAGGAGATACCCAAAGGCAAAGAGAAGGACGTGAAATGCAGACAGACCAAGAGTAAGGAAAAAATCTTTTCGATAGGCACAGGAAGGACAAGCAAAATGAGACTCTCAGCTGGGCAGATGCCATGGAGATCGATGAGGAGGAAAAGAAAAAAGAAAAGACTTGGACGGAGCAGCACGTGCTGAGAAGCTGGTGCAACAGGCGCACAAGACTCCTGAGTACTTCACATACTTCGCTGCCAGATGCGAAGCAAGGGTGGGATATACCCCCGAGACACCTGAAAATGAAGCCTTCGATATCCACAGACACTGTGAGATCTATGACTAGGCCAAGAGACACCTGGATGCCGAAATCAGCATCGAGGAAGCCGAGGACATAGACAAGGCGGCACTCATTAAAGATATATTGGTAAACATAACTTCTGATGCTATCTTGCTAGCGGATACCCCTATCCCTGAAAACGTCTTGGTTAGGAAATCCTATCAGGCTACGGCTTATGTCATCAAAACATGAAATATCTTATCTGAGGATTTTTTGTGTAGTCAATATAAAACCAAAATCGCGAAATCTTTCAAACTAAATTTTGAGCACTCGCGCAGGAAGCCTAATGACGAGATTATGGCTGCTGAGTTAGCTGAGGCCATGCCACGAGAGGCTGCATCTAGTAAGGACTTCCCTCTACTTAAAAATAAATTCATGCCGCTTGATAATCAGGAAGAAGATAATGGAAATAATGACCCAAAACCTAATCCCAAAATTTCTTCCTTCTATGTTGACTCCTCGAGTAATTGGGGAGCCCTCATAGAAGAATTAAACAAAACTTTAGGCACTAAAATTGAAGGACTGCTGATGGGGAGGGTGATTAGGTTCACTCCTGGATCCGTTGAGGATTACGTGAGTGTACATACTCACCTGACTCAGAATAAAATCCCTTTTATCTCCATATGCTTAAAAAACGAAAGACCAAAAAAGTAGTGATAAAAGGGCTGCCAACCAACACTAGCATAGACTCTATTAAAGAGGCTATATCCCGTGAAGGATTCAGGATTGTTAGAATTTCACAGCTTAGAAATCGTCGTGATAGGTCACCTCTCCCCATCTTCTTGGTCTGCCTAGAAGCGGGTGAGGGGTGGGATAAAATTTACAACCTCACCTCCATTCTCTACATGAGAATCGTAGTGCAAGCCTTCAAATCAAAAGGAGTAAAAATTTGTTACAATTGTCAAAATTATAACCATTCTTCGGATAATTGTTCTCTTCCCGCCAGGTGTTTAAAATGCAGAGAAAACCATCAAACTCGCGAATGCCACCTAGGGACCTTCCGGCAAAGTGTGCTAATTGTGGTGGGGCCACCCCACCAACTTTAGGCTCTGTCCCAAAAACCTCTGGAACCGTAACAAGTTCCAGGAACCTAAAACCGAACCCCAAAACATTCGTACCAATAGATCAGATAATTCAAACCTGAGCATGGAAAACTTTCCACAGCTCCCTAAATTACAAAACCTCGAAATTGTTACAGACACCGCGGCGATGGCGCGTGCCGAGACAAGAACACCAAGTTCTGAAGAGCACGTGGCCCACACGCACTCAGATGCCCAAAAATCTTCAAATCAAACCCCTAACCTCTTTCTAGAATTCATTAAATTATTTAAAGAAATACAAGATTATTTCAATATCAATGATGTCAGGAACTTCTTAAATCATATCACCAAAATAATTGAAGCAGACGTAGACCCGATGCAAAAGACCTTTGATATAATCACACTAATTGCAGATCAAAAAACGTCAAGCTTTCCCCATAACTCAAACTAACTCTGCCTTGCAAGATAGTTTTTCGGAATTGTGCTCCAGTTCTCTTGACCAACAGGGAAAACAGATCCCGTTGGTCCCTATGGACTCTATTTGCACACCTGCAATCCAGCCAACTGATGTCAAAGCTTCAAGATACTCAACGCACACATCGAAGATACGGTACAACATGCCAGGCGCTTCATAAATGACGAAACAACAATGAAGTTGGGGAAAGTTTGAGGTTTTTTGATCTGCAATTAGTGTGATTATATCAAAGGTCTTTTGCATCGGGTCTGCGTCTGCTTTAATTATTTTGGTGATTTGATTTAAGGAGTTCCTGACATCATTGATATTGAAATAATCTCTGAATTCTAGAAAGAGGTTAGGGGTTTGATTTGAAGATTTTTGGTCATATGAGTGCATGTGGGCCACGTGCTCTTCAGAACTTGGTGTTCTTGCCTCGGCCATTGAGGTGAAATACCTATATCTCTGGTCGAAGGTCTCGGCACGCGCCATCGCCACGTTGTCTGTAACAATTTCGAGGTTTTGTAATTTAGGGAGCTGTGGAAAGTTTTCCATGCTCAGGTTTGAATTATCTGATCTATTGGTACGAATGTTTTGGGGTTCGGTTTTAGGTTCCTGGAACTTGTTACGGTTCCAGAGGTTTTTGGGACAGAGCCTAAAGTTGGTGGGGTGGCCCCACCATAATTAGCACACTTTGCCGGAAGGTCCGTAGGTGGCATTCGCGAGTTTGATGGTTTTTTCCGCATTTTAAACACCTGGCGGGAGGCGAGCAATTATCCGAAGAATAGTTATAATTTTGACAATTGTAACAAAATTTTACTCCTTTTGATTTTAAGGCTTGCACTACGATTCTCATGTAGAGAATGGAGGTGAGGTTGGAAGGCCCAGGCCACACGACCAACCCTAAGGCTTACGGTAACTTACTGTGTGGCCGGATGGAGGTGAGGTTGTAAATTTTCTCCCACCCCTCAGCCGCTTCTAGGCAGACCAAGAAGATGGGGAGAGGTGACCTATCACGACTATTTCTAAGTTGTGAAATCCTAACAATCCTGAATCCTTCATGGGATATAGCCTCTTTAATAGAGTCTATGCTAGTGTTGGTTGGCAGCCTTTTTATCACTACTTTTTTGGTTCGTTTTTTAAGCATATGGAAATAAAAGGGATTTTATTCTGAGTCAGGTGAGTCTGTACGCTCCTGTAATCCTCAGCGGATCCAGGAGTGAACCTAATCACCCTCCCCATCAGCAGTCCTTCAATTTTAGTGCCTAAAGCTTTGTTTAATTCTTCTATGAGGGCTCCCCAATTACTCGAGGAGTCAACATAGAAGGAAGAAATTTTGGGATTAGGTTTTGGGTCATTATTTCCATTATCTTCTTCCTGATTATCAAGCGGCATGAATTTATTTTTAAGTAGAGGGAAGTCCTTACTAGATGCAGCCTCTCGTGGCATGGCCTCAGCTAACTCAGCAACCATAAACTCGCCATTAGGCTTCCTGCGCTTATTGCGCGAGTGCTCAAAATTTAGTTTGAAAGATTTTGCGATTTTGGTTTTGTATTGGCAATACAAAAAATCCTCAGATAAGCTATTCCATGTTTTGTTGACATAAGCCGTAGCCTGATAGGATTTCCTAACCAAGAGGTTCTCGGGGGTAGGGGTATCCGCTAGCAAGATAGCATCAGAAGTTATGCTTACCAATATATCTTTAATGAGTGCCGCCTTGTCGATGTCCTCGGCTTCCTCGATGGCGATTTCGGCATCCAGGTGTCTCTTGGCCCAGTCATAGATCTCACAGTGTCTGTGGATAGCGAAGGCTTCATTTTTGGGGTCTCAGGGGTATATCCCACGCTTGCTTCGCATCTAGCAGCGAAGGATGTGAAGTACTCAGGAGTCTTGTGCGCCTGTCGCACCAACTTCTCAGCACGTGCTGCTTGGTCCAAGTCTTTTCTTTTTTTCTTTTCCTCCTCATCGATCTCTATGGCATCTGCCCAGCTGAGGGTCTCTTTTTCCTCGTCCTTCCTGTGCCTTTCGAAAAGATTTTTTTCCTTACTATTGGTGTGTCTGCATTTCACGTCCTCCTCTTCGCCTTGGGGTATCTCCTTACTGTCGTTGGCTTTCTTATCTTTAGGCCTAGGCATCTCGGCTATCTCCTGTCGTCCCTCAGTTTGTACACTTTTCTTTGAAATCCAATTATATTCCTCTAGTTTCTCCTGTACCTCCTCCTCTGTTTTTCCAAAGCTCTTAACAAATAAATCTCTAATAAGTAGTAATTTCTCTTTTTCCTCCGGCGAATACACCTTGATTAGTTTAGCTCGATATATTCTACCAAAACTTGGTACAATTATACCCAGGCTAGCACTGAGATGAAAACAGATTTTGCCACACATTTGATATTTAAATGTTTTAAATTTGTTAACACACTGATTCGGTACATACCAATTATGATTGCAGGTGTAATTACCAAGTGTACATCAATGTGTGAAATATTATAATACTATTTGTAGTACAGTAAATCATTTTATAAGTAAAAAATTATTTTGTAAAATATTTTGAACCAATATGCTTTTATTGCTTTATAATAATATTTTTTTATATATATATGGGGGGGGGGTTATGATATTAAAAAGAAGAAATTGATTTCTATGAAATTAAGTGCAATTGTTTTTAAATGATGCAAATTTTCAATTGTTTTTAATCTTGCAAAAATTCCTAAAATTGAATAGAACAGAACATGAATGGATTAAAAATGGACTTTTTAAAAGTGTAGAATACATTACAAACAAAACATTTTACTGGTAAAACATAACACATATCCATAATATTTTTCTTGATTTGTAAATCGTTGATCTATATAAATCCAGAATCTATTAATCTATAAAAAATATACTAATCTATATAATAAAAGGCAATGTCTGTGTGTGTGTGTGTCTGTCTTATACACTATACGTTTCGCGACCGCGCGTCGGAGAGCTACGAAATTTGGCAATCGGAGACCTGGGGGGAAGGGAAGGGGACACGTGAAAACCGATTTTTAAAATTTTAATTTTTTTTTATTTATTTAATGTTTTATGCGATTTCGACCGTTTTTTGCCCTTTTTTCTCCACGATCCAGACGTCGTAGAAAAAAACAAATCACACCATCGGAAAGAGCAGAGAATTTCGAGTAAAAATATATCAATTTAAAATCTGAATTTCGATTTCTAATATTTTTTAAAGATTTTAAAACAAAACTCACTTTTTGCTCAAGAAAACGATTTTTGGTTTTTAAATTCTCGCATAGTAAAAAGTACTCATAATTTCGACTAATAATTTACATTTTTAGAAAGGTCAAACATCTGGCATTCTTACAAGTCCAATCTGGTCAGGAAATATTCCGTATTGCCCACAGGATCGGGATTTTAAAAGTTTCCGAATTTCAATTTCTCGGCGTTCCGCTCGGCGTGCCGCTTCGTTTCTCCCCCGCTGAAAGAGGGAAGGTGGTGGGTGGGGACGTCAAGGTGGAGGTGACGTCACGGTTCTGAATAGAGCTCCTTTGCTCTATATAAATTATTATATTTATATTTTAAATGATGGGACGATATGGATTTTTTAAATGTATATTTTAAATGGATATTTTAATTTTATGGATATTTTAAATGATGGAACAATGAAACAATGGAATGAGGATGATGGAATTAAGCATATGGTCATTTTAAATTGCAAATTAGCGCGCGGGAAGTTAGCGGTAGGCCCGGGTTCGATACCCGCCACTGCCAAAACTGCCGCCGTGTTTACGTGGAATACGATCACGTTAAATATGTGGGTCCGTAAGTTCTTCCGAGAGGTTGGTGGTAAGGGAAGGAGGATACGGCCCCTGTGGATCCCTCCCCCACTGGGTTCCCGTCTAAATTAGATGAATATATAGAAAGTTATGGAGATTGTCGCGGAGGGCGCGGCAGCCCAGTGGTTAGCGCGCGGGAATTGCACTCAGTAGGTCCGGGTTCGATTCCCGCCACTGCCAAAACTTACGCCACGTTCACGCAGAGTACGATCACGTTAAACATGTGGGTCCGTGAGTCCTTCTGAGAGGTTGGTGGTAGGGGAAGGAGGGTACGGCCTAAATTGGGTGAATAAAAAGAAAGTTATGGAGATTGTCGCGGAGGGCGAAGTAGCCCAGTGGTTAGCGCGCGGGAATTGCACGCGGTAGGCCCGGGTTCGATTTCCAAAATTGCCGCCGTGTTCACGCGGAGTACGATCGCGCGGAATAAACATGTGTGTCTGTAAGTCCTTTCGAGAGGTTGGTGGTTGGGGAAGGAGGGTACGGTCCCCGTGGGTGCCTCTCCCACTGGGTTCCGGTCTAAATTCGGTGAATAAAAAGAAAGTTATGGAAAATGTCGCGGAGGGCGAAGTACACCAGTGGTTAGCGCGCGGGAATTTCACTGGGTAGGCCCGGGTTCGATTCCCGCCACTGCCAAAACTGCAGCCGCGTTCACCCGGAGTACGATCCGGTTAAACAAGTGGGATCGTAAGTCCTTCCGAAAGGTTGGTGGTAGGGGAAGGAGGGTACGGTCCCTGTGGATGTCTCCCCCACTGAGTTCCGGTCTAAATTGGGTGGCACTTCCTGGCCGTCCAAACAGTTACCTTACACCTTCTGGTAAGGTCGCGCCAGCGAGTGTGCCACGGTTACAATTTGCCACAGTCAGAATTTTCAAGGGTAGCGAACAGGCTGGTCGCCAAAGGCGGCTAGTATACTAATAAAAGCACTTAAATGATTAAAAATTCAGAACACATTAACCAATCCGAGTGCTTCAACTAGCTAACTTTTCTAAATAAAAAACTCATACATTTCCTACTTGGAAAAATCATACGTTTTATAATCTCAGAAATAGGTTTTACACATTTACTAGAAACTAAAAGTAAAATATAATTTCAACTTTATCGAAGTATTTTTATTGTAGACATATTTGCAAAGTTGATGAACATGACAAAAAAACTTGTAAACGAAATCGTGATAGTTCATTTTTCTAATGAAATATATAATACGTACTCTAAAATATATTTCGTTATGCCTAACGTAATAGATGGTATACTATGTATGATATTAAAAGTAATTTATAAGCAAAGCTGTACTGTTTGACCAGTAACATATTTATAAACAAAGCTGAAACTTTTGATCTCATGAACGGTAAACTGCATAATACAATTTTACAGTCAATTTCCGGTTATTGGAGGATTCTGTACGAAACAAAACAAAGCAAACCCTATTTGTTATTACGCAATCGTTTTCAATGAATTCATATTAAGTTACTTGCGCCGTTTCTAGTGATAACTTCCTGAAAGTTTTTAAAGAGCGCCAAATAATACGCCAAGAAAAAATCGTGAGGTCACAAGATTTTGGGCCAATAGAAAACGCGCAGCGGTTTGATATTTAATCTCTCGTATTTTCTACGAAGTTGTTTTGTTTATGCTCTTTGCACGTTGTTCGTAACACAGACTAATATAGTGTTCTTAATATCAGTAAATATGAAAGGAGCATATGAAGAAAATCACTTAAAGTTAAGTGTTAAGTCAATTGAAAAATGGTTTGAACAGGTAAGTACGTCAAAAAAGAAGCATGTACATAATTTTTATTCTAGGATGTAACGGTTGTTATGATATTCTCGTAAAATAACAGCAGATTATTCATTTCGGAGTTTTGGAATTTTCTAGTCAGTACACCACTTGTAAAAATAAAAGGCACCAAAATAGGACTTTTCCTGTAGATTCAGAAATTTTGAATTGGTAGAAAAAGTAATACAGAATATGTTATTACTAGATCTCGCGGAAAATCAATATATAGGCTTATTGCTACTGATTACATGATAACTACTAAACAAGATTTACTCTTATTTTAGATCAAAAACCTGCAATATCTTAAGCATGGTATATATTATGAACATATATGTTATTTTTCTGAAAGTTGTATCATTCGTCTTTCAATTAAAAAAAATACACATAAAATAATAATTTTTGCAGGAAATTGAAACATAATTATGTTTTTATAGACTTATTTTTTCGATTTTAAATAAATAATTCAAAACTTAGTGTTTCTTTGGTTGAAGCTCCTCGATAATCATCTTGCTCTTTACATATATTAGTTAAAAAAAATCGGACAAGATTTTATTCTAGTTGCTTTATTTGTTCTAGAGATCTAAAGATTAATATAGAAAAAGTAAATTTTTAATATTTCGAGAACGGTTTTAGATAATTTCCAAATAATTAATAATTGTGTTCGTTCATATTGGGTTAAAAAAGGTATATATATATATATATGTACAAAACATTCACTCTTTTGACAATAGTGAATTTATTTTCTTCTCCAATAAAGATAAACAAAACATCTTAAGTGAGGTGCATATTATCATCTTATAAATTATAGCATTTGTATTTAAATAGAAATCCCATATTAAATACCTATTTTCGTAATATTTTTATCCACGTTGCTGGCTTTTAGCCAGACCAAAAACAGCCGGCCGACTTTTTTTGGTTTTAACCGCTTATAAAAAGCCGGTTTTTATTAAAAAAATGTGGTTTACAGCCAATTCACATTAAATTTGCATTACTTATCTTTGATTCACTCCTAAATGTTTTTTACTAAAATGTTTATAAACTTCTATTAAATGTTACCAAGTGCAGGATTTTATGACCACTAAATACTGCTCAAACAATGCTGTTAAAACTAGCGAAAAAAACGAATACGAAACTCA
This sequence comes from Amaurobius ferox, assembly GCA_951213105.1. Classification (NCBI taxonomy): domain Eukaryota; kingdom Metazoa; phylum Arthropoda; class Arachnida; order Araneae; family Amaurobiidae; genus Amaurobius; species Amaurobius ferox. Next base: position 129,818,324 of record OX578152.1, read on the forward strand.
AATTGAAATTTTACTTTAGTCATTCAATGATAGATTTTCTGAATTTGAAAGTCGTACGAAATGTGAATTATTTAGCAATCCATTTTCTGTGCCTGCAAATTCAATAACAAAAAGCATCAGAGTTGCCGGATTTTAGCCAGTCCAAAAAGAGCCGGCCGGCTTCTTTTAGTTTTATTTAACCGCTTAAAAAAAACTGGCTTTTATTAAGAAAAGGTGATTTACAGCCAATTGACATTACATTTGCATTACTTTATCTTTGATGCACTCCTAAATGTTTATAAACTTCTATTAAATATTACCAAGTACACAAGATTTTACGACCACTAGAAAAATACTATGAAGGTAATATGTTTAAAAGAAAAAAATATGTAGTATACAGTGAGGAGAATGCATTAAATTAGACACCAAGATGGTGTTTTGAAAGCCTTTGTTACATAATGCATAGCTCTACATTACATATACTACACATTTTAAAGACTATAATTAATTAAACAGACAAATTACCACACATCAAAAAGGAAAAAATCAATTTTACTTCAAAAAAGAAAAACATTTTTTTACACACTGCTATTTACTTTTAATATATATTACAGCAAATTAATTTGTATGTATTTAATAAATGAAAGTATCTGATATAATATTTGAGAACATCCATATTTTAGTTCTAATCATTGGGTTCTGATGACGTATAAAAATGATACATTTTAACAAGTTTTTCTGCTCCTAAGCGGTTTCGTTCTTTTTTCATTTCATTTCAGTGTGATGTTTTATTATAGTTTTAATTGGCTGTAAAGATTTGGGGTTGGGATTAAATCATAGAATGTTCAATGTTGGAAAAGGAATTTAGAAGGAGATAATATTTGAAGAAATTTTGGTGCATCTAAGTTCAGAACAAAAGAGTGAGCAATCAAAAAAGGTTCTCAAATTAAAACTTGTTAAAATAATTTTTTGAAAAGCTTGATTCTATTCAAAAGAGTTGTTCATGCATATGTTATTCCCAATACTGTTTTCAATAGTGATAAATAGTGTTTTTTATTAAATAACTTTATGCATGATTTTAAATATTTATGAGTAAAAATAAGACTCTTACATATCAATAAAGTCCTTAAAATTAGTTAACTAGTAAAATATATCACTAAGCAACTATTGTCCTAAAATAAAATATTTCATTATTTAAAGCAATCACATTTTTTTTTTAAATGTTATTAAAGGCCAATATAAACCAAGTAAAGCAGTTGGTATACCTTTTTAAAATTTAGCTGGCTTTCTTGCAAACAACATATCACTAGCAGGTATTCCAATATTAATGTTTTTATTATTGATGTTTACATTATTGAAGTTATTTATTAAATTCTAACCCAATAAAATGCCTTTAAAATTAGTTAAGAACACTTAAAATTGTGTAATTTAAAATTAAAATCCTTCACGTTTCTTTACAAAAGAAAAGCCAATTTTGGCCAATAAAAGCCACCGGCGTGGCTTTTATTAATTTTAGCCGGCTTTTTTGCAACCCTGATTTTTATACATTGTTGTGTTTTTATAATGTTTATTCAATTTTCTAAAATAGATATTCGAAAAATGAAGGGCCTTCTGCATAGTCGATTTCTTCCAAAAATTATGGTTTCTGTGTGATGTTCGTCAATTAAAATAAACAAATTTTATTCGATTTATTCAATTTGCTTGAAAGATATAGCACTCCATGTAAAATATAAATTTATATGTATATATATATATATATATATATATATAAATTTACACACACACACACATATATATAAAGTTTTAATATCTCGAGAATAGATAATGATAATTTCTAAATAATGATGTTGATTTATTTTGAACTAGCCGCCTTTGGCGACCAGCCTGTTCGCTACCCTTGAAAATTCTGACCATGGCAAATTCTGACCGTGGCAAACTCGTTGGCGCGACCTACCAGAAAGGTGCAAGGTAACTGTTTGGACGACCAGGAAGTGCCAGCCAATTTAGACCGGAACCCAGTGGGGGAGGCATCCACAGGGACCGTACCCTCCTTCCCCTACCACCAACCTCTCGGAAGGACTTACGGACCCACATGTTTAACGTGATCGTACTCCGCGTGAACACGGCAGCAGTTTTGGCAGTGGCGGGAATCGAACCCGCGCCTACCGAGTGAAATTCCCGCACGCTAACCACTGCGCAACCGCGCCCTCCGCGAAAATCTCCATAACTTTCTTTTTTAACACCCAATTTAGACCGGAACCCAGTGGGGGAGGCATCCACAGGGACGGTACCCTGCTTCCCCTACCACCAACATCTCGGAAGGTCTTACGGACCCATATGTTTAACGTGATCGTACTCCGCGTCAATGGCGGGAATCGAACCCGGGCCTACAAAGTGCAATTCTCGCGCGCTAACTTCCCGCGCACTAATTTAAAATTTATAATGACCATAAGCTAATCGATTAATTCCATCATCCTCGTTCAATCGTTCCATCATTTAAAATATCCATAAAATTAAAATATCCATTTAAAATATCTATAAATTCAAATATCCATTCAAAATATCCATAATTAAAACATCCCAATTTAGACCAGAACCCAGTGGATGAGGCATCTACAGGGACAGTACCCTTCTTCCCCTACCACCAACCTCTCGGATGGACTTACGGTCCCACATGTTTAACGTGATCGTACTCCGCGTGAGCATGGCAGCATTTTTGGAAGTGGCGGGAATCGAACCCTGGCCTACCGAGTGAAATTTCAGCACGCTAATCACTGGGCTATTGCGCCCTCCGCGACAATTTCCATAACTTTCTTTTTATTCACCCAATTTGAACCAGAACCCAGTGGGGGAGGCATCCATAGGGAGCGTACTCTCCTTCCCCTACCACCAACCTCTCGGAAGGACTTATCGACCCATATGTTTAACGTGATCGTACACCGCGTCAGTGGCGGGAATCGAACCCAGGCCTACCGATGCAATTATCTCGAGCTAACTTCCCGCGCGCTAATTTAAATTTTATAATGACCATATGCTAGGCTCTTAATTCCACCATCCTCGTTCCATCATTTAAAATATCCATAAAATTAAAATATCCATTTAAAATATCTATAAATTTAAATATCCATTTAAAATATTCATAAATTAAAATGTCCATTTAAAATCAAAAAATCATCCATATCGTTCCACCAATCCATAAATATAATAATTTCAAATAGATCACCACAATTCAAAGCACCATAATTCAATCATTTAAATTATTTAAAATATCCCTTTAAAAATATCATATAAATATAATAATTTCGGCCGATGTATACAACACTTATGCTAGGCTCTGAAATTCATTTAAAACCGAAAGTGCGGTCTCCATGGAGACGGGGAAGAAATAACTGCGGATGGGGGAGAAATGCCGTTGAAGAACTGAGCGGATTGACGAGAAATTTAAAATCATGACGTCTTTAAAATTGCGATCCTGAAAGCAATTTTCATTATTTCTGGACCAGATTGGACTTGTAAGAATGCCAGATATTTCAGCTTTCTGAAAATGTAAATTATTAGTCGAAATTATGAGTACTTTTCACTATGCGAGAATTTAAAAACCAAAAATCGGTTTTTTGAGTCCAAAGTGACTTTTGTTTTAAAATATTAGAAATGGAAATTGAGAGTTCAAATTGATATATTTTTACTCGCAATTGTCTGTTCTTTCCGTTGGTGTGATTTGTTTTTTTCTACGATGTCCGGATCGTGGAGAAAAAAGGGCAAAAATAGCAAAAAACGGTCAAAATCGCATAAAACATTAAATAACAAAAAAAATAATTAAAATTTTAAAAATCGGTTTTCACGTGTCCCCTTCCCATCCCCCCGGGTCTCCGATTGCCAAATTTCGTAGCTCTCCGACGCGCGGTCGCTGAACGTATAGTGTATTAGACAGACAGACAGACGCACAGACAGACATTGCCTTTTATTATTTAAGATTTAAACTGTTTATAAAGCATTCACTCGATAGATAACAGTGAGTTTATGTTTTTTTTTCTGAATTGTTTCATTTTAGATCAAAAGTTTAATATCTCAAGAACAGTGCTTGTCAGCCTCTTGTAAATGATGATGTTCACTTTAAAAAGCTGACATATTATATCTCTTTCCCTAACTTTTTCATCATATTTAAACATATACTTTTTTTTGTGTACTTTTTTTTTAAAAGCATGATCGAAAAATAAGATCTTTTCTTTGATCCATTTACCCCAAAAAGCAAGCAATAGGCTTCTAATATTTACCGATTGAAATAATCATACCAAATTTTATTCTATATTATCAACTTGTTTGATATTATTCTACTGACAGAGAGATAGACACATGGATAAAAATGGTTAATTCGTATTCAAGGATGTCCAAAACGTGTATAACCTAAAAAGTACAAGAGTTCAATTTTTGACTCATCACAATTATTTTCACATATAATTATATACTATGTGCTGAAAGGTAAAAAAATTGTCATGAGGGATTTTAATCGAGGAAAGTGTGGATATGGATATACTAATAAGGGAGAAGTTACTTAAGAGAATCTGTACCATGCTCATACTACATACGAATAAAATCATGGAAACCTAGCGCACACAGTGTTATTAGGGTCATTCCAGTGTTAGAAATTAAAAATTTGACCTAGGCATCATTTGACGCCTATAGCGCCTATAGCTTTGACTCTAGGTGCCAAATAGACATGGCTACTTGCCATTTTGACATCTCTAACAATAACAATTATTTTTTAAATGTCCTTTTATGTTAAAGATTTAAACAAAGAATAATTCAGATTTTTGTACTAAAAATTATTTTAAATTTTCTTAAAATTTAAAATAAACTGATAAAGAAACCCAAAAGAAAATAAATAGAAATAATTGCTAATTTGTTTTTATTTCGCAAAAAGAACATAAAAAAATAAAAAAAATTTAGTGAAATTTCTATATAATCTTTCTCATATTATTTACAAATATAAGAATTAAACACATTTAAAATTGAAATATTATAAGGGAATCTTGGGCAAAATTTAGTCATTTTTTGTGGCGAATTTCGTCAAAGTATGGAATTTCATTTTAAAATCTGTCCACTATATTCATCTTAAAAGTTTAAAAAAAAAGGGGGGGGGGGGAGAATTTGCTTATTTGTCCGGAGATCGGCAGTCAATGCAAATATTGGATTTCATGAAGAAGCAAATTTCATGAAGAAGCATTTCATGAAGAGTTATCATTTTTCGTGTTATGTAAAAAAAAAATTCCTATTTTGCCCTAAGTGATATTGAACAAATTACACACTGACTTGTAGAGCACCATAAAAGATGCTCAACACGCTATCTACTGAATTTTTATTCCCTAATATTCTATTACCTAATTCCAGTTGAATCCCAGTTGTGAGAGGAAATATTATTAAAATTGTATTTATATTTTCTGATTACTGAATCGGTGTATTTTTTTTCACGCTCCGGTACTAGAACTAATTTTTGAGAAAGTATGGTACTTTGTTTTAAAATAATTAATTTTTAGTTTTATAAACAATAATACAAATTTTAATTTGGGCACCCTGTGAGATGGTGCCCAAGGCCCCTCATCACAGCCCTGACTGGTGGCATGGCACCATTTATAGTGCCATCTAAAGGCAAAAATTTTATTTAGTTTTCCAGAATTCTCTGTATGTTCTAGTGTAATTTAAATCAGAGTTTTGGATTTTAAATTCCGAGCAATACCAGGTATTTGTTGCTAGTATATAATGTTTAATAACATATTAAGTAGTCTGTTACATATGCAAAATGCCCAATTCTTACAAAATGGGTACCATTTTTATTAAAAAACTGACCTTTTTTTTTTTATAAAGGGCCTATTTTGATTGAAAACACCTGGCCTTTTTTTTTCTAAAAAAAAATTTTTTTTTTTTTTTTTTAGAAGAACACAGTCCTATTTTAAAGTCTAGAGTCTAGTCTATTAGATTCACCACAAATCAACCTTTGAGTTTTAAATGTAATAACTTTCATTTGTCTACATCACTATTGTTTAATCATTTATAAGTCATGATTATGTTTCAGCTTCCAAAAAATGAACTGCAGAAGGAAATTCAACCTGAGGATGTTGTTTTAGCTCTAAATGCAGAAGCTCAAAATATTATGGATTCTGAAGCATGCCTATACAATAAAGGTACCTAAATTATTTTTTCATCAAGTTGATTGCATGTGTTAAAACTTTCATAGAAAGACACCTTAAAACAAGTTGAAATAACAGTATCAACCAATTTCTAAGGCAAAAAACAGCCTCCTCTCTTCTTTTGGTTTTTTGACTCTGAAAGCATTTGCTTATTTGTTTTATAATTTTATCTTTATAATATTTATCTTTAATTTTTACATTTTAGCTAATTTTGCTAAAACTTTGTTGATTTTAAAACTTAAAAAAAAAAAAATTAGTGATTTAAATTAAATGTTGATATCTGTTTGAATATTTTATAATTTATAATCATATACCTAAGAATGTCAATTATTGTCCTTTTTTAAAATTTTTTTATTAGGAAAAGAAAATGGTACACTTATGTCCAAAAATTAAACAAGAAAGTGAAACAAAAACAAGTATTTATTTGAATACATTAAAACTTTCACAGATCATGGAGCATAACAAAAGATACTGGCATGGGAAATGCAAAGAAAATCATCAGTAAATAATTAGATAATGGAGATAAACAAAAACATAGAATTTAGGCAGCAAAAATAGTTCATTGGTGGAGGTGTGTCAATATGGAATGGGATGATCTCTGATAGAAACACATACCTAACCATGTCAATTCATGCCAATAATAAGATCATCTATGGCAGTTTGGGGTATCTGTGCTCATTCACAGAGCACACATGTAGGGTCATGGAGAAAACTTAAACGTCTCCCAAGCATGTCCCATACATACTCAATGGGATTCAAGTCGAGTGATCTCGATGGCCATTCCATACGAAGTAGTGTTTCCGATTCTAAGTACTGTCCAACAGTGCAAGCCCTGTGAATTTGTACATTATCGTCTATAAAAATGGCGTCAGGACCAATAGCTGCAAGAAATGGGTGAACATATTGAGCAACAATGTCATCTCTATACCGCACTGCAGTCACAGTACTGCGAGGTAAGATGTGGAGATCAGTGCGGGTGCTGACAAATGGGTCATTCCATATGGGGACATCCGATGAGTGTTGCTCCATAGTTGCAGATTTTTTTTAAATTTTTACCATGGATACACATGGTAATAAAACCCCCAAATCTGAATTTGTAATGTATATATCCCAATCCCAGTAATGACCCAGATACAGGCATTTGAAAAATGGTCATTTTTGCGAAATGGCGGCCATCTTAGATTTTGCACTCATGTTTAAAAATGTAATAGCGTCAGAACTAATGGCTCAAATGAAATAATTCTGGTACCAATTTAAGGCTACTTATATCAGGAATAGTGCAATATCAAAACAATTAAAAATATATATTTTAATATTGTTATTATATGAAAATTGCAAAAATGACCTTCGGATTGATGGGTAACTTAAATGGGCCCTAACATTTTTTTCTGAAACTTTGTACAAATACTAACTAATATGTGGGCTTTAAGTGAAAAAAAAAATTAGAAGGGTAATATTTCTTATTGCAGAGAAAAATAGCTTTAAAACATATATACGTTTAGTTAGCATTTGACATGCAATGCTTTAATCATATAAAAAAATATATTTTTTAAAAGCAAATAATGAGCAAAAATGAAACACAGTCATTTTTTACACACTAACTAGTATGTGTGCTTTAAGTAAAAAAAAAATAGAATGGTAATATTTAATTTAATGATTAAAAAAATACTGTTATATGTATAGGAAATCAGTGTAAAATTTCTGCAGTGCTGAAAAATTGTAATAAAAATCTTCCTAAAAGCCATACAGTTATCTCTCTTGTATATTTCATTTTCTTATTTCAAATTTTAAGAAGGTATTTTCTATATTCAGTAGAGCTAAAGGTACACATTTTTTCTGAGTGGCCACTGGCTTCTAAACCAATTTTACCTTAGAGGTAGTACAATAATCTTTGGCACACATATTGGTTACAAATGACAACTAGCGCTTAATGCTGAAGCTTTACAGCATACATATAGTTAATTCTATAAAAAATAATTTGTAATTAGATAATGTAAAACACTCATTTTCATAAAAAGCATTGAATTTAAACAAAAAAAAAAAAAAATTAAACAGAACTACAGCATGTTGATCACCAAAACATATCTTTAGCCTTCTGGCAACTCCAAAGGAAACACTAGGCAATATCCCCTATCCAGTTGAAACAGGTACCTAAACATAAACAAGCAAGCTGTTGGAGAAGAAAATGATCCTATAGCACCAATATTGTTTCTGGAACATTTAAAAACACCTGTTCTGGTCTTTGTGTACATAAGACATCAGCTGCCTATAGTGTCAGAATTTTCAACTCTTAATACTCGCATAGTTCTGTTATATAAGTAATAGCAATTAACATATATCAGTTGTCAGAGTTCCTGAAATGATTACTTGTACTGCATCATTTGTTTTCTCTTAGGTTGAATTTAAAGTACGATACAATATTACATTTCTGGGTGACTTATTCCTCTCAGAGCTCATTTTTGCGCAAGTGTTCACGTGGAATGACCCAAATTATAAGGAAAAGGTAATGAAAAGGAATGGTATAAATTTTTATATATAGAATTTGTTGGAAAAAAATCAATACATCGCGATTCACGTTCCTGTGAACGGGCGTTTATGCAAATTTAATATGAACGACTCTTCCCGTTCACCGGCGTGAACCGTGATGTTTTTCAACATGAGGTTTCATGCAAATCAGTTCTCAATGCGTACGCATCTGATTTGCATATCCGGGGGCGTTTCCGGAACAGTCCATTCTCGGATATATAAGGCAGAGATTTCTTGAAGCAAATCATCATCAGAGAGAATTCCCACTCAGTCTGATCCAGAACGGAGCGGAGAAGGCTTTGTAAGACATAGACACTGATGGTCTGATGCAGGCAGACAGAAATGCTTTAGACAGAAGCACTGCGGGATATCGTTTGACGACGGTTTTTAGTTGAGACGGATGCAGAGATGGTCAGTTTAGACCAGTATGTATTGAACATTAAATTTACTTACATGTGTCTGGAAATTACGTTAAATATTCTTCTGATGTCTTATCCTTTGGTTTTCCTTTGCCAAGTGTGATACCTTCAATGGTGGCTGCAAATACACGCAAGTGATAGAAGTAGTATAGTTACTTACTACCCATGCTTCAAGGAATTTCTGTCTGGTTATTTACAACTGCAAACTTTTTGTACATAGTATTTTTTTCATGTTTTGTGGCATGGAAACCTGGAATGTGTAACTTGCCTAGTTATGTTTGTCACGAAATAAAGTGAACAATGTTTTTCTTTGAAACTGGATCTGCATACTTTTATGACCCAGCCAACACTTATTGACTCTGCCAGTGCGTACTTTGCTGTTCATCTTGCTTCTTCAAATTTTAAATTTTCCAACAGAATTTATGCCGGGAAGAAAACTTGTAGCTTGGTGGGGATAGTTCTAAGCTCCCCCCCCCCCTGCCCTGGACGAATTTTGTCTTAAGCTCCTATTACACGACAGTAATTTGGGACAACAAACCGTTCGCAAAACAGGTTTGGGAAGTTTGTGACGTCACTCCATGCAGTTCAGAATGAAAGCAACGTCACTTTCATTCTGCGCTGCGTGGAGTGATGTCCCAAACTTTCCAAAACTGTTTTGCGAATGGTTTGTTGTCCCAAATTACTGTCGTGTAATAGGGGTTTTAGTCAATTCAAACTTTAAGCAGCTGAATAAATTTTATAACTGTAAGAAACCCTTGTGTGCTAAGCCTGATGAGTTTTTCTTAATACTTGCTTTCTATTGAAAAAGTGCCAATACTCTTTCACTATCACACCAAACCAACCCTATTTTTAAAGCTGTACTATATTTTTAAATAGCTTTATAATACTAAGCTGTATAACTTTGAAGTAACAAAAAATGAATGAATCCAAATGGGATTGAATCTGGTAAATATATGTCAGTATAATAAGTGAATTTTTTTTTCCTCATTCAGTGAAAGAAGACAAAAGGGATAAAGATTTTCTTTGGGTCAAAAGAATCATCCATTCAGGCACTCTCTCTGACAAGATATCCGCCTATACTCTCCTCATACAGGAGTCTCCTGTCTACAATGTCAACAGTGTCGAGACCTTGGTGAGCATGGTGAACACAAAAGGCAAGAGAGAATGCCTCATGGCCATGGGTGAGTAGATTTCTCTTCTTGCATTCTTTTCCAGGAAGATGGAAATCCATCTCAGTCTTATTGAGTCACAACAAAAATATACAAAATGGGAGTAGATCGTAAAGTAGTGAGTGATATAATTTCAATATTTGAATTTCATTATAGTGACTCCTATAAAAAATTTAATGAAAGAAGAAATTAAGCTGCATACAAAATCAGCAATACATGTGTTTGGGCATGTCCTAACAATCTGAAGTTTGGACTAGTCTTCATCTGGTCATGAACAATTTAAATATCAACAGGGTGGCCACTCAACCTGGAAACTGGGAAAAGTTAGGGAATTTTAGAATGGTCAGGGAAAAGTCAGGGAATTTTGTGAAAATTCTGGATTTTTTTTTTTTTTTCACTAGTCCATATAAAAACAGAACTGCCCAGTTTGTATGCCATTTTCGAAAAATTTTGCCAAGTATTACGCTGTATTCGTAACCACTAAATAAAGGTTGCCATGTGTCCATTTGATTCCGTATAAGAGCAAAAATGCGGAGTTTGTGCTCCATTTTGGACAAATGTCACCAAGTACAGAGATGAACTTTTATGGATTTTCCATAGTTTGTACGGATTTTTACTTCATCTTACCATTTTACGGACATTACTCCCAAAACTACGGAAAATCCCGTGAAATCCATGCATCCTGCCATTCAGTTCCAATTCCCTGCTTTGCTGAGAGTCCAAAATGATCAGTTTGCATCCATTTTCTTCTTCTAATGATTTGATATCAGAACAATAGACCTAATTTATTTTTATAGTGCGTGTAAAAATAAAGAAATATTTTGCTAAACAAATTATATTTTGCTTAAATTATAAGATTGCGCAATTCAGTCCTTCTTTTCGGGCTTTGCTGAGAGTGCACAATTGTCTTTTTCCATCCATCTCCATCTCCTTATTATTGCACATTAGCTTAACTAAACTAGCTTATTTTCATATTTTGGTTGATTATAAAGACTAATTTTTTAATTATTTTTACATAAACAGTCCGATCGTGAAATTCAGTTTTTTTTTTTCACGGGCGTTGTCGAGAGTACGCAATTACCCTTTTCCATCGATTTCCATCTCTCTATTGTAGCAAATTAACTCGACTAAACAAGATTATTTTCATATTTTGGTTGATTATAAAGGTTAATTTTTTAATTATTTTCACATTTAGTACGATCGTGAAATTCAGTTTTTTTCGTGGGCATTGCAGAGAGTACGCAGTTATCCCTTTTCCACCGATCTCCATCTCCTTATTTTTGCACATTAACTTGACTAAACTAACATATTTTCATATTTTAGTTAATTATATAGTCTAATCTTTTAATTATTTTCATATAAATAGTACGATCGTGAAATTCAGTTTTTTCCCCCCTCGGGCGTTGCCTGGAGTACGAAATTATCCTTTTCCATGGATCTCCATCTCCCTATTGTTGCACATTAACTTGACTAAACTAGCTTATTTTCATATTTTGGTTAATTTCCTAATTATTTTTACATAAATAGTGCCATTCAGTTGTAATTAACTCAGTTAAGTTAGCAAAACTACATTTTGAACTTATTATAAGGTTTTGAAATATATATTGTCAATATATGTAAAATCTACGATGGTCGATGACGTTTTACTGAATACGCCTGATTTTTCTACTAATGACCCTTTTCAGAGGTTGGCATTTCTGTATATTATATACATTTTGCTATATTTTTTTCTATTTTAATGACATTCTTTTGACATTGCTGAATTGACATTAATTATTCAATGGCTGTGGCTTGTTATAGTGTAGTTATTGCATATCTTTAATGATCTCTGTCATTGTGAACAATTTGCAATGCCCATATTTAAGGACATCAGTTTGGACTATTTCTTTTTATTGTCTTCAATGAAAACTATTAAATTATTTTAAATATTTCAGTAGTCCAATTTTACTGCATTTACATGTATTTTTTATTAAAAATGTCAAAATTTATTTATGAAAACAAAAAAATGTGTATTTTTTTCTCCCGATTTAATATAACTTTTTTTTGATAGTGGAGTTAAATTGTTAAGATTCTTTAATCAAATTTGTAACTAAATAGGGACGTAAGCACGTTTATGTTAAAATTACTGGTTTGGAATTTCTTTTCAATTCATCTGGAAAACCTGGAAAAGTCAGGGAATTTCAATATGTCCGAAGAGTGGCCACCCTGATCAAGTTAGAATATTATATCGAGATACTGTCATTCACATTCCAATTTACAAAGATATATTGTCAGAACTTTTCTTTTATTCATAGACACGAATAAAGTTTTAATTGCTTCAAAATTACCTTGACAATGTTTGTGATAGGACACTTTCTATAAATCAAAAGCGAGAAAATGTGTGTTGTATTTGCATTTTGATTTTAAAAAGTCATTTTTTGTAACATTCTGCAGTTTATACTGAGCTAAAATTTTGGGAGTTTTTAGAGTCAACTTAGGTTGAGGTCTGTAGAATATCTTATTTATAAGGTTGTCTTGTTCGGGGGAAAAGGAAGAAAGGAAAGAAGACCAATTACTGTTCTTTCAAGATCTTTGTTCTCTGTCAGATTAAAAATCTGTTGAGAGATGTTGATTGAAATCTCTTAGAAAGCTATTTAAACATTTACTAAATAGTAAGAGTGTGCATGTGTGTGTGCCATATAGAGTAAAATAAAATAGTATATACCTAGTAAAAGTAATGCGAACTTAATAAATTCCATAAATTTTGAATGAGAGGGAAAGCCTTGAAAATTTTAACATTGAGAGAAGTTAATACAAAGATGACTAAATGCCATGTTTAAAGATTATTGAATGATCAAAGGTTATACATAAAAATATTATTAAACGATCAGAGAAGAAATGCTAACTGTTAAGTGCGCTATCGGAATCGGTTTGAGAAGGATGCAAACATATTTCTAATCTAAATGGCACAAATCAGTCATCATTTAAATGTTGACTGTATTCTGCAGTTTACCAACATGAAGAATGAAGAATAAAATAGAATATATAGTATTTTCAGGCAGTGCAATGCATAGCTTTTGTCTAGCTCAAAAATTTTACATGTTTTAGAAAAATAGAATATATAGTATTTTCAGGCAGTGCAATGCATAGCTTTTGTCTAGCTCAAAAATTTTACATGTTTTAGAAAAAATATATCGTCCGAATTTAAGAGAAAGTCAGGAAAATTTTAAAATCTTTTGTTGAAAAAACGATAATTAATTTAAATTTGAAAGCAATAATAATCATTAGTCACGTCAAATGTGGGTTGTTAATAAATTTTTTGTTGATAAATTTATTAATAAAGTTTCTGTCAAGGCATTCATATCTCGATTTTTGTTGCATTGAATTGAACTCCATCATGCGTAATCCATGATGGAGTGGTTTTGATGCAATACATTTCGGTGCAATTTTTTTTCAAGAAAGATATATTCATATGTTAAAAGAAATTATAATGTTTAATTTTATGGATACTTTTGGGAAAAACTGAATTTAGAGTTGCATTAAAATGATTACCCCTATTTATTTTAAAGCAAACGTTGAAAGGAATCTTTATAAAATAGTATGGAAGCATTACCCCAAGAATACCTTCTCTGCAGAAGTAACTTTAATGAACACGTGTACCTCTACTAAAAATTTCACTAACTCAAAGGTCTACAAAAATTTGACAAATTAAAAAAACCCTCCCAAAGTGATAAAATTAAAAAAAAATTTCAAATTCTAACACAAAAATTCAAATTTCAACTAAAAACTCAAAATATAAATTTTTAATTCAAAACAATGTTTTAACTCGGCCTCCCAGAAAATTCAAATTCTAACATACAAAAAGATTCAAAATATAAATTTAAACAAGAAAAAAATAAAATTTAATTCAACCTTCCAGTCTATCAATTAAGTCCTAACACTCCCAACTATCACAAGTTACAAAAAAATTTCAATTTCCTACAAAAAAAAATTTTCTTAGAAAAAAAAAAAAAAATCTGCTTTGTAAAGTGCATTGCACAAGCAGTCGAAAAAAATAAAAACAAAACAGAGTTCCCAATTACTTGTCATTGCAAAAAAAACTTAAATTTTGATGAAGACTTTGGACCAGCCGAAGAATTCAAAGAGTCTAAACATGAAATTTTGAGAAGAACTTCAAGATTAACAACCAAATAACTGAAAACCCAATTTCATAATCTCCTCTACCACGTGCGAAGAAACACACATTCACCCAGCAAAACTTTTAAGAGCCAAAACACTTTTAAACCAAAAATAATTCACCAAATTTAACTCAAATTTAAAAAAATTTTCTCAAGGAATATTTCTCAAAGAACAATCTCCATTCCCCCCAAAACAAACCTTCTGAGACTGAACTTGCACAATTAACCAAATATTTATACTACTCAAGGTCTATCACTTGGCTGAAGGGTCATTGACACAAGAAAAAAAAAAAAAAAATTTGAAGCCGGCAAGTAATTCATCCTCAAGAGGAAAGGTGCACTCTCCACTAGAGCACCTTAAAGGTGGACATCAAAGTACCAAAGTGACAGTTAACATGGATCATGAAAATTTCTTTTCAAACACATTCCTGTGGAAGATAATTTGTCTTAAAAACAAGGCTTCCCAGACTTCAAAATTTCCCCGGGTGACCATGACAGACATGCCAACTTTCCAAACAGAAAAAGCAGGAGACTATTTTGTCGCAAATATATTATTTACTTATGACACTTAATATTTGCTTAAAACATTAAAATACTGTATACCATTTAAGTACATAATGCTTTAAACTTGTCTGAAAAAAAAAAAATTCATTAACTATCTTTTGAATTAAAACAGTGTTAGTAACAAATTATAAAAAAGAAATAACTTGATAATATTAATTCTTGATTATTTATTAAATCTTAATGCCCCCCCCCCCCCCCAAAAAAAAAAAAATAAAAAATAAAAATAAATAATACTGCATTAAATATCTGGCATAGTATTGGTAGAATATTAAAATTCAGGACACCAATTTTATAAAATTTCAGGACAATAAATTATAAAACAAAAAATATATAAAGGTTTTATCCGGTGAGAATTACTTTATAATGAAAACAAATATTTATGTTTGGTGAAACACAGGTTTTCACTAAAGAAAGTAATAAATATTGATCTTTAATAAAATATATATATATATATATATATATATATATATATATATATATATATATATATATATATATATATATATATATATATATATATATATAGAATGAAAGAAAAGTGAGAAGCTGTAACACAAAAATTCAACTATCCAACAGGCTTACAAAACAAAAGTAAAAATCAACAAATTCTCAAGCAAATGGAAAAAAAAAATAAAATAAATAAAAATAAATATCGAATCAACAAGTCAATGAAAAGTATCAAAATACAAAGGTATAGAATCGAAAAAAGAATAACAAGCGAAATCAAGCACAAACGCTATACATGTGGACGAGGCTCTAAGCCTAAATCATGAATTGTTCACCTCTACAAAAATCTAATCATGTCCAAGTTTTTTGTAAAAGCAAACACAAAAATGTATGTTTCTGAAGAAATAGATAGATTATATCTATAAACTATTTCTACTTGGACGACATACATAAATAAAAAAAATATAAAGGAAAAATGGATACCAAAAAACTGACTGAAAATACACACTAACCTAGTAAGCACGGGAACACAGAAAGAAGTGACAAGTGTTGCCATTCACAAAGGAATAAGATATACTGTTGCCATTCGTAAGAAATAAATAACAGTAATACGAAAAGACATGTACAAGAGATAATATACCATCAAGAGGGACAATAAAAGAAAGGCTAATGTATAAGTGGATGTATAAATAAAATATAATTAAAACAAGAGAAGGGAGATGTCAGGCTAAAATATAAAGCAATATTAGTAAAATTCAAGAAAATCCAGCTATTCTAAATTTTTTAACTATACCATTTACAAAATAAGAGGGATATTTATATAAATTGCTGGTAATTTTTAGATTATCAATATGTAAAGCATGGAATTTTTTATCAGATAATCTATATATTCTAAAAAGCTGATTAAGAATTATATTTCTAAACAATAGAAACGAGTTGCAGGAATTAAATGGTAAGATTTTATTAATTTTAAAATTAAAAGAGTCTTTTTTATCATATAAATTAGTAACAATTCTATTAGAAGGTTCAACAAAAATATTTAAATCCAAAAAATGAATATTTTTACTAATAGTAGCTTCATTAGGAATTAATTCCAAATTCTCAGGATAGAAATCTATATTAATGACACAATTTTCAGTATGTACTAAGCAAATCAGATCATCAACATATCTCTATATTTTATAATCTATAGATGTAAAAGACTGTTCAAAATGATAAAGATATAAATTAGCTAACATACTGCTACTGCAACCACCCTGTGGAACTCCTGAGACTTGTAGATATAATTTATTTCCTTGAAAAATATAATTATTGAAAATAACAAAGTGAAGAAGTTTAGGAAAATTAACAAAACTGGCTTTAGATGTAAGATTAGTAATATACATATATATATATATATATATATATATATAGCACTGAATTATATTCCTGCCAAAATGGTTTCCTTTTTATTTGCCTAAATCATTGCTTTAATACCACTTTGTGGAAAATGTCCCGTCACAGAGTTCATACTACCCATTTTTTAAAATAGAAAAATTTGTATTATACAAATATAATTAAAAAAATTAACCTTAATAATTAGCCATAATATGAAAATAAACTAGTTTAGTCGATATAACATGCAACATTTAAATAATGGAGATGGATGGAAAAAGATACTAACATACTCTCGGCAATTCACACTATGTAACTGAATTATGCAATCGCACTGTTTATGCGAAAATAATTAAGAAATTAACTGTAATAATTAATCAGAATATGAAAATAAGCTAATTTAGTTGATCTAATATGCAACATTTAAATGATGGAGATGGATGGGAAAAGATACTAACAACGTACTCTTTGTTGATGGTTATGAAAAAAAAAAATTTAAAGCAGAGCAGCAGAAGCATTTGATGTTAATGGTCAAATGAAACTTTGCAGCAGAAGAAATTTAAAGGTGACTGGCATTGGAAAACCCATACTGTCTGTATATGCAGAGGTGATTAAATGTTCGTAGAAAAAAGCAATTCAAATTTAAAGATAAATCACTTTATTGTGATATGAATCCATTATGCTATATAAGTTACACAATCTTCAGTAACTATATCACAAAGTCAACAATATTTACACATTGAGCTCTCAAGCTCAAGGGAAAAAGGTTTTCAGTATAGTACCTAACTAGACACATTTTAGATACAGCAAGACGTTGAAAGCACACAGGTAAGTAAAAGAAATATTTTACCTTACGAAAACTTCGTGCACTTCAGAATGTCACCATATACTGGTCACACGCTACGACGAATTCTTTAAACTTTCATATTCGCGTTTTTCAGAGTCCACTACACGGAAAACATGGCCTCTCAAACAGAGGCACAAGATCCACAATATAAAAGATCAAACTTCCGCAGCGTTCACGATTTACTGATCGATGCATTCGAACTAAACAGTCGAACAGACTCCAACGTAAATTTCAACAGGTCTCTCGAGACCTCAGGTCTGTCAAAGATCGGTCAAAGGTCTGCAGGAACTAAAAATGTGTCTAGTATATATATCTATATATCCAGTGATGGGTGCGTTCTGGAACACAACCGTTGCCGGCAACGCCCTCTGGATATGCAAATCAGGATGCTTGCGCGGTGAGAAGGTGATCTGCATGATAAGCCCGTTTGTTTACATCGTGATTCGTTCACGGGAAACGAGAATCGCGATGTAAACTAAACCAAGTTTCCAACAATTGGCCCCCTCATGCAGAACACCAAATCTCGACGCTCATGCAATCATAGAAAAAATTTAAGGATCAGGACAAAAAAAAATGTCAAGGTCCTCAGTATCCTACAAAACATGATGCAGAAAGACGAATTTTAATACATTATAAATTTAAAGTAAAAACACTTATAACATTCTAAAAAGTGAACAGCTTTTGTCAATTTCTCAAGTTGGCAAATACTTAACAAGCACACTTACCCACTATTCTAATACAAATCATAAGCGTTATTTAAGGTACATGATTAAAGACAACATAGTAATAAAAACTCTTAAGAAACTGAGTACCATCATACTATTGCATTTCCTAAGTAATAGCTCTTACTATAGAAATTTATTATTTAATATTTAATATTTATTATTTTATTATTCTTAATATTTAAAAATTTAAGTATAAATGTCAAGATATATGCTCTAGCAAAAATTTAAGTATAATCATTAAATTCAGTATTTAAGTTTAAAAATCAAAGTATAAACATCAAATAGAAAATTTAAGTATAACCATTAAATTCAATATTTAAGTTTAAAAATTTAAGTATAAACATCAAATTCAAGTTAAACATTTAAGTTTTATAATCTCAGCCCAAGACTAGTATACACAATTAATACCAATAACAATGGCAAAGATAAAAGAAAATACAGAAGGTAAACATTCATATGAAATAAGCATAGATTAAAAATTTTATGATTCATGTGGTTTTATATCAGAGTTTGGTTTTTGACGCGACATTGGTGTTTAATCCGTGTTTTAACCGAATAAAACCGTCAAAAATCCAAAAGCTGTGAACAAAAGGGGAATTTGATTTAAAAACAATAAAACCACCATGTCAATCATTATAAAATTGATCACCCATATAAATTTGAACATTATTATAAAAAAAAAATGTAAGTAATTTTAAAACATTATCTTTACAATAATACAAGTACATAAATACCTTTAAAATATTGAAGTACTAGTAGTAATTAAAAATAGTTTTTCATTTATTTGAATTTAAATATCGAGATATTCTGATTTTGTTTTAAATTAAAAACGATATTTATAACTTTTCTGAAGTTTTATTATTTTAACATTTTAGAAATAGCGCAATTTGTTTTTAATATTCAGGTTCATTACATCCACTTAGCATTCGATAACAGATAACGAGTTTAACCAAACATAACAGACCATTCGATAACAGACAAAAAAAAGCCGGCCGGCTTTTTTTGGTTTTAACCACTTAAAAAAAGCCATCTTTTATTAAAAAAAGCCGGCTCTTTTAAAAAAAGGTGGTTTACAGCCAATTCACATTAAATTTGCATTACTTTACTTTTGATGCATTCTTAAATGTTTTTTACTAAAATGTTTATAAACTTCTATTGAATATTACCAAGTACACAAGATTTTATGACCACTAGAAAAAGCTATGAAGGTAATATGTCTAAAAGAAAAAATATATATACAGTGAGGAGAATGCATTAAATTAGACATCAAGATGGTGTTTTGAAAGCCTCTGTTACATAATGTATAGCTCTATATTACATATACTACACATTTTAAAGGCTATAATTAATTAAACAGGCAAATCCTTCTTTATAAAAAACTTTCTAATAATTAACCATCTAGCTAGCTAGCTCAAGCACTACATCACTTTGATCTAAACCAAAACTAAACACATGTTCTTAACTTTATTTCACTTCAGTTTATAAGTAAGAGTGCTTCTTTTTCCATTTCATTTTAGTGTGATGTTTTGTTTTAGTTTTAATTGGCTATAAAGATTTGGGGTTGGGATTAAATCATAGAATGTTCAATGTTGAAAAAGGAATTTAGAAGATAATATTTGAAGAAATTTTGGTGCATCTAAAACAAAAGAGTGAGCAATCTAAAAAGGTTCTCAAATTAAAACTTGTTAAAATAAATTTTTGAAAAACTTGATGCTATTCAAAAGAGTTGTTCATGCATATGTTATTCCCAATACTGTTTTCAATAGTGATAAATAGTGTTTTTTATTAAATGACTTTATGCATGATTTTAAATATTTATGAGTAAAAATAAGACTTGCATATCAATAAAGTCCTTAAAATTAGTTAACTAGTAAAATATATCACTAAGTAACTATTGTCCTAAAATAAAATATTTCTTTATTTAAAGCAGTAACATTTTTAAAAAAATGTGTTAAAGGCCAATGTAAACCAAGTAAAGCAGTTGGTATACCTTTTTAAAATTTTGCTGGCTTTTTTGCAACCAACAAATCACTAGCAGGTATTCCAATAATGTTTTCATTATTGAGAAATAAAGTTACTTATTAAATTCTTCCCAATAAAATAAAATGCTTTTAAAATTAGATAAAGAACACTTACAAATGTGTAACTTAAAATTAAAATCCTTCACGCTTTTTTTTTTTTTTTTTTTTAAAGCCAATTGTTGCCAAAAAATGCCAATTTTAGCCAAAAAAAAGCCACCGGCGTTTATTACATTTAGCCGGCTTTTTTGCAACCCTGATATTTACACAAAAAATACCTGTGATAAAGTGGCTACTGGATACTAAGTGATAAATTGAATTTTCAAGTCTACAGGGCATTAAAATGAAAAATGAAATAGGAAAAATATTCAAAAGATTACCCTTTTCTTTCAATGATGTTTGTTCTATGTATCAATTCTGCTTTTATTTATGCAAAAAACGGTAATTAAACAGTACTAATGATAGAAATAATTAAAATTAGCTTCTAAAATTTTGAAAAAAATTCCTTAAATTCCTACCTAAAATTTTTAGAAAATCTGCTATGATTCCTGTTGATATCAAACTCTTTACTCAATAATAAAACAGCATGATTAATATCCTTTTGATGTTCTGAAAACAAAACTATGTCATCCACATAAACCAGCATTAATACTTTATTCTGGTATACATAGGCACAGTTGCACCATTTAAATTTAAAAAAGTTTAATTTTTTCAAAGTGGTGTCAAGCTCAGTATACCACTCCCTTCTGTTTTGATGAAGGCCATATATTGCCCTCTTTAGCAAACAGACATATTGTTGCTGGTTTGGATCGACATATCCAGTTGGCTGTTTCATAAAAATTTTTGCATTTAGTTTCGCATAAAGGTATGTGGACTTAATGTCTAGTTGAAAATGTTTCCATTTAAGCATGCAAACGAAGATGGAGAAAAAGCTCTGACCAAACTAAAATTAATAACAGGGCTAAAAACTTCATCATATGAGTCCCTCTTTTCCTGGGTATATCCTTGAGCTACTAAGCGAGCTTTAAATCTTTTGACTTCCTCTTTTTCATCCTTCTTTATGGTATAGACCCATCTACATCCAATTATTTTTTGTAAGGTGGGCACAGGCACCAAGTCCCAGATGCCCCTCTCTTGCATTATAGCTATTTCATCGTTCATAGCTTCGTGCCATTTTTCGGACTGGGGAGATTCAATTGTCGATTTATAGCTCTTGGGTATCAAGATCTCTACATTACTTGCTTCTGGTTTTCCCTTGATATCACTTACCCTATTTTTCTCTCTAAAGTTAAAAAGTCGCTGGTCATAATGAATATTAGCTTTCGCACAATATTTTCTGACATCATTATGAGATCTCAGCCTTCTATTATCACCTTTCACTGAGTGATATACATCTGTCCTACTACCATCAGGCCTAGGTACGGCTTTCCTTTCCCAGATAATATTTGAGCAGGGTCAGTGAAGCCTTTGGCTTGAAAGTTGTTTATGAAATCAGTGAAGCCTTTGGCTTGAAAGTTTATTAAATCAGTGAAGCTTTTGGCTTGAAAGTTGTTTCCTGCTGACTACTGTCGATTTATATTTTTATTTTTAAACCTTGAAATTTCATAGGCTAAATGGTGTTTGTTCTTATTATTTTTAAATTTTACATTGTTCCCTTTTTCTGTTGGTGGACAGCCAGCTCCTGGCAGACCAAACTCTGGTCTTCAGACCAGAGTGGATTCTGATTCCTGGGTTTTAAATTTAAATGATTTAATTATAACGTAGTGTACTAAATTTAATTTTTACCACTTTACACTAAATTGAAGCTTGAATTAATCACTTGTTTTTTTTATTTGTTGTCAATACAAATAAATTTTTAATTTAACATTAATAAGAGTTGTGTATTCTTTAGCTGTTTGTTGGCTGTGCTATTTATTTATTTAAAGGTAAGTGGAGTAAATGTAAGATGCTGAAACGTATTTAAAAAAAGTGTAACAAAGTTGAGCACAGACCAAGCTGTAGGTAATAGAAAAAGGTAATAAAGAAACAAATAATAATTATAAAAGTAAACTTTATTTAAATATATACGATCAGGCATACATAAATAATAACTCTGAAATGTATATAAATTTAATAACTTAAATTTGGAAACATAAATATAAAGAGTAAGTAAATAAAGATATAAATATAATAAATAAGAAAAATAGAAATGAATATAAAATAAATAAATGAAAGTAAAATAAATAAAATAATAAGTGTAGAATTTAAGAGGAAGGGTTTCCCCTTACAACACCTACACAACTATTTGAAATGAAGAAAAAAAAATCAGATTAAATGAAAATTCTTATATTCTACCTCACTACTTCCTAATTTCATTCCATAAAAAACTGGAATATTACTTCACTCTTAAAACAAATTAAATTATTCAAAGACCCGGTGCACTTCCCTATACACATAGAAATATAGGAAAACATATTGCAATAACATTTCAATTAAAAAAAAAAATTTCAATACTAGTTATTTTAAAAAATTTATTTGGGTAGACAGCCCAGAAAAAGAGATATTTTATTCAGTGGACAGCCAGGCTAAACCAAAAAGGTGAACAACTTTCCGTCGCAATTGACGGAATTCTACAATATGATCTGTACCATAAAAGAAAGTAAACGGATTCATAAAAGCTTCAAATAAACAAAATTAAACACATGTATATCATTAAATATATATAAAACAGGGTTTACTTTAAGCATATAAAAAAAATATTAATTACATACATTGAGTATACAATCTAAATATTTTTAAATTAAATCAATGACATTTTTTTATAAAGTTCGAATATTGTTTTGTAAAGGAACTAATTGGACTGCTTATTTTTACTGGGCAGAATATGTACCACAAACTTTATGTGCAAGAAATTTTAAATCAACATATTTTTAAAGGAATATGAATGAAATTGCAAAGTGATGAAGATAATAGAAATACTTTTTAGAGGAAGAAATGTATTTAATTATATTTTAACATATTTCTCACCAGTTTTATCCTATTTCAAACCTTTATTTCTTTAGTAGACAATACAGACAGTAGAGTGCACAGTCTCGATTGAATGAATTTGAACGGGATATTTCGTTCGAAACCTTTAACGTGTTGTAAAAGTAATTGTTTAAAAGTATTATATCAAAATCCAAATTTATGCAATATATTTACAAATAAAAATATTAATAAAGTTTAACATTTTATGCATGAAATATGTAAATTTTGTGTAAAATAAGTGTATTTGTTATACAAAATCACCCTGAAAATTCATATCCTTGTCATAGTATGCAATTTGGCAAACTGCTGTTTTTGACTCCATTAATGACTTCAATTTAGTTAATTTTGAATTCAAATTTGAGTTCATTTGTCATATGTCAGAGTCAGCATTTTATTTATCTCGTTAATATTTAAAGCGAGAAATTTTAAAACAAAACTATGCTGTTTTCCAATGCTTTCCCTTGCCAGCCCACAGAGCGGAAGATCTAAAAGTGATGGAGCTAGTCCAGAAATGTTACCATGGGGGGAATAGCGAACAAGACAACTTGTTAATATTCTGTTAACCTTCAGCTTAGGTAAGATTGTATGTTTATTAATGTATGGTGTAAAGTTTTAAATGAATTTATTTGCTTTATTTATTTAAAAATCCATTTCAGATGCTTTGCAAGATCTCTTCATTAATCATCTGTTAGCGGATGATAGAAAATTGAAGCAGTTTAATGAGGTAATATTTTTTTATTCAAATCATCCATGCTTTTGAAATAAGATTTAAAATTTTTTTTTTTTTAAATTTCTCAGTTTCTAAACACTTTTGCTTGGAACAAGTTCTTGGTAATGTTTAAGATTTCTTGGAGGTGACTGAGCTGCTCAGCATGATTTAATGAAATTTTGATACATGTTTTGAATGTAAACTTGATAAGAGCATCCTTTCGGTGATACTATTCTTTTTTTGTGTCAAAAATGTGCAAAATATTTAAAAAAAAAAAAAAAAAAGAGGATTTTTTTTTTTCTCACACCCAAGTACTTGAATGTGTTTACGCGGAGTACGATCACGTTAAACATGTGGGTCCGTGAGTCCTTCCGAGAAGTTGGTGGTAGGGGAAGGAGGGTACGGTCTAAATTGGATGAATAAAAAGAAAGGTATGGAGATTGTCGCGTAGGGCAAAGTAGCCTAATGGTTAGCGCGCGGAAATTGCACTCGGTAGGCCCGGGTTCGATTCCCAAAATTGCCGCCGTGTTTACGCGGAGTACGATCACGTTAAACATGTGGGTCTGTAAGTCCTTCCGAGAGGTTGGTGGTAGGGGAAGAAGGGTACGGTCCCTGTGGATGCTTCTCCCACTTGGTTCCGGTCTAAATTGGGTGAATAAAAAGAAAGTTATGAAGAATATTGCGGAGGGTGAAGTACCCCAGTGGTTAGTGCGCGGGATTTGCACTTGGTAGGCCCGGGTTCGATTCCCAAAATTGCCGAATAAAAATAAAGTTATGGAGATTGTCGCGGATGGCACGGTAGCCCAGTGGTTAGCGCGCGGGAATTTCACTCGGTAGGCCCGGGTTCGATTCCCGCCATTGCCAAAACTGCAGCCGTGTTCACGCGGAGTACGATCACGTTAAACGTGTGGGACTGCAAGTCCTTCCGAGAGGTTTGTGGTAGGGGAAGGAGGGTACGGTCTCTTTGGATGCCTCCCCCATTGGGTTCCGGTCTAAATTGTGTGGCACTTCCTGGCCTTCCAAGCAGTTACCTTACACCTTTCTGGTAGGTCGCGCCAACGAGTTTGCCACGGTCAGAATTTTCAAGGGTAGCGAACAGGCTGGTCGCCAAAGGCGGCTAGTTTCAAATAAATAAGTGCGATTCCACATATATAATTACATAGCCGTGTAATGTTGATACATCCTTATCCATCCATATTTAGTTTCAAATTATATGAATTAAAAAATATACAACATTCATTTCTTTGCAGTATGTTTCATTATTAATTAATATTTTTGTACAATATTTATTGTAGTTTAAGTGTCATTTCGAGTGTAAGGATTTAATGCTGTTTAATGTTTAAGCATCCTTTTCCATCTATCTAATTTTTTATGCATGGAAAGTAGTACTTTTACATCTTTGCAGTTTACATAAAATTGGAGGATTATTTTCCTTATGTTCAAAATGAATACACAATGGAATCCCCCCCTTATTTTTTAGGCACTAGAGTCCCAAAATCATTTCTCTATTCACATTTATCTAATTAACTAAATTACAATTTGAAAAGTTTTTTGTTTCAGTGAGCCAGTCCCCTCTAAAATTTCTTTCTGTTTATGCTACTGTTATGTTTTTTATACACTATGTAAAAACATTTTTCTTTTGCAGTAGGCATTTTCAATGTTATAGTGAGCTATCATTTTTTGAAAAAAAGCATACATTTTTTGTATGATGTAAAATAGCTTTTTTCCCCAATTTTTCCCTAAGTGGTATTGAACAGATTATATACGGACTTGGATTTTTATGCTCTAATATTGGCAGGTATGCCATCTTCTAAATATTGTATATTAAATTGACTGAACTAACTTTTTTTCATATTGTGGTTAATTTTTTAATTATGTTCACATACACAGTACAATTGTGCAATTCAATTTATGTTCTAGTGAATTGTTGGGAGTCCATTCGTTTTTTTCCATTTATCTCTCTGTTCTAAATATTTTGTATTAAATTGACTAAACTAGCTTATTTTCATATTCTGGTTAATTTTTTAATTATTTTCAGATATACAGTGTGATTGCACAATTTATGTTTTCGTGAATCTCCGCGAGTCCATTACTATCTTTTTCATCCATTTCCCTCTTCTCAATATTGCATATTGGATAAACTATACTAGCATATATTTATTTTCTGGTTAATTATTAAGGACTTTGTTAGTCACCTTCACATACACAGTGCCCATTTTGAAAAATGGGTATGAAGCCTAGGAAAGAATATTTTCCAAAAATTGGTATTAAATAAATAGCGATTTAGGCAAATAAATAGCAACCATTTTGGCAATAATACATAAAAATTGGATATATTCACATCTTTAAATAATATGTCACTTATTAACCTGACTGCTGAAGAAGTCTTAAAACGACTGATATTTTTATTCTTCACTACTGAATTCTTTAACTGGTTGGCATCTCTGTGTGACTTAAGGGCATCATACATACACACTTTTTGTCGGGGAAAACTGCCAATTTTTTCATTTTCGCACCGTATAGTTTTCTTTTAGCTAAATGAACAATGCTTGTTCAATCTATGATGTCACATTTTTTATCTCGCATCAAAAGACCTATTACTCATCTGCTTTAAATATATTTCTTAGGGAGAGTTTTCAACAGGCGACGTGACCTTAATAAACATCTTCGAGGGGGAACATTTCAGAGAATTCCCAGAAATGTTTGCCGATCAGGGAAAAATCAGGAAAATGTCAAGGAATTTCAAAATGAATTTCTTGTGTGTTTCCTGTATATGCTAAATTTGATGTAAGTCATAAAAAAATTGTAAGATAATACACAATCCATCATAGAAATATTCCAGTTAAAATCACTTTTTCAGTTCTCTTTTATGAGTAGAGAAAAGCATTTCCACTCCATATACCGAGAGATGTACTACATAGATTCCATATCATGGGTTTCTGTCGATCCACCTTCTCTGGAAACCCACCACTTTTTATCTGCGTTAGAAATTTTACATAAATTCTGTGAAACAGCCGCTCCCTCTAAACATCGGGAGAAAAATTTTGTCATAAAATAAATTTATTGAATGTAACTCTTCTGACTGGTCTTCTGATGAAGACTGCTCTTAATTAAAAGGAGGGAGGAGGGAATGTTACCCTTTCTTACATGGGTGTGTATGATTTTTAAATTTCTGAGGCATTTAAAAAAATAATTTTAGAAAATAATTAAGTATATTGAAAAGCAAAAATAAAATAAAACAAAATAGAAATAGCAGAAAGGGAAAGATTGTTATGCCAATACATTCCCCCTTCCACCTGATTAAAACTTTCAAACCTATTTTTAGTTTTTTAACTAAAGATTTTGTTAAATTATTCCATGTTTGATATGCATTTGGGGTAAAAGTTCTGAAAATTTGAACTCTGAACATTTTTGCTCTAAAACCAATAAAAATATAGCTTTGCTGACTAGGTTTTTTTTTGTGCCATTTGCAGAAGTTGCAATGCAATTTCTATGTTCGTGGCTTCATCAACCACACCCAGTGTGGGGGAGAGAAGTTATTTCCCTAAATACTAATAAGAGTGTGATCCATGGATAGCTCAAGTGATCGAACGTTGGCTAGCAAAGTGGCAAGTTTGCAGATAGGTGGTTTGTATTTCATGTCCATGCTAGAACAGTGATTCTTTTCTTTAAAAAACTCCTTACATACTTAAATACTTCAGTGTATAATTACTGATTCTTTTTCAAATAGTATAATATATCCCACAATGTGGTACAGTATGTTTAGTCAATTGTATAAATTGCAACTTTTTATTGGGATCAGATTGAAGACACAGGCTTACAACCAGTGCCTCCGACAAAATTTTCAAGCCCCTATGCAGTAAATGCACCCCTATTACCCCAAAATGTGTACAATATAACTAGCAATGCCCAAATGTGTGTCTTTAGAAGAACCATAGATAGAAAAGTTTTGATTAAGATATGGTTTTTTTATTCTTGTATTTATATTTTTTTTTATCTGTGGTTACAATCCAAAAATTTGTATTTTATACAATTTTTTTCTATTTCCTATAGAGCAATTGTTTCACTGTGCAGATTAATGTAAATTATTCATTATTTCAGGATCATTCTTTTACTCAGATTTTAAGAAGAACATATCAAATATTTATTATGTGTATCATAAATGTTTTTGTTTTTTAATATTTATGAAAGTGACCCGTTATAAATTATGGCTAAAATAAGTTTTGTACAGCAATTATGAATTTGTTATATAAACATAATAGTAATCTAATCTATATCGGATCATATCCGTTTGTGGGGGAAATATGATTTCAGTTTAACACAATAGCACAAGCACAAGCGGACTGTAATCACGAATTTATTTCACAAGCACGAAGATGGAATGCAACCTCTCCATTCGCACCCAACACAATACTACCTTTTTTACAACACAACGAAACTCATACCGCAGCTCTCCCTCATGGCTCCTTTCAATTAATACACATGAGCTTCAACATACCGCCCAGCATTGCAATGTTTTTTTAAACATTCAACAAATTGTAATAAAAGAAAATGCACACAAGATAGTGTTTAACAAGTTAAAACAATAAACAAAGGAATTTTAAAATT
Source organism: Amaurobius ferox (assembly GCA_951213105.1). NCBI lineage: Eukaryota > Metazoa > Arthropoda > Arachnida > Araneae > Amaurobiidae > Amaurobius > Amaurobius ferox. The sequence continues at coordinate 129,847,057 of OX578152.1, forward strand.
AATGCAATCATGATGAAGATAGCAAATTAAAATGTAACAGTTCTTGACACTAATTTAAAATTTAACAGTTCTTAATGGATAAGCATGTACTATCATAGAAAACAAAACACAAGAATTACAATAATAAAAAATGTTACCTAATTATTTACAGGAAGAACGCAAATCTTGGAGATAGGGTGTCTATAAATACCTTTTGGTGTCTGTACCTGTACTACTCATACTTGTTTGTCTGCACCTGGATATATTTCCTTAACACGTCCGAGCAGCCACTTGCAGATAGGAAAATTGTCTTCCTTAATTAGCACAAGTGTTCCCATGATTTGATCAGTTAAGACAGGCTTTCTCTTAAAACAAGTTACACACTCATGAACTACCCTTTTGCACAACGTTCTACCGCTAATTGACCAAAACACTTGTCTTATGTAAGACAACAAGGATTGATGGCCAACATGAAAATATTTCTTATGAAAATGTTCAGTAATTAATTTTGTAAGTTTATGCTTACCAAGCAAAATAGCTGGATGTTTCTGCTCATAATTAAGATCTGAATTACTCAGGCGACTACCTACTCTTAAAATGTGTTTATCGTCAAGAAACGGATTCGGTGATTTGAGTCTACTGTTATTCGGTTCAGACTTACCTTTCTCTAAATTTAAAATTTCTCTACCAAAGGTCTCCTTCTATACACACACGATTAGAAACTGTTGTGATCTTTCAATTTCTGTAGCAGTAAGATGACCTACCGTCTTCTCATTTGGGTTCCCAATGTTGTAGCAAAATCTGAAAATATAATTTAAAACTTGAAGGATTTTAACATAATTGTTGCTAAGACAAAGAATATCATTTAGAAAGGAAGCAATATGTATAGTTAATGAAATGTTTGTCTGTGTTTCATCAGTCTTTGGATTAGCTTTGGCATTTTTCTTTAGTTCACAAGAATACTCTTCGTCATCTGCAGAAGAGTTCACGCAATCACCGAAAAGATCAGGTTGTCACCAGTATTAGAAATTAAAAATTTGAACTAGGCATCATTTGACGCCTAGAGTTTTGACTCTAGGTGCCAAATAGACACGGCTACTTGCCATTTTGACATCTCTAACAATAAGAACTATTTTTTAAATGTCCATTTTTGTTAAAGATATAAACAGAGAATAATTTAGATTTTTGTACTAAAAATTGTTTTAAATTTTCTTAAAATTTAAAATAAACTGATAAAGAAACCCAAAAGAAAATAGAAAAAATTGCTAATTTGTTTTTATTTGGCATAAAGGACATAAAAAAATAAATAAATTTTAGTGAAATTTCCATATAATCTTTCTCATATTATTTACAAATATAATAATTAAACACATTTAAAATTAAAATATTATAAGAGAATCTTGGGCAAAATTTAGTCATTTTTTGTGGTCACTTTCATCAAAGTATGGCATTTCATTTTAAAGTCTGTTTACTATATTCATCTTAAAAGTTTAAAAAAAAGGGCGGGGGAGAATTTGCATATTTGTCCGGAGATTGGCAGTCAATGCAAATATCGGAGCTTCACAAAGAAATGCAGAGTTGACAGCTAGGGTTCAGTATTTGCACTGTTTTGTTTTGAGGGCAAAGCGTTGCTGCTTACACTTGAGTTAACTTTCAGCCTTTTAACATTGATCCACATTTGATCCACATTGTTCTCTTGTATAGACTGTTGCACCTTAATATATTTGTCTACATCGCCTTCCTCACAATCGTCAAAAATTTGCTCAAAAGTGCTCGATAAATCATCTACGACACTTGATTTCATATAATTCCAACTGAATATTATCTGGAACACTCTTTTTTAGTTCACTAAGTTTTAGTTATATTAGATTTCAACACCTTTTTCTTCTTTAATAATTTTTGCTTCATTATGAGATAAATTTATAAATTGGAACTACTCTCCATTAGTAAATGATTTCCCACAAGGCACAGCTCGACACAGTTTCGATTTTGAAATGCAGATGTAGATTTCACACACACAGTTCTGCAATGTTCACTGAATCGCAGGTATCCATGAGGTATCCATGAGGTCCTTCTCCGGGTCGGTTACGGACCAAAAAGATGAGTTTGGTTTCACACAATAAGACAATAGCTCAAGGGGATCACAAATTCATTTCACAAGCACGAAGATGGATGGAATGCTACTTCTCCATTTGCATCCAACACAACACTACCGTTTTTACAACACAACAAAACTCATACCTCGCGGCTCCTTTCAATTAATACAAATGGGCTGCAACACCATTCTTTGGTAATCTGATAATGTTGGTTATTCGGTATCGGTTCTTTTTTCATTTCATGTCATCCCTACTTAGTACAGCTGCTCTGTTTCAAAAGAAAAGCTTGTTTTGCTTCTGAAACCAGTTCATACCATTCATTTGTTTTGCTCAGTTAGAAAAAGTTTGTGATTTTGAACATCAGGAATAGATTAATCGAATAAATTCACAGGATTATATTTTTGTGTTAGTAAAATAACATTAATTACAAGGGAATAAAATAGTATTATTGCCAGCTTTAATTGTTTCATTTTGTCAGAATATTTGTCTGCTCATTTTCATCCAAGATTCTAAGCTTTTAGAACTTAAAGAAAATATGAATCAATGCTGTTTTCTAAATGTATGAAACTTATTGAATGTATGAAACTGTTATTAAATTAAATGTATTTCTTCTATTTTTTCAGCAACCTTTAAAAGAGCTTGATTACCTATCAAAAGGTAACCCTATGTTGCGGAATCGAATTTTGATTTTGTGGTTATTTGAAGATGCTGTTAAATGTTTGTATAAGAAGTTTTTGAATCATCTCAATTCTGTTAGCTATGATACCATTGAGAAGACCAAACTGAAAGCTGTGACTATCATGTCGAATCTACTGAAAGATAATCCAGAGCAAGAGCAGGTTTTTAGTTTTATATACACCTTTATTTTTTAGACAAGCTTGTGTTCTAAACAATAGCTAGAGCATATTTTAATTGCTATCTGAATTAATCTGTAGTAATAATACTTGATAGCATACAAATTTGATTTTCCATGTGCGGAGACCCAAAAAAGAACAGTCTTTTTTTACGATGTGATTATCCAAGTCAATGCTGGGTATATCTGCTAGTATACAATAAGCTGAATTAAGGAGAAATAGAAATAAAGCATTCAAGAATATCTTGTTTTCAGACATTAAACAAAATAAATTTGAGAATACAGTTCATAATTAACATAAATTGGCAAATGATAAAGGCTGGATCGACTTTTATTCAAGGAAATATTAGAGTGTATGCATGCTGTTATTTTGTACATAATATTTCAGATTTCATATTCATTTTATTTCATTGTTATCCCAGGCTATGCTGGGTATTTGTTATAAGCTGAATTGAGGGAAAATAGGGATTAAGATTTCAAAAATATAATTTTGTGGGCCATTTCACAAAAAATTGCCAGTTCTATTTTTAAAGTATCTTCCAAATTTTAATAGATTTAAATTTCTTGTAGACTAAGCTGTGTACAAAATTTCAGATCAAAGTACACTAAAAAATAAAAAGTAATTTTTAGCTACCCCAACATTCTCAGTCCTATGTGACTCAAAATCAAATTGTGGGGTGCCCATAAAAGACTTGTATTTAGGAAAGGAACCATAGAAGTGACCTATATAAGAATGACGGATTGTTTAATCAAAATTGCCAAAGAAAAATTTTAATGAATTAAATGTAATCATTCTTATATATGTATTTTCTATGTTATGGCTTCTATTGTTCCTTAAAATTCTGTTCATGTCCAAATACAATTCCCCTATTTTGAGTCTCATATGACCCAGACTGTTGCAATAGCATTTTACTAAAATAACCAGAGCCCAAAATGACCAGAAAGTCCGTGAACACTAATCTAGTTGACAGGTGATACACTGGTTGCTGTTTCTTTTCAACTTATGATAATTAACCTATGATTGTTTCAGTTTCTCCTGGAGCACCTGGTCAACAAAATTGGTGATCCTGTTGCGAAGGTTGGGTCCCATGTCTGCTACTTGCTGGGCCAGCTGCTCATCCAGCATCCAGACATGAAGAGCATCATCGTACAGGAAGTGGAGCGGCTGGTCTTCCGTACCAATCTTCCGGACAGGGCAAAGTACTATGCTCTGTGTTTCCTAAATCAGGTATGCTAAAAACATCATATTATGCAGAAATTGCTCATAAAGATTTATTTGGCATTTTAAATGTTATGAGTCTGAAATGGTGTATTTTTGCAATATATAAGAGAAGATCCTTTAGTCCACTGTATGCTTAACATAAGAGCTCACCCCTCAAAATGATTTGAAAATTTACTTCTCGTAGGTTGTGCATGTATTCGCACATTGGTCTTTAACCTATTAGCTACCAAAGCTGATACATAGCACTGTTCGTTTTTATGTCATGTTTTGGGTACATTTATTTGAAAAATGTGCTAGATCTCAAGAACTGTTCGAGTTAGCATTCTAAAGTTTGTGTCATTCATTTTATAATAAAGAAATTGCATTTATTTCGCACTTAAATGATACAGATAACACCACTCAATTTCCAAATCACCCTGTTTTGAACTAAAATCATTCTCTCTACAAAAATAAATAAAAGTACTTCAAGCCACAAAGTAGTTACTGTAACCCCTGAATTATTGCTATCTCAGCAAATTTTCCTCCAATTTGAATAAAATTTAACCTAACACTCATAAGAATAATATAATAGCGAATTGAAATTTGCATTACCTGGGAGTTAAAAGCAGAGATTAATGTAATAGTTTAAAACACAAAACTTAAAGAAGGTTCACTTTTAAATCACTTTCAATCCCCCCTCAGTTTGAATATAAATCCCAAAGAAATGCAGCATCACTTGAACCACATCCCATGCATGATCTCTACAAATGTAAGAAAAAAATGTACAGGATAAGGGGCTTTTTAAAGGTGATTACTAATAGATGGCAGTACCAGTCAGCAGTGAGAATTTGGGAAGAGGATCGATTCAAATTTTCTGAAATGTTGTATTGTCATCACAAGTATGTATGTGTTGGCACTCGACTCACTTTAGAGTACTAGCAGCTGTTTGAGAGTGACCGGGAGTATGTATGTATGTAAATCGGCTTGGTAGAAGTGGGTCAAGAATTTATTTCAAGATTTGACCCAAGCAAACAAGCAGTCTTAAATAATAAAGGCATTGTCTGTCTGTCTGTCTGATACACTATAGGCTCAGCGACCATGTGTCGCAGAGCTACGAAATTTGGCAATCGGAGACCCAAGGTGGGGGTGGTAAGGGGACATGTGAAAACTGATTTTTAAAATTTGAATTATTTTTTTTTTGTTAATGTTATATGCGATTTTGGCCCTTTTTTTCTTCGCCTTTTCCCCCTTTTTTCTCCACCATCCAGACATCGTAGAAAAAAACAAATCACATGACCGGAAAGAGCAGACAATTGCGAGTAAAAATATATCAATTTCAAATCTCAGGGACAAATTCTAATATTTTTTAAAGATTTGAAAACAAAAGTCACTTTCGGCTAAAAAAAAACGAACTTTTGTTTTTAAATCCTCGCATCGGGAAAAGTTCCAAGAATTTCGACTAATAATTTACATTTTTAGAAAGCTCAAATATCAGGCATTCTTACAAGCCCAATCTGGTCAAGAAATAATTATAAATAGCCGCCCGATCCAGATTTTAAAAAAGTAATGATTTTAAATTTTTCGGCAAATTCTCGGGAAGCTCCGATTTTTCTCCCACATGTGCACGCAGACGCACGAGAGTTGGAGGGGACGTCACAGTGTTTCCATGGAGAAAAAATAAATAAAAAGAGAGTTATGGAGATTGTGGATCGGGTTAGAAAATTACGTTATATTTGATGGAATTAAGATCTTATATGGAATTGAGCTATTATGAAATTGAAAGTTACGGAAATTGTGCATCAGGTTAGACGTTATATTTTAAATGATGGAATTAAGAGCTTAGCATATGGTCATTATAAAATTTAAATGATTGAATTATGGTTTTAACATCATTAAACTAAAACTTTGTTAACTCCATGGGGTTATCACAGTTCACAAACATTAGAATAAATTCACTTTACAAATCAATTTTCAAGAACCCCCACTAGAACATTATTTTTCATCTTAAAATTTCATTATTAGTTTTAACGTCATTAAACTAAACCAAACTTTGTTAACTCCACGGGGTTAAGGACAGGGTAGCCTACTGGTTAGTGTTCAGGAATTGCACTCGGTAGGCCCTGGTTCGATTCTTGCCACTGCCAAAACTGCCGCTGTGTTCACTCGGAGTACGATCACATTAAACATGTGGGTCCGTAAGTCCTTCTGAGAGGTTGGTAGTAGGGGAAAGAGGGTACGGTCCCTGTGGATGCCTCCCCCACTGGGTTCCGGTCTAAATTGTGTGGCACTTCCTGGCTGTCCAAATAGTTACCTTACACCTTTCTGGTAGGTCAGATGGTCTGGGTCTCAATAACAACTCCACAGGGTTATGGTGCCAGCGAGTTTGCCACAGTCAGAATTTTCAAGGGTAGCGAACAGGCTGGTCACCGAAGGCGGCTAGTGTAAAATATATGTAGAAAAACTAACAGGTAGATAGAATATAGGTAGAGAAACTAACCTATATATAGTAGAAATATAGGTAGAGAAACAAACAGTTTAAAATATATGTAGAGAAACTAAGAGGTAGATAAAATATAGGTAGAGAAACTAACCTATATATAGTAGAAATATAGGTAGAGAAACTAACCTATATATAGTAGAAATATAGGTAGAGAAACTAACAGTGTAAAATATATGTAGAGAAACTAACCTATATATAGTAAAAAAACAAACAGTAAAGAAACAAACAGTGTAAAATATATGTAGAAAAACTAAAAGGTTGATAGAATATAGGTAGAGAAACTAACAGTGTAAAATATAATGCCAAGGTTTATCTTCCCATTGCTAAAGTCCTTTAACTGCAGATCATAAATTGCTGCTCACTGTTCACCCTCATATATAAACTTTTCCATATTAAACATCATAAGAATATCTCGCTATTATAATCTACACTATTCCACCTCGATCTGGGAACTGTTGTGAAAATACTCTTGAATATTGAAGAATATTAAAATAGGAATTCTGAAGATTATAGAAATTGGAAGAAAACAGCCTTTATCAACTCAATTTAACTCGGGAGGGCTGTATTCCCCAGCTGTGGCAATTAATTTCCGTAACTCACTTTGTGTGTCGGAAAGCTTCGTCTTTTGCTGAGCTCGCTTCGTGAAATATTTCAAACCATGAAAAACAGTTTATTTCAACATGTTCCCCTACCATTTCTGTAAAAATATACAAAATTTCATAGTTTTGTATGTTATTATTTTTACTGTATGAGATAAAGAAACTTGAGGGACATGTCCACACAGAAGAAAATTTTACACTTAAGAAGTGCTTAAACAGTAGAATAACTCATAAACTACATCAACATTAAAAGATAAAGCTCTGTCTTGCAAAAGTTTAACTATGTAGGTACATGCCTGCAAAAGTCCATGTTCTTGATATTATTAGTTTGTACAGGACATGAACTCACAACTCAAATATTCTGTTTTTGAATTCAACATTATATCTTTATTAAACTAAAGTTTAAATCACAAAACAGTTTATTTCAGCATGTTTCCCTAACATTTCTCTATAAATGTACCAACTTTTATATTTTTATGTGGTATGTTATGAGGGTTTTCCCTTCCCTTACAAAATTACTTCTTTATCTACTTAATTATAATTTACTATTTATACTTATTATATTTATTATTATTAATTTATTATTTATCTTTAATTATATTTACATTTCATTATTCTAAGTTATTATATTATATTTCACCTGTGATCGTATAGATTTAAACAATCAATAAAGTTTACTCTTATAATTATTATTTCATTTGTTTCTTTATTTACTCAACCATTACTATTGCTTGGTCTGTGCTCAACTATGTAACACCTTTAAAACACTTCAACATCATATAACTCTTAAAAATTCCACTTACCTTTAACTAAATAAATAGCACAGCCAACTACAACTAAAGAATCACAAACACTAATTGTTAAATTAAAAATTAACTTTTATTTTTCAACAATTAAAAATTTAAACATCTGATCCATTTATAAGATTTCATTACTTGTATAGTGGCATAAAGTTAAGTTAGTACATTGATCAAAATTAAAATCTATTAAAATTACCCAATTACATTAACCCAGGACACAGAATCCACTCTGGTCTGAAGACCAGAGTTTGGTCTGCCTGGAGCTGGCTGTCCACCACCAAAACTGTTAAATTTAAATAAAAAGAGAATAACTCAAAATAATGAAAACAAACACAAATCGTAAATGTACACTTTCAACAACAGTATGCTCAAGGACTCGAAAGGGAACTAAACAAATTAAAAGGGTAGAAATCATTTAGGGTCAGCGAATGTTCTCGCTTCCCACAGTAGATGGCAGCACCAAAAATGAACCTGGGAAACTTGCAAGGGTTGTGTAGATGGAGATTGTAGAAAAGCTTGTACACACTGACTTTGTTATTTACGAAACGGAACTTGTAGAGACACTTCTGGTGCCGACAGCACTTGCAGAAAATTAAACACATCTTTAGTTGAATATCACCAGCTAATATCGCTATTTTTGGTGGAATGAAGCTTGTACACACTGACTTTGTTATTTACGAAACGGAACTTGTAGAGACTCTTCTGGTGCCGACAGCACTTGCAGAAAATTAAACACATCTTTAGTTGAATATCACCAGCTAATATCGCTATTTTTGGTGGAATGAAGCTTGTACACATTGGCTTTGTTATTTACGAAACGGAACTTGTAGAGACACTTCTGGTGCCGACAGCACTTGCAGAAAATTAAACACATCTTTAGTTGAATATCACCAGCTAATATCGCCATTTTTGGTGGAATGAAGCTTGTACACATTGGCTTTGTTATTTGCGAAAGGGAACTTGTAGAGACACTTCAGCACTTGCAGAAAATTGACACATCTTTAGTTGAATATCACCAGCTAATATCGCTATTTTTGTGGAATGAAGCAGAATTGACACTTTGACGAGGAATCCCTGCAAATATGCTGGAACTCTGAGGCAAGCTTATCAACTTCTACGGCAACCGCGGGATACGGGTGCCCTTGCATTTGGGCCCCCGACCCACGGATCTTTTCCGGCGAAAAAAACACCACCTACCACAGTGCCGGTCAGCAATCGAATGTCGCCAGGCAACACGCCTGCCTCCCAGGAGACGCTAAACTTGGCGAGCGAAACTCCGCGCTTTGCGCCGAGCGCCCACGCATACACTGCGGAAATAAAAACGCTGTTATGCCAAGAATCAGAAAAAGATCACTTCTCCCAAACAGCAACCACGAACCCACGCGGTGACGCATGGTCACCGGATGTCGTGAGGCAACCCTACCGGCACCCCAAATGCAGCTGTGAGGGGGAAAACTGATAAGAAGTCCACTTTTCTCTTAAAAAAATGCATCTTTTCTGCAAACTCGTGGATGAAGTGATTTGAAGTTAAAACACAAGAGCAGGAAGCCAAAAGATTCACAAAGGATATTTTAACGTTTAAGGATGCATTGCGTATAATTTTGAATAATAAAAACATTAAAAAGATAACAAATTATGTTAAAGGGGAAATAAATCGCCGAAATATTCAAAAACAACAAATAAATTTTGAATTTTGAAGGGAAAGGGGAAAATAATGAATTTTAAGCTACTACATAATTTTGAACTAATAATTAAATTTAGAGCTGTCAGATCTCGGCATAACAGGTATAAGACAGAGAAAGTATTGCAAAATTTGCCAATCAACAGTGCAATCTATTTTTTTTGCTTTCCGTATACATTATACTATGTATATAAGGGAAGTATTGTGACGGACTCAAAAATTCGAATTCAAGTTTTCGACAGGAGAGCACTTTTCAAGCATCCCTGATCACGAATCGAACATTTTTTAGGTGATGTCTGTGTGTGTGTGTGAGTCTGTGGAGACGATATCTCACTAATGACTGGAGAGATTTGAGAAAATGGGTCCGCTCCAGACTTCAGGATATCAGTAAAATCTAGCCCGTCCTCGAGGACAGCTATTAACATTTTTTACCTGTCCTCCTAGTAATTTTTTTCCCCACATTATATTCGTTAACATATGTGTTCAAATACATCTCACAACAATAATAAATTAGAACCAACTGCCTCACGATGAAGTGCGATAACTGCATATTCACACAGGACTTAACCAACACGATCAAACTTGCCGATACCGAATCTCTGATGAAGGACTGCACCTGGCAGAATTCCGATGTATAGGTGGGTGCAGAGAAGTGACAGATGTAAGGAATCTCTCCTCTTTCCAATGTTTGGTCATTTGAAGGAGTGATAAATAAATAATCATACAAATCCTCTTGTCCCTAAGCAGTTTAAATCTCATTGGCACACTTTGAACTGAATAGATGTTTCATACCTTAACTTCAGTTGTCAGACAACTAGAACAAATGCTATGAATGAATTGTAAACGTACTTGTTTTAAAGTTGAAACCAAAGTGAGGAAGAAAAAAAAATACTTCTGGCTGAAAATAGAAAATTCCATTCCAAAAATTCAAATTTGTTACATACTCCCGTCTATTACAGCAAATGGAAATTTTATTTAGAGTTAAAAGGGGATAGCACTTTGCACGGGTTTGGGCTTAGGCCCGGGCTGGGCTTGAGTTTTCTACTGTTTCGGGCCAGATTGAGTTTTTTTTTTTTTTTTTTTTTAAACGTCCATTACGACAGGGTCGAACATATTTATTCTAAATTTTTTTCAATGGATTTAAATTGAATACATGAACTTATTCCATTTATTTCAGCTACATAAAGATGCTGTATAATTTGAACAGCACTTGCCTCCTAGTTTACTGAAAGCACGAAACATCCAGCCAATGCCAATTCTCTGGCATTTGAAATGCTTGTATAGATTAAACCGTGACATTTTAAACTTTGACATATAGATTGACTTATTCAACTTTTATGAATGTCACGTTTTCAAAGCTTATATAGAATAGGCCAAAAACATACAGTTCCCCTTAAGGCTATTTCCAGCAATATGGCTACATCTTGTCCTCGGTTGAGACCATCTTTCGCCTGCCATTTGTACTGTCATTCCTGTATTGAATTGGTGAACGTCTCCTCCCCATCAATGACAGAAATGGATCCTGTCTCATAACTAGTGAGTGACAAGAGCAGTCAAAGATAGACAGGCCCACTCCCACCCACTGTGCAAAGCAAATTTGTCTTTTCTGACCTATTTTCTAACAAATCAGTAATACACTCCTTGTGGTGTTTATTCTTAGGTGATTCTGAGTCATGATGAATATGAGCTGTCCAACCACCTGATAATGATTTACTTTGGGCAGTTCAAGCTGTTTGTGAAGAAAGGGGAGGTAAACACCAAAATGATGAGTGCACTGTTGACAGGAGTAGCAAGAGCTTACCCATATGCGAAGCTCAAGGAGAATGTCATCATGGAGCAGCTGGATGCCATGTATCGCCTCATCCACATGGTCAGCTTTAACATCAGCATTCAGGCCTTGATGCTTATTTTCCAGGTAAGCGTTTTGTGTCATCAAACCTGAAAAGAAAGCTGTCTAAAAAAGTAGTGGATTGATTTGCATAATGTAACCAATGTGTTAAGATAAACCAAAATGTTTACCCTATAAATACAGTAATAACTATACCTATAGAAAATTAATATTCCATTGAATTTACAGATTTTACATATAATTTTGAGCCTTAAAATGAATTAAACAATTTCATCATATTACAATCTTCTCCTTAAACAATGCCTCCTGCGGCGTAACAAAAATCTGTCAACAATCACTACAATACTGTTATAGCTCTTCTGTAGTTGTTCTCCCCTACAAGGCAATCGTAATTTATTGCATTTACAACGGAGAATGAGTGCAGAGTGCAATCCACATTCCTATCTTACCCCTCCTCTTAATCACCAATGTGTTTTGCGACATGTCATGGCGCAGCGTCTTTACCTCACTCTATGCATTGACCTAGACACCCCCCATTTTTACACTCTGTACGAAGGAGTAACTACTCTGCTTATAAGACTAATCTAGATCTTTGGCACTAATAGATCTTTTATCATTTTACGCCTACCTCAAATTTAAATGGGTTCCCTAACGAACGGAATTGAAATCATTCGCTAAAAAGAAAAATGCTGCGTGAAATTCATCCTGTCTATTTTTAGCATGTGAATTTATTTATTGATTAAATATTCATTATAGCATGTTTTTCATAACAAAAAATTAAAAGAATTAATCTATATGAAAGAGTTTCGGGAATACACTGCGGCTCGGGACCAGTGCCAGCAAACTAAAATATGGGCTTCCGACTCGAATAAAGGACATCAACCTTAAGGAAGGGGGAATTCTTTTCCGAGCTGAATTGTTGATATTGCAATGTTATATAGTATTGTTCTATTTTAATCTACATATTCACGGCCCATAAACGACCATATGGAAATTATGAATGTGCGTAACATTGACTAAAATAGTGCGTTTGAAGGATACTAACCCGGACATATTTCATATTAATTTTAAAGCTAGATCGCGAGAATTTCACAATTTTTAAAGTTTCGATGCACTACAGTTTTTTTGTTCAAACAAATTGTGGATTTCCTTTTATAGATTATACCCTGTTTTAAGTTATTAATCTCTCATCGATGATGCATAAAACTAAAAATGTATGGATTCCTAAAATGTTTGCATAGTTGTGCTTTTAGAAGTGCTAACTGTTAAACAATTATTATAAATTCAAAGTTAAATCAGTTCCATTTTCAGCTTATCCTCGGTCAAGAGCTGTTCTTGCTATTGTTCTATTTTATCTACGATATTGTTCTATTTTAATTTACATATTAACGGTCCATAAACGACCATATGGAAATTATAAATGTGTGTAGCATTGACTAAAATAGCGCATTTGAAGGATACAAACCCGGACATACTTCGTATTAATTTTAAAGCTAGATCGCGAGAATTTCACAATTTTTAAAGTTTCGATGCACTACAGTTTTTTGTTCAGAGAAATTGTGGATTTCCTTTTATAGATTATACCCTGTTTTAAATTATTAATCTCTCATCGATGATGCATAAAACTAAAAATTTATGGATTTCTAAAATGTTTGCATAGTTGTTTTTAGAAGTGCTAACTGTTAAATAATTATTATAAATTCAAAGTTAAATCAGTTCCATTTTTATCAGTTCCAATCATTCCAGAAAATTCAAATGAGATTGAGTCTTGGTGAACTAGTTGTTACTGTCAAGAATGTGTACTCGATTGAATTGTTTTTGAAACACTGATCTAATGATCCACCTAGTTCTTTATCACCAACTGTTCTAACGTTGCAGGTTTTGGACTCCAAAGACTCCCTCTCTGACCGCTTTTACTGTGCTCTGTACCGCAAACTATTCGATCCCGCCCTTAGCACCTCCTGCAGACAGGCATCTCTCCTGAATCTGGTTTACAGAGCACTCAAGAAGGATGTGGCCTCTGTCAGGGTGAAGGCCTTTGTGAAGCGTCTGCTGCAGGTAAGGGATTCTATACATAAATTGCAGTCTCTCTAAACTAATTTCATCACTTCCTTAACATGTTTCGATCCATTTTGGATGAGATATAAGGGAGGAGAACAAATACGAGTGTCTCTGGGAAATTTTATCTTTTAGACAATAACTAGATTGATTTTTCTGATGGGCATCATTAAAGTTCGAAATTTAAGATTGAGACTGGCCGAGTTGCTTTTTGATAAAGCTCTTAACTCGCAATACCTTTATTATGGCTTTAATAGCATTCTTTAGGGATGGTCGGCCTTCCTTAGATAAGTTGGCCACGAAATCTAAACTGTCTGACTGGCGGTGCTCAAATAAGGATACTGCTTTGATAACATATTAAAAATTATTTCAATTGCTATTTCAAATAGGGATGCGACAACCAGGCTGCCATTCTAATCCCTCAATTAAACGTACCGGGCAAAATGTATGGATATTAAATAGCATTTCTTGAGAAACTGAGTGGAAAAGAGTTATTTGAAATAAACTATATAAACAGTAAATAGAATAATATAATACAATATTCTGGATTTTCTTAGAAGTAGAAAAAAATCTATTGTATTTCAGTGGTTGCCATCCCATGTCTGAAACGATGGTCATGAGTCAGCTGGCCAAAAAGGATACCCTAGATTATCTTGCCCCAAAACCTGTTCCACCGGAGTCATGCAGAAAACTAGTTTATAACAAAATTGTAAAATGGACCTGAAAATTAAACCAAAAGGCAAAGTTTTGGAAGAACTTCCAATATAGCTAGAAGGCATTTAGCAACCAACCTCGCAGGGAGGCAGTGGCCAATTTTAGATTGAAAACGGATCATGATTTCCTGATCGAACACCTTAATAAGATGGGAATTCTCCCAACGAGTCGTGTGCCCCATTTGTAGTGCCAATGGTATGAACTCGAGTCACCTTTTAGTGTGCCCCGGTTTAGATAAAGATTCCCGGTAGCAAGTTGATGTTTACAGACTGTTGGAAAGCTAAAACTTATATGGACTATCTCTGAGGTCGCGACCACTTCTTTTGCCTCTTCTCATTGGGATTTGTGTTTGTCTAATTTGTATATTCTTGTTTTGGGTTTAGCTAGTTTATTTGTTTTCTACCTATTAATCATTGTGAGATGCCAGTTATGTAATGGATGGATTTCCAATAAAGCCAGCCATATGTAACAACAATAATAAAATATATGGCATTATGGCTAAAAATTAAATTTTTAAAAAATAATAACTTTAGAATAAAAGTCTCACTAGCAGACGTTAAAGTCACATTTAAAGCCTAAGCGCTTTTGGACGTAAAACTTCCATCATCAAATGCAATTGTGAGAGAAGATACATTGGCATTTATCCCCAGTCAAAACTCGTGAACAAAATTTGTATATTATGAATTGCCAGATTACAGAAGGAAAAATATAGGGATGAAAAACATTTAATTATAAAATTGACACGGCAGAAGGAAATATAAAAATAACATATTTAGATATATAAGAATTCATTCCATATCAAATGAACCAAAAAAAAATGGGAAATTTTACCTCACAATCTCAGATTCTTTTAAAAATTAGCAGACATGTTCTCTTGAATGAGAAATGAAAAATCTCAAAATTTTAGTTGTTCCAGTTGTATGGTTATGGAGGGGGGAAAAGTCAAATTTTGCAAAAAAATGTTCATTTTCTTGGTTTTTATAATGTTTAAATATTTATAACTTGCATTGAGTTAATTTACATTTAGAATTTATTTACATTTTTTGGTATCATAGAGAAGCTTAGAATGAGAACTTTAAGTTGATATGCAATAAGTAGAGAGGAGGTGGGCTAGATTCAAAATCATGAAATCTATAATTTGACCTTGAATTAAAAAGACGGACCTTCTTTTTTAGCTAATTTTTTTTTTATATAATAACTTTTAGACTATTATCAATGTTTGTGCTAAATTTTAAAGTGGGAAAATGGAATAGTTGAGGATGTATATGTTTCTTCAAAAACTAGAAATATGTATTAACATATCCTTATGAAATTCTTAAGTTTCAAGTGAACATATAAGTATTTTATTTACATTAAAATACTTATTTTTAGCTATTATTAGCATTTAATTTTTCAATTTGTGTCAATATGTATGCAATATGTGTACCAACCTATTAATCCCTCCCTAATATTTTTTATTAGGAAATTGGAGCACCTATAATTTCAGCTTCTTAAATCTTATAAAAAAATATTTTTAACTATAATATTTATACTTAACACAAAAATCACCTATAAAGGAATTTGTGAAAAGATCCCCATTGCAGGAAATTGGAAATGCCCTCTTTAGAGTCTTCATGTGGTCTGAACTAAATTATAAATAAACTTTACACTGGCACAACTGAACTGGTAGTGTTGAAGACCCAGACCGACCGGCTCGTCAGCAAGGACATGAGCAACCGATTAGTGAACTGGTAGTGTGGAACAACTGAAATGATCGGTTCGCAAAATTTGTGACTTATATCAAGTTTCTTGCTGTAAGTCACCATTGTTAAAAGCCACACAAGCAGCAAGCCATTGCAGATATCAGTTATTCTATGCTGACGAGCACGTAATAAAAGGAAAACGTGTCCATGGATACTAGTATCTGCAATGGGAGTGTCTTCTGCATAATATTTGTAATCATCAAATATTAAAAATCTCTAAAATGTAAATCCAGCTTAAACTCTTTATGCTCTTAAAGGAGAAGTACTAGAGCAGGGGTGGCCAACCTTTTCAGCAGGCGGACCAAATTTCAGACATAATATTTCCTGCCAAATACGTTTTATAGAACTCTTCCAAACCAACTTGATGGAATTTCTCCTTTAACTGTGTATCACAATACATTTCACAATGTTCCATTTGTAATCTTCCTGGTAATAAATTCACCTAATTTTTTTTTTTTTTTTTTTTGTTAATTAAAGTAAACAAGCAAGCGTGCTACAGCTTCGACCACATCGTCGCTTCCCAGTAGGTGAGATCATGGCTAAACGCTTGCCTGGTTTAATGTAAAGAAAAAATAAGAAATAGGTATATTTATTTTTTTGAAGAAAGTAAAACATGCGGAGAATCAAACAGATTTATTAGACAATTTAAAAATATTTAAAGGGAGACATCTGACTTTGTTTTGCAGAACTAAGTGCATCAAAATTGATCTCGACTGTTGTCACTACATGCAAACAGTTTTCCAAATGAACATCAATAATTCGTGTTCTCACTTGTAATTTGATGTGCTTCATGCGACTAAAAAGCTGTTCACAATCATAAGTGTTTCCAAATAGTGAAACCATCGACAGAGCATGTTTGTAAAATGCAGGGTATTTTTCCTTGTCCAAATACGTTTTATAGAACTCTTCCAAACCAACTTGATGGAATTTCTCCTTTAACTGTGTATCACAATACATTTCACAATGTTCCATTTGTAATCTTCCTGGTAATAAATTCACGTCTACCGTGAATGGCATTGCAAATGCACAAAAAAGCACATGATGTTTTTTAAAATCCTAAAATCGGTTTACATGTCCTATTTATTATTATATTTATATTAGCCTGATCATATAGTTTTCAATAAAGTTATTTTTATTAAATATTAAAATTATCTCTTTGTTTATTTCCTTTACCAAATATCATTACTATTGTTGGGTCTGTGCTCAACTTTGTTTACATACCAGAAGGGCATATCAACCTTTATTAAACTCTAAATTTACCACTTACCTTTATACATATTTATTTATTTTATTTATTTATTTCGCTCCAAGGAGCTAAAACTCAGAGGGTATGGCACTTAGCCTTTCCTCTCACACTTTGAAAAAGGTCATTTAAGTCTGTAAAGTTCATCTCCTTTTAAATTACTGGAAGATTGGATTTCAACCCCGAAACAGGGAGAGTTATGAAAACAGGGAAAAAAATGTCGACGAGTAATTAGTTTTGAGTAACTGCAACTGCACCACCACAGAAGATAAACATCTCGCTTAGAGCCCCTGCTCCGAAAACGAAACGACCCTCCTCTGCTTGGAACGGCTGTTAGATTTTACTGTTTCTGCCGGTCCTCCACTGATAAGTTGTTCCTCTGTTTTTTGATTCTTTATTGTAACCTTTATGTCTTCGTACTCTTTCTTGAGAGCCTCAATAGTGATTTTAAACTTTTTATTTTCTTTTTTGACTCCTTCTATTTCTGCCCTTAGTTCGGAATTTTCTTGCTTTAGCAATGTTATATCCTCTTGTACTTTTCCTCTGCTTGCTATTTCTCGGTTTTCTGTTTCCTTAATGTTTTCTATTAATTTCCGGTTTAAATTTTTCAGGTTTTCTATAGTTTGTTTTAGTTTCTCTGTCTTTTCTTCTTCCCTTGTCTCTTCTAAATTTTCAGCTTGTGCTACTTTTTTGCATGCTGTTGCATATGTTCTTTTTAGTTCAACTTTACTCATTGCCTCTCTATATGGAATGTTTTCTTTCTTTATGGTGTTTTGTATTTCTGTCTCTTTTTGTATAACTTTGCAGTTTTTGCTTGTTGCTACGTGCTCTTCCCCGCACCTGAAGCACTTTGGTATTTCAATTTGGCAGTTCTGGACTTCGTGTTCACCTCCACATACTCTACATGCTAATTTCCCTTTGCATTCATGCCTATAGTGATTGAATTTCAGGCACTTTTGACAGATCCTTGGACTCTCTATGTATATTGATGTTTTGACTCTTAGAAATCCCAACTTTACTTCCTCTCTGTTTATTTTCCCTAGTTCTCTGAGTAGTATGATTGGGATTTTTTCCTCACTTCTTGGTTTTGTAAATCTAGTTATTTCACTCCATTGAATCCCCTGTTCCACAAGTTCTTCCGCTATTTTTTCTAATTTTAACTCCGGGTCTATGTGCCTTATTATGTATTTCGAGCTTATAGAGTCCTCTATTAGTCTAGCACTGACTTCCACTCCGCAAAATTGTTTTTTTTCCAATAAGTTGTTTGCACTGACTTTGTTGTTTACTGTAATTGCCAAATTTCCTTTCCTGGTGATGTCCACTTTGATTACCGCCTCTTCTTTTCCCACTGTATTAATAATTTCCTTTTTAAATTCTACCGGGTTTGAAGTTGGTATTCTTCCTCCGCTCACGTTCATCAAAACTACATATTTATAAATAAATAGCACAGCCAACACAAAAAAAACTCAATTCTTATTGTTAAATTAAAAATTAACCTTTATTGTAACAATTAAAAATACCATCCAATTCATTACTTCAATTAAGTGAATAGTAGTAAAAATTTAGTACATTGAGTTATATTTAAATCAATTAAATTTAGAATTCAATTAAAGAACCCAGGATCATAATCCACTCTGGTCTGAAGACCAGAGTTTGGTCTGCCAGAGTTGTCCACCAAAAATTTAAAAGTTAAAACTTAAACAATAAACACAAACGCTAACTTAAAAATGCAAAAATTTTACTCTTGTACAGTAAAAAAAATATTAACTTCCTAGTATGAAACACAAAGTTTTATATGATCCCAACAAAACTTATAAAAATCATAAAATTTAAAGATGCTTCTCAAATTCTTTGGCATGGTTTTTCCATAAAAATAAAAGGAAATATTTAAAAACAAACTTTGCTGATTTGATTGAACACTGTTGAACACTGTTGTGCACAAACACTTTTGATGAAAATGTAGATTTAATTCCCTTTGACAAACACCCTTGACGAAACTGTAGGTTTAAAAGGGCCTGTTATGAACACTGATTCACTTTGACAAACACTCGGTCAGCCGCGTCTTCAATCTTATCCGAGTGATAACGGATGTAGCCAATTTCTTCAATTTTGTATTCAACATCTGAATGAACATCCGGTGACAAAGAAAGCTGAACTTGTGCAGCAAGAGGTGTAGCCTTGGTGAAAGAATTATAATAATGGCAATCAAAATTGAGAGACAATGGCTCTTGCATTTCCGGCGACCGTGGGATACAGGCGCCCTTGCATGGGGGCCCGTTCCACGGATCTCAGCAGCTGTCAAAAAGAACCACCTAGTCCAATGCCGGTCAGGAATTGAATGTCCATCCTTAGCAACTTTTTTTCTTCACAAGAGTTGCCAAACTTGGCAAGTGAAAACCTGCACAGAGCGCTCACGCATATACCGCAGAATTAATACTATGCCATGCCAAGAACCGCAAGGTGGACAATTTCCGCTAAGCGGCAACCACGCCGTACAGCAACCCCAACGAAAGTTGGCCCCCTTCTAGCAGGTGTTCGCAACAGATAAGCCTTGAAGTCCGAATTTTCTCTAAAAATGCGTCTTTTTTCCTCAAACTCGTGAATGAAGTGAAATAAATTCAAGACCAAGAGGAAAACCCGGAGTATTAGCGAAAGATATTTAACGTTTGAAGACCCATTGCGCATAATTTTGAATAATGAAAATGATAACAAATTAATGTGAAAAGGGGAATAAATCGCCGAAATAATCAGTAACAATAAATTAATTTAGAATTTTGAAGGGACAGGAGAAAAAACGAATTTTGAACTATTATATAAAGTGGCATCATAAAATCCCTGAATAACATCTAGTTGCAATGACAATGTAGGAAAGTGAGTAAAGTTTTTTATCCTCAACGGTTGTTCCCAAAGACCAAGTTTCATTTGAAATCAGAAATATGATCATACATATTATTAATTAATTGATCTTTCCCTTGTAGACGAGTATTAATGTCATTTAGGTGGCTAGTTATATCGACCAGAAATGCAGTCACAAACCCACTCTTTGTCTTCCAAACACTGGGATACTTTTTGACTTGCTTGCAAAGAATGATTGTATTTCTTGCAGCAAATCAAACACTCTTTTCAACATCACAGGTCAGCCATCTTACTTCTGCATAGAATGTAACGTCATTATAATCTGAGTCCAAAGACTTTAGAAATTCTTGGAACTGACGGTGATTCAACCCGTTCGACTTAATGAAGATCACTATTTTTGTTGGAAACTTGGTTTTGTTTACATCGCGATTCTCGTTTCCCATGAGCATGACGTCATTATCTTTAATGGTTTTTCCGTTCACGTGAACGATTCGCGATGTGGACAAAACTAGGCTTATCATGCAAATCACCTTTCTCGACGCGCATGCAACCTGTTTTGCATATCCAGAGGGCGTTGCCAGCAACAGTTGTGTTCCGGAACGCACCCATCCTAGCATATATATATACTGGACACATTTTTAGTTCCTGGTGTGGACAGAAGGGAAGAGAGGAAGAGTAGATCTCTCTCTGGTGATCTGATAAAATGATGATCTGTTTTGACCGACGGACTTTGACCGTCAGACCTTGTGAAGGTTGTTACCTGTTTAAATTTAGAGTCTGTTTCGAATAGTTAGTTCGAAAGTTTCGATAAGTGTATCATGAACGTGGAAGTTTGATCCTGGCAATTGTGGATTTTGTGCTTTGATGGTTTTCTGTTTGACAAACCATGTTTTTCGCGTTGAGGACTCTGAGGAACGCAAATAGGAAAAGTTTAAAGTATTTGCCATAGCGTGTGACCAACTAATGGTGGCCATCTGAAGTGCACGAAGTTTTGCGTAAGTTAAAACTACTTCTTTTACTTACCTGTGTATTTTCAAAGCTTAGCTACCAAAAATGTGTCTAGTGAGGAACAATGCTGAAACCTATTTTTCCTTGAGCTTAAGAGCTCAACATGTATATAGTCTTTGACTTCGTGAACAAGTTACAGTAGTTTGATGTAACAAATACAATGGATTCACATCACAATAAAGTGATTGGTCTTTAAATTTGAATTGCCTTTTTCACGAACATTTTACACCTCTACAGTTAATGTTTGTATTTTTGCAACTGTCTTTAACATTGTGCTGCAGCTACTCTGCTCTATGTCTTCACGGTAAAAAGTTAAAATTTTTCATGGCCAGTCAACTATAGTAATGAGCCTATATTGGTCATGAGTATACCAATGAAGATGATATATAACTAAATATCCAACTTAGATGTAAGAAAAGATTTAATCCGCCAGCAATTTTGACGACCACTTTCATGACATGGTCCATTTTGAGGGACTTCGAGCATAAATTCTCCTGATGAATGATGCAATGAAAATTTATCATTGAAGTATTACCGACTTTGGAGGCCTCATTTTCAATCAATTTTACTAAACAACCGTGTTTCCCAACCATTGCTGGAGCACCATCTGTTGTTAAGCCCAATAAGTTGTTAAGTTTGCGTACCTTTGCTGCATCGCATGGGAAAAGACATTCTGATAGATCCAGAGGTTGGCTGCTTGCAATGTCCATGTGCAGAACAAATCATGATACCATGCCAGTTATAGAATAGGGCTAAACAGGACACAGCAAAAGTAAAATTTCATTATATTACAAACTAGCCACCTTTGGCGACCAGCCTGTTCGCTACCCAGGGGTCCCATTTCAGCGCGGTCCCATAATCACGCCGTGACGTCTTGTCATCCACCGGTAACGCTGTTCGGTCTACAAATCCGAAACAGCCCTCTCCTTTCAAAGCGAATGAAACTTCATTCCTCCACGTGACGTAATTGTCTCTCGTCAATGCACTAATTTTATTTGCCTCCATGGCAAGGTGGCCTTTTGGAACTGAACTGAACAGTTTTTTTGTTTATGCTTTCGTCGACATGCAAATGGCGCCGTTCGCGGCCCCCGTCGACAGGATTCTTTGCTGGAACACTAACACTTCAGAATTTTTAACGTTGTTATGGGGAGCACTGGGCCCATAACCTGTTGGTAATATATATAATATAATATTAAAATTTAAAGGTCAATTAGAAGCTGTTGATAGAAGAACGATGAGGTACGAAATTCTAGTTGCACAACTTCGTTGAAAATTAAGCAGTGTTGCAGCTATAACAACGTCAAATGGTAGTTGTAGAAATACAAGTAGCTGTAGAGGTGTTAAAGGAGAACAGTTCCAGTTTAGTTCAAAATCACTTTTATTGAAGAGTGAATCCGTTGCATTTGCTTACAATATATTTTATGAAAAACAGTAAAGCAAATCAAAGCATACTATGTACAAAAACATGAGCTCTACAGCTCATTCGAAAGGTTTCAGTAAAAGTTCCATGCTTAGACACGTTTCTGGTTTAAGCAGTATTTACACGAGTAAGTAGAATAAAACATTTCACACTTATGTAACCACCCCGGTCGTCCATTTTGTTGCTCCAAGTCCTCTGGACGAGCCGGATGGCCTGGGGCTTTCACACTTACGTAACCACGTGCAATTTCCGACGCCACCACTAGCTGGGCACATGCTATGGCAAAAACTTTAAACTTTACGGAATAACACTATATAAAGTCCATAACACGGAAAACATGGTCTCCATCACTGAGAACCACAAAAACTACTTAGTTTAATTTAAACATCCGCGTCAACCGATAAACATTTATCGTAACCTTCGACTACATCGAACAAGACTTTATGTAGATCCGTCTGCCCGATCTAGATCCTTCCGTCGATCAAACTATCGATCCGTCTGCTGATCGTTCTATCCGTTCGATCTATCCGTTCAATCGATCTACCTTAAACCAGAAAAGTGTGTAGCCTTTATATCCGACGATGGGTGCGTTCCGGAACATAACCTTTGCCGGCAACGCCCTCTGGATATGCAAAACAGGATGCGTGAGCGGCGAGAAAGGTGATTTGCATGATAAGCCCAGCTTTGTTCACATCGCGATTCGTTCACGAGAACGGAAAAATCATTTTAAATAATGACGTCACGCTCCCGCGAAACGAGAATCGCGATGTAAACAAAACCAAGTTTCTAACAGTCGCTGGGGGCGAAGAAGCCCAGTGGTTAGCGCGCGGGAATTGCACTCAGTAGGCCCGGGTTCGATTCCCAAAATTGCCGCCGTGTTTACGCGGAGTACGATCACGTTAAACATGTGGGTCCATGAGTCCTTCCGAGAAGTTGGTGGTAGGGGAAGGAGGGTACGGTCTAAATTGGATGAATAAAAAGAAAGGTATGGAGATTGTTTGTTGAAAACCAAGTTTCCAACAATCGGCCCCCTCATGCAAAAACACCAACTCTCGGCGCCCATGCTTTCATCCAACAAAAGGTTACTCTAAGAATCAAGGTAAAAAATGTCAAGGTTCTTGGTATCCTAAAAACATAATGTATGTATACACAAAATTTTATACATTAAAGAAATTTATAATACTTATAACATTTTAGAAAGTTAACAGCCTTTTCTATATCTCAAAATGGCAACAATCAAATAAGTACACTTCTCTATAATGCAGATCATAAGCATTCTTTAAATTACATGTTTAAGGATAACATAGTAAAAGAAACTGAGTATAACCATACTATTGCCCTTTCTTAAGTACTAGCTCATACTAAAGAAAGCTATTTCTTTACTACTTTGAAAATTTATAGAAAACATTAAGTTTAAAATTTAAAAATCTAAAGATATCAAAAATTTAAGCTCTAGAAAAATTTAGGTATAGTTATTAAATTTAATATTTAAGATTAAAAAATTTATTATGCATATCAAATTCAAGTTGTAGAAAATTTAGTGTATAACTATGAAATTTAACATTTAAGATTAAAAAATTAAGTCCAAACATCAAATTCAAGTTGTAGAAAATTTAATGTATAACTATGAAATTTAACATTTAAGATTAAAAATTTAAGTCTAAACATCAAATTCAAGTTTGTAGAAAATTTAGTGTATAACTATGAAATTTAACATTTAAGATTAAAAATTTAAGTCCAAACATCAAATTCAAGTTGTAGAAAATGTAATGTATAACTATTAAATTTAACATTTAAGATTAAAAAAAAATTTAAGTTTTATTATCTTAGCCCATGACTAGTATACACAATAAATACCCAATACAATGGCAATGATAATAAAAGATACAGAAGGTAAACATACATATGAGATAAGCACAGATTAAAAATTTTATGATTCATGTGAATTATATCAATGATGTACATTCAGACACATATTTCATTCACATAAGCAAACAATGCATTATGCGTGTAGTAAAAATGGATATATATTTTTCAAATGTAATGTGAGAAAAGTAACAGTTCATTGTCACATAACAATATATACTCAAGATACATTTCATTTGTATCAATGAGAGAGGAATAAATTATAAGGTACCCTAACCATTTATACTTTGAAAATATGAAAAAAAATTTAAAGTAAAATTTCTATTTGAACAGTTAAATTTTACATTTTAAAGATATCATTACTAAATTTTAAAACTCTATCTTTAGTCATTGGTTTCGTGAAGTAATCTGCTACGTTATCTTTAGTACTAACAAAGTTAATTTTAAAAGACTCATTTACAACTAAGTTCCTTAAAAAGTGATACTTATATCTATGTGCTTAGTTCTATTATTCTCAATAGGGGAATTTGAAAAGTTTATTGCTGCCTGGTTGTCACAAAAAATTATACAATTATTTTTGTTAAATTTTAAACCTAGCTTTTTACATTCCTCCAAAACATTTTGCATCCATATCATTTCTTTAGCGACCTCTGCCAACGAAACATATTCAGCTTCCATCGTTGACAGACTAACACACTTGTGCTTAAATGTTCGCCAAGAAATTGGTACTTTATCAATCAAGAACAACATACCACCAAGTGACACTCTGTCATCTCTATTGGCTGCAAAATCTGAGTCTGAGTAGCAGTTTAGCCTTAAATCACAAATATTTGACAAATTTAACATATACTCTCTGGTCTTTTCAACATATCCCAATAATTTTAATAATGCATCCCAATGCTTTATTCCTGGATTCTCTTGAAACTGAGATAGAATATTGACTGCATAGCATATGTCTGGTCTAGTTCTGCTAGACAGATAGGCTAGACATCCAATCAAGCTTCTGTAAGGGAAACCCTGCATTTGTGTTAATTCACTATCATTCATTGGGCAATCAATCTTGCTTAAGATGCTTCCCTTTGCAATAGGTAGTGAGGAAACTGGATATTTGAACCTTTTAAACATCTGACAAACTTTGTCAATGTAATCACCTTGATGTATATAAAATTTGTCTTCTATCTCCTTAAATTCCACACCCAAAAGTCTTTTGACTTTTCCTAATTCTTTGATATCAAATTCTTTACTCAAAAGTGAAACAGTATGGTCTATATCATTTGTTGTTTAGCAAACAAAATTATGTCGTCTACGTAAACCAGCATTAATACCTTATTCTGATATATATAAGCACAGTTGCACCATTTAAATTTAAAAAATTTCAATTTTTTCAAAGTGGTGTCAAGCTCTGTATACCATTCCCTTCCGCTTTGGTGAAGGCCATATCAGGGGTCCCATTTCAGCGCGAACCTGCGAGATTCTCGCTCAATCCACAAAAAATCTCGCTTAAAAATTTAGGCTGCGCGAGAATTTCTCTCTCTCCAGTTCCGGCCTAAAATTATTTTTTCCTTCAAATTGGATACCGCGAAATCCGATGCCCGATGCAGACGAGCCAACTTTCCGGATTTTGGCCTGAGACTCCGGATTTTTCATTAATTCTCCGGCCTCCGGATTATTAACGAAATTCTCCGGCATTTCTTGTTTGAAATGTATCAATTACCCAGACCCAGACATGGTATAATTCCTCGGAAACACCGATTTTCCGCTTTTTTAGCACTGATTTCTATCTTTCCCTGAATCGTAGCAAATACATAATAAAATGCACGATAATACCAATCAAATTAACGGAGATTTACGGCCACGTGTAATGTAAATTAAGATCGTTATTGCTTATTTTATGAAAGTAATAAATATACTTTTTCAAAAGTTGTCTAATTCAGCATAAATCACTAAAATGTTATTTTCTTTATTGATTTCGCATAAACAGTACGATTGCGCAATTCAGTTTGTTCTCATGAATCGCCGAGAGTACAATAGTATCTTTTTCCATCTCAATTTTCTAAATATTGCATTTTTGATTGATTAAACTAGCTTATTTTCATATTCTGATTGATTAATTATTACGGTTAATTTCTTAATTATTTTCGTATAAACAGTGCGATTGCGCAATTTAATTACTTCGTCTGAATTACCGAGAGTACGTTAGTATATTTTCCATCCATAATTTAAATGTTGCATATTAAATCGACTAAACTAGCATATTTTCATATTCTAATTAATTATTATGGTTAATATCTTAATTATTTTCACATAAACAGTGTGATTGCGCAATTCAGTTACTTTGCGTGAATTGCCGATAGTACGTTATTATCTTTTTCCATCCATCTCCATCATTTAAATGTTGCATATTAGATCGACTAAACTAGCTTATTTTCATATTATGGCTAATTATTAAAGTTAATTTTTTAATTATATTTGCATAATACAAATCTTTTTATTTTGAAAAACGGATATGAACTCTATGAAGAGATATTTTACAAAAAGTGGTATTAAAGCAATGATTTAGGCAAATAAAAGGAAACCATTTTGGCAGGAATATAATTCATTGCTATATTTTGTTTTTTATTAAAAATCAATATTTGTTACTCTCTTTAGTGAGAACTTCTGTTTTACCAAACATAAATATTTGTTTTCATTATAAAGTAATTTTCACCGGATAAAATTTAAATGTCCAAATATATGAGTTATAGTTGCTTTCTTTTTTATTACTTTCTAAATTAGCGTGGTAAAAAAAAATTAAATTTTAAATTTCTCTCCTTATGGCAGAAAATCTCTCCCAAAATTTTCTGGAAGGAGAGAAATTCTCCCCCTCTTTTCCTGACTTAGTGGGAACCCTGGGCCATATATTGCTTTCTTAAACAAACATACATATTGAGGCTGGTTTGGATCGACATATCCATGTGGTTGTTTCAAAAAAATTTTATCATTCAACTTTGCATAAAGATATGCGGACTTAATGTCCAGTTGAAAATGTTTCCATTTAAGCATGCAAACGAATATGGAGAAGAAGGCTCTGATTAAACTAAAATTAATCACAGGGCTAAACACTTCATCATATGAGTCCCCCTTTATCTGGATATATCCTTGAGCTACCAGGCGAGCTTTGAATCTTTTGACATTTCCCCTTTCATCCTTTTTAATGGTATAAACCCATCTACTTCCGATTATTTTTTGTTGTGAGATGGGTGCAGGCACTAAGTCCCAGACACCCCTCTCCTGCATTGTAGCTATTTCATCATTCATGGCTTCTTGCCATTTATCGGACTAGGGAGATTCTATTGCCGATCTATAGCTCTTGGGTATCAAGATCTCAACATTGCTTGCTTCCGGTTTTCTTTTGATATCACTTACCCCCTTTTTCTCTCTAAAATTAAACATTTGCTGATCATAATGAATGTTAGATTTTTCACAATACTTTCTGACATCATTATGAGATCTCAGCCTTTTATTGTCACCTTTTACTGAGTAGTAAATATCCGTCCTACTCCCATCAGGCTTAGGTACTGCTTTCCGTATCCAGTTAATATCTGAGCAGGGTGTCAGATCAGAATCAGCAGGAGAGTCCTCATCCCCACCAGATTCACTAGTGTCACGGCTCTCACCTGCTTCTTCCTCTGACACTCCTCCCAAGCATTCTGATTCCGAGTCAATCGACTGAGTAACGTTCGATTTCCTCAAGGTGATTCCTTTAGGGTAATTAGGGTCCAGGACGCCTTCCGCTGCCTCTCCTTCCTCAAATCTTACATTACAAGTTTCCTCAACTTTCTTTTTATTTGCTATAAATATCCTAAAGCCTTTGGTGCCTTCGGCATAACCGACCATAATTCCTACTTGGGCTCTCATATCCAACTTATTCCTAATTTGTTTGGCTGTGCCCACATAGGCTTTGCACCCAAAAACTTTGAGGTGAGCAACAGCTGGCTTCCTTCCATAATATAACTCGTGTGGAGTTTTGGTTTTGAACTTATGACATATCCTGTTCTTGGTATGTGTAAAACACAAAATCGCCTCTGCCCACATCCTGTTATCAACCTGACTTTGATCAAGCATAGCTTTTACACAATCTAGTGCAGTTAGATTAAATCTCTCAGAAACCCAATTCTGTTCGGGCGTATATACATTTGACCTTTCTGATTTAATCCCCAATTTATTTAAGTATGCCTTGAACTGGTTGTGACAGAACTCCATACCATTGTCCGTACAGATACACAAAATCTTTTTGCCTAGCTGCCTCTCTTCCTTAGCTTGGAATTCCTTAAATATTTTAAACACCTCTGATTTTTGTTTCATGATATACACAAACACCGTCCGGCTGAAGTCGTCAGTTATTGTCAAAAAGTATCTGTTTCCGCCCATTGAAGCTGTAGGTAAGGGACCACACACATTCATATGGAGTAATTGTAAAGGTTTAGTGGACCTTATCCTACCAATTGGCTTAAAAGAAATTCTCTTAGACTTTGCTAATTTACAATGTGTACAATTAATTTTTGCATATTTAAGTCTAGGGAGTCCATTAGCTGCGGAAACTTTACTTGTCTGATATAAATAATCAGTTTAATGTGGCAATATCTCCTATGCCAGAGTTCCGTTTTATTTAAAACCTCAGAAACCGAACAACTTGGTTTCGCATTAACTTTTCCTTTTGACCTTGACTTCACCTCAGAGTTATGTTTACTTTTATTTATACTAGGCAAATTTTTCATTTTCTTAATACTGTTTTTCTTATTTAGGGGTTTTTTATCCTTTTTAGAAACTTTATCCCTATCCTGATCCTTTCTTCTAGTTTTACGGTCTTCAATATTGTTATTTGCAGTCTGAACTTCGTATTGAGGTTTCAAAAAATATAAGCCTTCTTTTCGTTTAGCATAGAAGTATTTTTCCCCCCTTTGGAGTGTTAAACCACAATACCCCATTAGCCCCTTTAAATGTATACCCCTGTTCCTCAAGAACAGATGCAGCTAATAAGTTTCGTCTTAACTTAGGCGAAAACATAACATCAGACAAAACAATATCACTTCTTACGTTCTTAAACTGAACAAACATTTTAACCGTACCGATAGCCTCAACTGGGCTCTCAATATCACCCACTGCTAGCGACATAGATGCACCTTTGCTTTCCTTAAATTTTGAGAACAGATTAATGTCATTGCAAAAGTGCCGCGTAGCAGCGGTGTCAATTACCCAGCTGAGTCTATCGCTAGGATCCTGCACATTATTTGCTTCAATTCTAGCAGAAGAATATAATTCAATTATATTAGAGCTAGACTTGAGAGTAGGGCAATTTCTCTTTAAATGACCAGCCTTTTTACAAAAATAACACGGTCCTATGACCTTTTTAACTGGTTTAACATTTTTAAACACATTGTTATTTTTACATTTTACTTTTACATTACTTTGAGACAAGAATACAGATGAATTCTGACTTACATGGTTTCTGTCACTACGGAGTTGCCGGATACGTCCTTTCTCTTCCGATAATTCACGTTGGATTTTCTCCAAAGTGAAATCCTTGTCCTCCCAGCGGTAGATTTGCTGGACCATCCCTTGAAAGTCGTCCGAGAGGTATCTAATGGCCTAGAATGCCAAATAGACACTTTCCACCGGGTGTTTAACATCCTTCAATTTGGCGACCGCTTTCTTTAAACGTGTGCAGAAGATATCCACAGGTTCATCTGGCTCCGGGCGCAGGCTGAAGAAGTCATCCAGTAAGCGCACTAGGTTGGCGCGAGTCGGCGCTTCGAAGTGCGTTTTTAACTTATCCCACGCATCTGCCGGATCGTTGTTAATGTCTATTAACTCTTTTTAGTCAGATGAAACGTTCTGGAACAGGATCGCTAGCGTGCGGTCCTTTCTGCGCATGTGATCTTCATAATCACGCCGTGACGTCTTATCATCCACCGGTAACGCTGTTCGGTCTACAAATCCGAAACAGCCCTCTCCTTTCAAAGCGAATGAAACTTCATTCCTCCACGTGACGTAATTGTCTCTCGTCAATGCACTAATTTTATTTGCCTCCATGGCAAGGTGGCCTTTTGGAACTGAACTGAACAGTTTTTTTGTTTATGCTTTCGTCGACATGCAAATGGCGCCGTTCGCGGCCCCCGTCGACAGGATTCTTTGCTGGAACACTAACACTTCAGAATTTTTAACGTTGTTATGGGGAGCACTGGGCCCATAACCTGTTGGTAATATATATAATATAATATTAAAATTTAAAGGTCAATTAGAAGCTGTTGATAGAAGAACGATGAGGTACGAAATTCTAGTTGCACAACTTCGTTGAAAATTAAGCAGTGTTGCAGCTATAACAACGTCAAATGGTAGTTGTAGAAATACAAGTAGCTGTAGAGGTGTTAAAGGAGAACAGTTCCAGTTTAGTTCAAAATCACTTTTATTGAAGAGTGAATCCGTTGCATTTGCTTACAATATATTTTATGAAAAACAGTAAAGCAAATCAAAGCATACTATGTACAAAAACATGAGCTCTACAGCTCATTCGAAAGGTTTCAGTAAAAGTTCCATGCTTAGACACGTTTCTGATTTAAGCAGTATTTACACGAGTAAGTAGAATAAAACATTTCACACTTACGTAACCACGTGCAATTTCCGACGCCACCACTAGCTGGGCACACGCTATGGCAAAAACTTTAAACTTTACGGAATAACACTATATAAAGTCCATAACACGGAAAACATGGTCTCCATCACTGAGAACCACAAAAACTACTTAGTTTAATTTAAACATCCGCGTCAACCGATAAACATTTATCGTAACCTTCGACTACATCGAACAAGACTTTATGTAGATCCGTCTGCCCGATCTAGATCCTTCTAGATCCTTCCGTCGATCAAACTATCGATCCGTCTGCTGATCGTTCTATCCGTTTGATCTATCCGTTCAATCGATCTGCCTTAAACCAGAAAAGTGTCTAGCCTTTATATCTGACGATGGGTGCGTTCCGGAACATAACCGTTGCCGGCAACGCCCTCTGGATATGCAAAACAGGATGCGTGAGCGGCGAGAAAGGTGATTTGCATGATAAGCCCAGCTTTGTTCACATCGCGATTCGTTCACGAGAACGGAAAAAT
The DNA here is from genome assembly GCA_951213105.1 of Amaurobius ferox. Lineage (NCBI taxonomy): Eukaryota > Metazoa > Arthropoda > Arachnida > Araneae > Amaurobiidae > Amaurobius > Amaurobius ferox. The sequence continues at coordinate 129,878,665 of OX578152.1, forward strand.
CATTTTAAATAATGACGTCACGCTCCCGCGAAACGAGAATCTCGACGTAAACAAAACCAAGTTTCCAACAATCCATAAAAAATCTCGCGTAAAAATTAATTTTCCCTTCAAATTGGATATCGATAAATCCGATGACTAGAGATGCAGATTCGTGGTGGACATGTCGCCATTTTTGGCGACCGAAATTTCTCCAGAATCCATTCAATCCCCGGCGCCCCGCGGCTGGTAGATCGGGCCGCTTGCTTCGTGACTGCAAATCGCAATCAGTCGCCTCATTGTTACAAATCGCGGGCCGATTGCCGCGCGGTCACGGACCGCGATTCCGTAGCCTCGTGTGAATCGCAGTCAATCGTCATTTAGGCACACTAAAAGTACTACGTGTTTCTAATTAGCGAGATATTTTATAGAAAACTATAAGTGTCTCCCCCGCTTACGTGGGTCGCAAATTCGATCAAATAAAATTTTGCTTTTTTTTTTTTTTATAAGATTCTTTCACGGATTTGAATTATGTTCTTTCCGAGTACTTCCCGCATTTTTCGTGTGTTCGAGAAATTTTCTTCTTTCCTCGGACGAAAATCCTTTTCCCCCTACACAGTATGTCTACAGGTTACAAAAATCCCGAAAATGTTGTGAAATTGGCCATGCCCCAAAAATATCGCAAAATTTGAACAAAGCCACGAATTTTTTATCAGAGACATTCCCTTCTTATATCTGAAAATCTGTTTCTCCGCGATTGCGTAAACGACGCTCGCATACGGTGATCCCCACAGTTTCTGAGGGGAGATGACCAATGAATATCTTTTTGCCATTTTTACAATATATTTGCATCAACTGATTTTTTTTATAATTATTTCGTTTAATATACAAAGAATGAAAACCAAACCATTTTTCTACAGTATTATTAATAAAATGAAGGGTTATTTTGCAGCAGCATCACGAAAATCTACATTTGTACGCGATCCTCGGCATACCTCGTTTAATTTGGAAAATATTTCCCACTTTTCCAATATGTTTGCATCGACTACAGTGTTTGTAATTGTTTCGCGTTTTATACAGAAAAATTATTTTGCAAACGTATTATTTATGAAATAAAGAGCTATTTTGAAAACAAAAGGAAAAAAGTCGACACTTTTCAAACAAAATGGCTAAAATCACATGATTGGCTTGAGATTTAACAAAAGGACAAACAATGCAACCCTATGTTCTGCAAGTTTTGTAAAAAATACAAAAAAAAAAGAATCCAATTTCCAATCCAATTTTTAAAAATCAAAATATAAAGTAAATACAGTCGGCCCTCGACTTTTGCAGTTTACAGACAAAAAAATCGTAAATTCGCATGCGAGTCATTTTACTTAAAATAACCCATGTAGACGTTATTATAAGCAAATAAAATCATAACGTAAGCATGGGGGAAGTCAGGAATTTGAGTATTATTGCTAACAAGTGGGGGGGGGGGGGTATAAAATTACCAAAAATGTGCTTACTTAATACTTAAACGACTCCCAATTATTTTTTAAAAAGAATGTTAAAAGAATGTTAGTTTTAAGAATTAAAAAATTTAAATGGCGAAGAATATGAATTATAGATAATGCTTTCTTTTTTATTACTTTCTAAATTAGCATGGTAAAATAAAAAATGAAATTTTAAGTTTCTCTCCTTATGACAGAAAATCTCTCCCAAAATTTTCTGGAAGGAGAGAAATTCTCCCCCTCTTTTCCTGACTTAGTGGGAAGCCTGTCGCTACCCTTGAAAATTCTAACTGTGGCAAACTCGCTGGCGCGACCTACCAGAAAGGTATAAGGTAACTATTTGGACGGCTAGGAAGTGCCACCCAATTTAGACTGGAACCCAGTGGGGGAGGCATCCACAGGGACTGTACCCTCCTTCCCCTACCACCAACCTCTCGGAAGGACTTATGGACCCACATGTTTAAAGTGATTATACTCTGCGTGAACACGACAGCAGTTTTGGCAGTGGCGTGAATCGAACCCGGGCCTACCTAGTGCAATTCCCTTATTCTAACCACTGGGCTACCGCGCCCTCAACCCCATGGAGTTAACAAAGTTTGGTTTAGTTTAATGACGTTAAAACTAATAATGAAGCTTTAAGGCACTGCGACAATCTCTATAACTTTCTTTTTATTTATTTTTTTATTTCTTCAGTGCTTAAGTTTTTTCATTGTAGTCCCAACCACCACCCGATGTAAACAATACATCGCCACAATTCAATCCAGCATATTGAGCCAAAAACCTTATAAAAAGCAAACACAAATTCGGTTTTTAATTGTCCCTAGGCCAAAAAATATAACGTAATATCATTTAAAATATCCTTGTTCCATCGTTCCATCATTTAAAATATTAATAAAATTAAAATATCCATTTAAAAAATCCATATTGTTCCATCATTTAAAATATAAATATTATAATTTCATATAAATATAATAATTTCATACAAGTATAATAATTTACTCTGTATACTGTGACCACCACCCAATGTATACCGATTCATTCCCCTTCAAGTCAATCACCAGTCCCGCTCTTTTTAGATAGTCCACCCCCTATTATGCCATTGTACACCATGCTCAATTTATTTGTGGTAATTGCAATGGGGTGCAATATGATGCCCTTCCTACTTGTATAGGCACTATGTAAAACCCATCTTGTCGGACCTCCCCTCCATTCACCGCAGTCAGTCTGATCCCAAATCTTCGTTTGGGGTAACTAATTTTAACACCGTTGCCATAGAAACACTGTGCGTATGCGTGCACTCTGTGTTTTTTGTGGGACGAAAAATCGGAACTTTTTTGATTTGCCGAGAAATTTAAAATCATTACTTTTTTAAAATCTGGATCGGACGGCTATTTATAATTATTTCTCCTCTAATTATTAGCCGAAATTATCGGAACTTTTCCAATGTGAGAATTTAAAAACGAAAGTTTGTTTTTCTGAGCCGAAAGTGACTTTTGTTTTAATATATTAAAATATTAGAATTATTTAAAATATTAGAATTTGTCCCTGAGATTTGAAATTGATATATTTTTACTCACAATTGTCTGCTCTTTCCTGTCGTGTAATTTGTTTTTTTTCTACGACGTCTGGATGGGGGAGAAAAAAGGGGGAAAAATGGTCGAAATCGCATAAAACATTAATTAACAAAAAAATTAATTAAAATGTTAACACACACACACACGGTCTCTGATTGCCAAATTTCGTAGCTCTGAGACGCGCGGAACTGTAGTGTATAAGACACACACACAGACATTGCCTTTTATTATATAGATGAAGATTGTGCAAAAGAAGCATTCAGTTTCAAAAGGCAATAGGGAACTCGAAAAATGTATTCCAAATAAAGCACTTCCTACCAAAATAGTAAATTCATTTTCAGATGAATTTAAAGAAGAAAACAGCTTGTAAAATAATGAGCCTGATTGACTCATCATTTTACAAGCTCTTATAACTCAAAAGGGACTCCCATTTTTAAATTTACAGGCCATTTTTTGCTAATTTAATTTAAAAATGGTAAAAAAAAAAAAGCTGATGTCACGTTCATATATACTGTGTACATATCAGTTCAATAAATATTTATTTATTTATTTACCTACAATTTTTATTACCTTGTATTTATATTTTATATTAACCTTTATCAAAGTTATCTTACTATAATTATTGCATCTTTTAAACATAGGCATACAACATTTTTAAACACACGCACTTCAGTGTTCTCCCCAGAAAATTTTTGATGCTGGGTGGTCGTGTATGACTGCCGGATGGATAAAATTAAGCAATCCAAAATAATCGTTATGAAAAAAAAAATTTATTCGTGAATACACAATATATATTTATACATATTATATATATACAGTATATATACTTTTGCTTGCCCGTACTTACAATTCAGTCGCCCTGGGTGAGTGGGCGACCGATTATTCGCAATATAAATACAAGGTAATAAAAATTGTAGTTTACACAATATTCTTTAAATTGGAAGGCTTCTTTTTTTTTACTGCCCCAGTTATCAGCTGCTCTGTCAAAGTCAAAGTGTTGCAAATCCGGCCCCTCAATTGATATAAGCAAAAGATTGTTCAGAGTTTGCTCTTTAAGTCTATTTCGCAGGGTTGTTTTGATGCGCTTTAAAGCCGAAAATCCTCTTTTGCACTCTGCAATTGAAACAGGTAATATAAGTCCAATTGTGCAGAGTTTCACTAAATTGGGGACTGAATCTCGCAGATCACTGGAGGTAGCCACTTTAAGCAAACATTGTCTGTTTGTCATACTTTTGTATTTCGGACGATTCAAAATTTGCGAAAATACTTGCCACTCTGAGACAGTTGCATCATGATCTATTAACCCTTTCGCAACGATTGCATTCCAGAACTGCCGCGGCCCAAAGGACGGAGCACTTCGCTTCCGAACTGCTCCCAGGGGACGGCAATTTTTTTGCACTAAGCCGAACTCTTGAAAAAAATTCACTAAAAATCACCTATTCAACACAGAAATCTACTTTTTTCAGGAATAAAAGAAATATTTATTTTCTATTTGATGTATATTTTTCATACAAATCTGAATACAAAATACTCGTTAGTTGCTCCCATTCTTTTATCCGAAATAAATGAATAATTTCACTGCCTCTAAAACCCAAACAAAAAAAAAAAATACTCTCTTATATTCCTATGATTCACCAATGAAATCATAAAACTCAAATCAAATCGTGACCCGAAACACAATTATAAAATTGTTGATGCTGCGAGAAGTGCTCTATTTATTTATATTACAAAACCATGTTTCACCGCACCAAATGGAGAAATAATTCATTATGCCAAGGTCAAATGTCTGCAAAATACATTGAAGTTGTTTCTACGAACATGTAACGCCATCTAGTAGACAAATTAAAACGTTCCATGTGAAAACACGCATGCATGCCACTCGCCGTTTACGGTAAAGTTTTCTCCGTCACGAATGCGTGCTGTCCGTCCTTGAATGCAAGTTCGCAGCCGGCACGCGGGCGTGCCAACCATCGCGAAAGGGTTAAAGAGGGATTTCCAAATTTTGAATAGTGTTCAAATAGAACATTGCAAGAATGTTCCGTCACTGTCAAAAGGGGAAGGATTAAATACTGTCTAAAATGCCGTCATGACAGGCATATCCGGAAATCTTGCATCAAGGTGTCTTTGTAAAATTTGTAAATATTTCATATAGCTGTTTGAGTGGATATCTGTGGCTCACTCACTGTAACTTCTAGTTGTGACCATTCATCAGCCAATTTGTTTTCTAGTGATGAATAATTTGACCTCGGGGTATTAATCAAATTTTCTATGGAAGCTTTAGTTCCGTATAATAAATCAGGCAGTATTGTTAAATCAGCATCCCTTGATTGTCAAGCTTTCGTAAGCCTACTCAAAATAGGCAACATGTCGCAAAACATCATGAGTGCCGCGAGAAACTTGTAAGATTTTATTATTTTGCAAAGTCCCCGGCTAATATATCATTTTTCTCAACATTCATGTTTTCGAGAGCAGCGAGAACTGAAGAAAGTGTTGTTTTCAGGGCTTGGACAGCTTCATTATGTGACAGCCATCTTGTGTCACTGGCCAATTTTAATTTTATTTGTGGATTTTCCAACACCACTTGAATTTCTTTTAATCGTGACATTTTCACTGCTGAATTTTGAAAAAAATAAAATAATTGACGCAAAATATCATTAAATTTAACTAAATATTTTATTTCCTGTTCTGCTTGAGCGCTGGCTAGGGCTAGTCGGTGGTTAACGCAATGACAGTTGATTAGCAATCCTTCCGTCTTATCTTCCAACAATTTTGCCACTCCGTTTTTTTGCCTTATCATAACAGCAGCACCATCCGAGCCAAGCCGTACAAGGTTTTGTAATTCTAAGTGGAATTCCTCTGCAACCTCCATCAGTTTGTTTCTGATTGTCTCTGTTTTTCCATCACTTAATTCTTGTGTACACAAAAAACTAACCTTTGGTAAATTCATTTCAAAACACATATATTTTATATAAACTATAAGTTGCTTTGTTATAGAAATATCAGTTGTTTCATCCCATAAAATGCTGAAATATTTGCTAAACTCCATGTTTTTGAAAACATTTGACCTAATTTCGGCAGCCAATACATCTAATAATTCTTGCATAATCCTTTCTGAAATATAACTTGCATTATCTCTAGCTGTCAAATGCTGCAAATATGAACATCCCATTTCCTTAGTTAACTCAATGAGTTTGGAATATAATGTTGTATGGGGAAGTTCATTTTTTGCCAGCCAGTATATACATTTTAATACTCCATTAAAAGCATCCCTTTGGAGATTACCTAAAAGAGAAAGAGATCTCTCTATTTCTCCAACTCCCGTATGTACCAAAACATTGGCGTTTGCAGCTAGTCAGAAACTCGTATGGAGTTTACTCTTTTGATGTTCATCCAAACTTTCTTTCCTCAAACTTTTACAAGGCAAATCAATCCAAGTGACATTTTTTTTTCAAAGATGAAGCATATTTTATACAGGTTGAACAAAACATTCCATCATCTTTTGCTAGTAGCCATTTATATATTTTGAACCACTTGTTGTTCATTCCACTCTTTCGATGTTTTGCCTCTGCTTTGGCATGTGTCGAAGGAAGAACTGGTAATTCAGATATATTTGTGTTACCTTCATCCACAGTCTTTGATGTTGATTGAAAATAATTTAGAATAGACATTTTAATTTGAATAAAAATAAATGTTCCGTTTTACAGTGGATGGACAGATAATGCAAGCACTCATGACGCATCTGATATCACATGGAAAACAGACCTAAAGTAATCCCAAATCCAGTGTTGTATCTAAAAATAGATTTCTCCCTCCTTCAGCTCACCCTGTATCTAAAAATAGATTTCTCCCTTTCAGCTCAGTGTTGTTGAAAGGGGGGGGGGAGACTGGTTGCAGGGGGCGACAGTATTTGTCGAGCTCTCATGAGGTCCCTTTCCCGATCACCCCACCTCACATTCTATGCAATCTTCCCACGTTTCTTTCTAAGACTTAAACACAAAAGTTTTATTTGAAAATTTTCGGCAAATTTCCTCGTAGTTTTTTTTGCCAAATTTTGATCATTGTCGCCATTAGGCTTGGACGATGTGGCAGTTTCAACATCGTGATATATCGGCAGTCTAACATCGCGATGACTAAAAACTAAACGGCGCGATGACGCAGGGGAATAACAAACTGAATTGCACAAACATACAATTTATGCTAGAAATAATTTGGTTTAGTAAAATATTTGCTTATTTTTAGACGCACTATAAAAATAATAATAAAGATATATTGCTCTGATAAGGGACAGTTAGAAGATGAAAATAGATGCAAACTGATACTTTTGGACTTTCAGTAATGCATGGAACTAAACTGTGAAATCTGAGCATTTGAAATCCATTAATATACAAATTTATGGGATAACCTCCCTGTTTCAGCAGTTCCTACATACTGATCACAACAAAATATGGCAGTTCCTGTAAATTCGCAGATTTTATGAAAATAAGTTCTGAATATTTTTAAGGACCATAAGAACTCTGTTTCTTAACCAAACAAAAGAGAATAGAAACTGAAATAAAAAAAAACCTTATTATTAACTAAAAAATTCAATATAAACTTTCTGAAAAAAAATCAATATAAAGCTTTCCTTACCGAAAAAAAAAATCTAGATACGACAAGCTATTTCCCACGAAGCCGACCAAATCTTATGTTTCCCGTTCACCTACACCATAGGTTCTCAACCTTTTTTTGCCCACCGCCCACTTTGAGAATATTTTTTTCCTAATGCCCCCCCCCCCCCCCCCCCCCCCAATTTTTTTTACTTGCGAATCTGAAACAACTATTGCCAAGATTATATTTAAACGTGTAATATTATATACTATAGTAGTAAGATAGGATATGGCCCTATCCTATTTCTGAGTTTAAAGGAGACTGTTTCAATAAGAACAATTAAAATGCACGTAATTATATTGAAAAGTATTTTTATTAACATTCAAAAGACATTGAATTTATAACTTATCTAATGAGAATGTTGAATTTAATGCATTTTAAGGAGCTTGTTAATATCAGGCTCGATTTTACTTAAAAACAACCGTAAGTTGCCGCGTTCAGTAACATGGAGCCGATTTCTCTTTTTAGTTACCAACGTTGCTACAGCACTAAATCCACGTTCAGCTAAATAGGAAGATGGGAATGCTATCAGAAATCGTTGAACAATCGACCATAATCCTGGGTACATTTGCAAAATCGGCTTCTGCAGCCAAAATTCTTGGTAGCCATTCTTGAATTTAATTTTTAATTCCTCATTTGTCGTCAGTTCTATTATTTCTGCTTCTAACTGGGATGATCCTGCTGTGTTGACATTTGAAAAAGGATCCGAAACCCAGTCTGGTATGTCCATGTTTAAAATGTCCTGGAATCGTTCCTTGAAATCACTGTGGAGGTTTTCCAAGTGTTGACAGTAAACAAGCAAGTCGTCGTACTTGAATGATACTGCTGATAAATTTGGGAAATTATTCAATTCGCGTCTGCCGATATTTCTTTTGTATAATAGCAGTTTGGACACGAAAGCAGCAACGCTATTTTTTGTCTTAATGAAGTTTAAGTCGTCGCCTTGAAGTTGGAGATTAACATCATTAAACAATTTATACTGGTCTGTCAAGTACGCAATATCTTTCTTTGATGAGATAAGGTTGTCGCTCAATTCCGTTGTCTTTGTTTCCTAGGAACTCTATCACAGACCCAAACAGATTGTAAAATCGAGTCAAACAAGTACCTTTTGACAGCCAGCGCACCTCTGTGTGAAGCAGCAATCGGTTGAAATGTTCATCATTGGCAATGCAAAGCTGACTAAATAATCTGTCATTCAACGAGTTACTTCTGATTTAATTAACTGCTCTGATAACATATTGCAGTGATATATGGAGGCGTTCACTCAAATTTTTCACAACCAAATGCTGGCGATGAATTACTCAATGCACAGCAAGCACGTCAGGAACTTTATTTTTTAAGCACGCTATGAAGCCTTTGTGATGCCCTGTCATAGCCAGTGCACCATCCGTAGCAACTGACAAAATATTATTAAAAGGAATTTCCTTTTCGTCACAAAACTTTTCCAGTGTATTAAATATGGTTTCTCCTTTAGTATCTGTCAGTGGCGGCTCGTGAGCGACATGTAGAGGGAGGCGCTCATCTATGTATTTATGTATATATATCCCTCAGTTTGAGCTAACTACGTCGTTCAGACTTCGAGTTCGTCGTTTATCCGGCACTGATAAATTGGTTGCGGCGTTACCTCGAAACAGCCGTATGCCAAATTATTATTTTACTTGCGTTGATATACGTTGTGCAAGTTTCTTTAAAATGAATAAGAGCCTATCGCAACCATGGAAATAATTTAAATACATTTCTAAATAAATTTGTATCAAATTTGTAAAATTAAATACTCTCAGTGGTATGCATGTGCAGTATTTTTTTATTATTAGCGCAAATATTTTTACACCCAAAATACACACAATTTTTCTCATATACACTCTATGGCTAATAGTTTTGTACCTGATCGTCCTTGTAACCCAAACAGTAACATAATTAGAGGGCGAAAACCAATTAAATCTACGGCCGTTTATATGTAGAAGCAAAGAAACTATTTTTAATACAAGAATTAATTTGGAATTTACAGAAAATTCTTATGCGTTATGCTTATCTCTATTCGTCTTTAAAATGATACTAGCGAGTTCTGATTGCTAGCAGTCACTATATATAGCAATCGGCCTTTATAACAATAAGTAGTTAACTCGTTGCACGGTTGCAACAAAAGTGGATCAAAGTTTAGAGTGAGCAGATCGAGTGGGTCCGTTGTAAAGTAGAAAATACAGTGTGAAAATTGCATCAAAATCGGATCAAGAGTCACTAAGATAGATAAAAATGTAAATATGAAAAAGAGGAGGGTCTCCCCTCTTCCACCACAGTTGTTTCATATTACATAATAACAGACGATATTTGTGTTTCGACGTGTGTGTGTAAGGTCTGTAGCGGAAAACGTAAACATCGTACGGCCTTGAAATGTTGTACACGGATATTTCGGGAACCAAGGCGATGCATTTTTTGTAAAACCGAAATATGAAATTGAGGCTACTTAAAGCAAAAGTTGCGACCAGGGGGTTGATATAATAAGGTTGTATATCTAAGTGATTGCCACCAGCAAAATCTAAATCGTTCAATTAGAAGGAGATTTAAGAAATTTGGGGGGGGGGGGGGGGCTAACCGAACTAAAAGTTATGCCCAGGGAGTTGACACAATAAATATGTATATCCAATTCACATATACAAATAGTGCCAGGACTATAACCACCAGCGGAATCAAAATTTCTCAATTAGGAGCCCAGATGTGAAATTAGAGGAGGACTACTTAAAGTAAATGTTGCGCCCAGGGGATTGATACGAAAAAGATGTACATTCAGGTGGTACAAAGACTGTAGCTACCATAAGATTCAAAATCGCTCAATTTAGGAACCGAGATGTAAAACTTTGCGGGTTAGTTAAACTAAAAGTTACGCTCAGGGGGGTTTGAATAAAAAAATATACATGTTCAGGCAATGCACGTATAGAGAGTGTAGAGACTATAACCACCAGTAGATTCAAAATCGCTTAATTAGGAAGCCAGATGAGAAATTTTAGGACTACCTCAAGTAAAATTTATGCCTAGGAAGTGTCGGTGCAATATTGGTCTTCAATGAAATTAGAAGCAAAACCAGGGAGATTGAGTAGTGGCCAGTGAAGGGGGGGGGGGGGAGATTTTAAGGAAAACAACGTCAGATCAAAGAATCAAGTATCTGGTTGAAATTGTTTTTTAACATTCTTTAACAAATATTTATAATTTTTTCAATCTTTAATGTTAAATAGCTGAAAAAGTAAGACAGCTGAGTAAGTCAAAGAGACCCACCCCCTCAGATAACACATTTCTGAAAGTGTCACTAAAAATATCCACAGGTATGCCACAAATACAATTCACGTGGCTTTTAAACAATTAAGAGGTGAAACGCATTGAAACTCATCACAAACAAAGCATAGAACTACCCTAAATCAGAAATGATCCCCTTTCCGAAGGCCAGAACCACCCTACATCCGAAATTATCCCCCACCGGGCGCTTAGGGAGTGAAACATTTTCAGTAATACGGATGGGTGGGTCAAAACTAAACTGGGTGCCCCAAACAATGCATTTTTCTACCGAAGGCGAAGAACAGAAACCCCCAAAATACCATAAATAACCACCATTTATTCAATTAAGTAAAAAGCACAAAATATGTATCGCAACTTTTTTGAATTTCTGTTTTCTGTATCTAATACTAAACTATTTCGTCCTGAACCAAAACTGAAAGGACTAGGTCAATAGCATCAATAAAATAAATCAGAATTACATAAATACAGTAATTTATTTTCAAATATGTATTCAAACATCCAAATTTATTATTTTAAAAAGAAGCGACAGAGAAAACACACATTTATCAAGGAAAATTCAAGGCCAAATTAGCGAAACTTAGCCAATTCGAGTCAGTCGTTCACAGTATTTGTTTCTTCTTGGCGGTTTCTTCATTTCTTCTTGGCATTTCTCCGATTTGAGCCGCGAAAACTGCCGCGGCTCACATCGAATTGGAATATTGCAATGTCTGTTTTTTTTAAGTCTAATTTCTATTGCCGTTATATTAACATACCATTCGTTCTATCAGCCCAGAGGCAATGTAGGGACGCGGCCCCATTAAGAATCCCTCGTCTTTCCCTGTAATGCAGTATTTTTCCCTATAGATATGGTATGAAAAGAGGATAAGAGACTCTTTCAAAGCTTTAGTGCTGCCATCTAGTGACAATTTCATCACTTATTTCCAATAATTCGAATTTTAATTGGAATAAAATGCAGATAATTTCCTTAAAAATTGTAATTAACCTATATAACTAAAATAATTTGAAGTGCTTATTCAAGGAGGTCCGCGCGGCCCCGTGGACCCCCTGAATGGCCGCCTCTGGTATCTGTTTCCAAATTCGTAGCAAACAATAGTTCTTGACATATTTTCTCATCTTCGATAAACCTCACGTATGACAATAACAATGCTTCATTGGTTGGTAAAGTGGACTCATCCAGCTGAATTGAAAATTGACAAGTCTGCAGATGATTGCACAATGATTTCTCAATGTTTTCAGCCATCTCATCAATTCGTCTTTGCACAGAACTATTGCTCAAAGGAATTTTTCGGATAATATCTGCAGCTAGTTTATGGAGCACAGTGGTTATTACTTCATTTACTGCTGGTAAAATTAAATCTCCCCCAGTAGTATGTGGTTTTCATGTTTTAGCAATCAACAATGAGATATTGTATGAAGCTCGAGTCCGTCATTGTCTTGCTTAGAAGCTGATGAAAACAGTTATGATACAGTTGGCTGAATTTCGTACTTCTTTTTCATGTCTTGAAAATAGGTCACATCTTTGTCTTTCTTATCCGGGTGTATTTTATTAAAATGATCTTGAAGCCTAGAAGGCTTCATCGCTTCATTTGAAGATGTTTTTTGACAAATAAGGCACATTGGTGATGATGGATTTGTGGGATTTTCGATAAATCCGTACTTAATATAATCCACACTATACTGCGCCTCTTCTTTTTTGCTTCCGACATGCTTTTTACTTTACAGATACATGAGTAGTATTAGTGTACTTTTAAAACCCTGTCATCTATTGCGCGCGATAATGCTAATGAAAATAAAATGAAACAAGCACAGATAATACTGTCAAATCAGATAATACTGTCAATCATGCGCTAAGAAAATCCCAAAACCGGAATCATTGCTCCCAAGATTAGGGCTTAGGGCTGGCTATGAACATTGGGAAATTGTGATGTATTGCCAATCGCGATATATTGCCGACTTGAACGTTACGAAACCGGTATGGCAATGTCAACTTCATACCGGTTTTTCACGATACATCGCCCAAGCCTAATCGCCATTCGGTTCACCTTTTTTTCTTTTCCAACTCTTTTTTTTTTTTTTTTTGGCAAAAATGACCTCCGTTTGGTTACCGGGTGGCAGGGTAAAATAGCCTGGTTAGAACGCAGCACTTCTTAAACATAGGGATATGTTTTTAACATATCCCTATGGTGTTTTATAGTGAGACATTGAAAACTCATGTGAAAGGGAAGGAGGGGGGGGGGGAAATGAATGGGAATGAATTTCGTGATTGCAGTTTTTAAATAGCGAGTCCAGTCGGTTAAAAAAGTACTGAATGACGCATGAAGTGCAAGTATATGTGAGCTTTGGAAAATATTATTATTGTGTTAGAAGAGCTAGAAAAGAAAAAATACATGACCTTGTCACATGTTAATTCATAATGATGGTTAAGATGTGTTTTAGATATGTGGGATTTGAAAGATGTAAAAGTAAGTTTTCTTCCCCCTGCTGGACCTCCAGAATATTTTTTTTTATCCCAAGAAAGTGGACATTTTTTTATCCTCGGATATCTTAACTTACAGGTGGGACAGCGTCAATCCCATATGAAGAACCTACCTGCAAAGGGGGATCGAGCTGTTTGGGATATGGTATGTCAAATGCCTGTCTTTTTGAGAGGTTTTTCATTTGGTATGTTCCACCTATAAGCAAAAAGTTAACAAACATTCCTTCGCATTCCATTCCGACATAACACTGATTAAAAATTAACATTTCTGTCTTTTCTGTTTCTCCAATGTCCACAGTATTCTATTTCAGATTAAAACACAATGAAGTAATTTCATTTAAAGTATTTTCTATTCAGTAACTGATAATCTAAATTGCCAATCAACTGGCCAAAGTGTTCTCACACAGGTTTGGGCAACAACTGCAGAGTTACATTATTGCTTGTTGTGCATGAAAAGCACTCATCAATTAACTTTTAAAATTAAAGACAACCAAAATGGGTTTAAAAGGTCATTTAATAAAAACTCCTTTCCTCCACGTACATAAATTTAAAAAGCCAAAGCCCTTTTGGACATCACCATGCCCTTCATCAGTGGCAAAGTGAAAAGCAATCCAGGCAAAAATTGCATATAATTTTCTTTGAATTTAAAAATTGATCTAATATGTGCTTGATGACATACATTTTGGTTATGAACAGGGTTGAGTTTTTGACATCAAAAACTGGTTTTTGACATGCACATTGGTTTAATCCGTGTTTTAACCGGATAAAACTGTTAAAAACCCAAAAGCTACAAACAAAAGGGGAATTTGATTTAAAAACAATAAAACCACCATATCAATCATTATAGGATTGATCACCTTTATAAATTTGAACAATATAATAAAAAGAAAAATGTAAATAATTTTAAAACATTATCCTTACAATACAAGTACATAAATACCTTTAAAATATTGAAATACTAACAACCATTAAAATTAATTTCTCAATTATTTGAATTTAAATATCAAGGTATTCTGATTTCGTTCTAAATTAAAAACAGTATTTATCATTTTTCGGAAGTTTTATTATTTTAGCATTTTAGAGATAGCAGAATTTGTTTTTAATATTGGGGTTCATTACACCCACGTAGCATTTGATAACATAACAAGTTTAGAACTTTTCTCTGGTCTTAAACGATTTCGCAGTTTAGAATAGATTATTCCAAAATTTGAAAATATTCTTTCTATAGAAGCCAAGCTGGCAGGCAGGTTGAGCATTATTGCTAGTTCAGCTAATTTAAATGCTGCACTGTTTTCATCTTGAAAACTTTCACACTTCAAAATACCTTCTTACCACATTATCGGATTGGTGAGTTTTGCACTTGTACTTAAGTAAGATGTTGGGAATGGGCCTTCTTGGGTTTCAAGTGGTTTCAAGGGTTTCAAGTCAGAAGTGGTAACAGCCTTCAATTTCTTCTGTAGTGTAAAAATGAGCAGTTTCCATTTGGTTATCAGTCTTTGTCCATATGTTTCGGATGCATGATGTCAGTGAGGAAATGGATTGGCATTGATGCCTGTTATAGTCTTTTCTGAACAATTTTAATGTGTAGCTGCAGGGAATCTTCTTTCATAAGCCTTAGTCAAATGTAGCATGCATCGGCCAGTGTTGCTGTATCTCTTTGGAGTGTGTGGAGACTCAGACTTCACTTCTCCATCTATATCTAAAGTTCTCCTTTACAAGCACTATGATAAATGAGTTTTCATTATTTCTACACAGTTTGCTCGAATACTTCCACAATTTTTACACTTTGCACATCGTTTCCCATCCCTGTCCACTTTATAATAATGTTGCCAAATCAAATCTGTCGGCCTTCCACCATGATTCATTATCACTTTATTCAGCTTAAACTCCAATACACACAAATATCTTTGCAATACTAACACAACTTGAAATTGTTAAAAAAAAAAGAAAGAAAGAAAGAAACAGATAAACAACTAAACTCCAAATGATGTGAAACTAGCAGGCAATTTAAGCTACAGTTATCTTTGTCTTCCTTCCTTTAGGGATTTGGGTGCTCAAATTTAAAGTAAAGGGGTAAGGGAGGAAAGCTTTTATTTCTACCCTACCCCTTAAGTGTAATGGAATGGACCAAGAAATTTTTTCAGTAAAATTGAATCAGACCATTGTTAGTTGAACTTAGCCTAGAATTTGGGCAGAGAAAGGGGGGGGGGGTATGCATTGTTCAGAATTCAGGAAAGTCTATAGAGAAGGGGGTGAGGGATAGGTATGGTGTGGACCATGACCTGGGGTTAAAACTTATTGTCCCCAGTATTGTGCATTCATTGTCACCCAGACCAGAAAGCATGTACAAGTTAGGAAAAAGATAATAGTATATAGGGCTACAATTTAGGTGGCAAAAAGATTTTTTCTTCCAAAAATTTATTTCCAAGGGACTATCCATTTATTTCACCAATATAATAAAAATAACGATACATTTATTCAAATCAATTAAATATACAATGTACAAATAGAGTTGCTCTCTTTCAATTATTATATACTAGCAGCATACCCGTTCTTCGTACGGAGTATATAATATAAAGAAACTTGAAATTCATAATCATGTCCAAATTCTTATAGTATACTAAATGACATGTTTAATCAAAATATTCTGTTAAAATATTTAATATAATGCTCCTAAAAAGAAGTTTAAGAATCTCTGTTCTCGCTATATAAAATTATCTTCATGGACATATCTGAAGAATAAAACATCTTGGACCCCTTATGTAAGCAAATATAAAAAAAATATGGAATTGAATCAATATATGCAAAATAAAAGCGTTAAAATTGTATGGGACCCGTACTAATTATATACGCGAATATTAGAAAATATAACTTGTATTAGTAGATTACATGTATAAATTGAAAATACCAATAAACCCGTAATCTTTAAATCTGAAGACAGTCATTTATTCCAATATATGTCAAAATTAAAGTGCTAAAATTATATGGGAAGATATACACGTACTACTTATAATGTCCGATTATTAGTAGAAGATTTCCCGTTTTGCAATATGAGTCACAAATGTTTTTTGGTAAAATACAACAGACGACGTAATAAATTGAATATATAATTAATCCCCTTAATCTTCATACCAGAAGACTGTACTTGATTCCAATATATATGCCAATATATGTCAAAATATATGCCAATATACCTGTACTACTTATATTCTCGTAGGTTAGAAGATATACCCGTGCATTCCTAGAAGATTACTCGTACAACGTACAATATGCGTGTGTCAGCAATTTTTGCCGCAATAAAACAATGGCGTAATAACTTAAAAATATCAATAATCCCTGAATCAATAATTCCGGAAAATATCAATAATAATAATGTTTAAACCTGAAGAGTATAATTGATATTATCCAGTCCAAAATGAAATGGCAATGAAATTTATTTTATATACATATCTTCATTATTCAAATCGGAAAGGATTTAATAAAAATCGTCTGCCGCATAAACACATTGGATTTAAATCCGTTGCTAAGCGACATGATATCATTTGCTTCAAATAAATTGGTAGAAAAAATATCGTCTAAATAGTTATATTTCTATGGAACATTTGGCGACAGTTTCGTCAAATTAGCGACATTTTAAAAAATCGCCAAATTTATCGCCAAGTGGGACTGTAGAACTGACAGTTCCAGTTTGCGACAAATTGGCGAAATATCATCACAATACTATCCCCTAACAAAAAACAATTAATATCATTTATGTAGCGCAATTTTATCAATTTCAAGATATTTTTATAGATTTGAAAACATTTTTATCAATTTGGTGACATTTTAAAAATTCGCTAAATGTATTACTAAGTAGGATGGTTGGTCTGACAGATAAATGCTAACCAAACATCATTTCAGTACTCTCTTCTAACAAAAAAAAATAAATTTCATTGATATGTAGAAGACCCAAGCCACACGACCAACCCGAAGGTTTATGGCAGCTGTTTGTGTGTCGTTTATATCAATTTGGCGACATTTCCGTCAATTTGGCAAAGTTTAAGAAAAGTTGTCAAATTAGCGATATCCCTCCAAATTCGTAGCTTTGAATTTGCAGATCTGAATGAAACATTCTTATCCCGTTTCAATATACTAAATGAAAACACTACAATTGTATTAGAAGATATACCCGCTCTACTCTTTTTCTGTTTCAACAATCGGCTATATGAATTTATTGGCTAAACACAATATATGAGTTTAGTAGCTAAATACGATATAAGCTTGAAAACTCTTTGCCAAAATAAATGCAATTGATGTACGCAGTCAGCAATTAATATAATTAAAAGAAAAATCAAACCGTCCATTCATAAGATATACTTTTATATCCATTTATCCATTTATTTATAATTTAAATCGAAAAAAAAATAATAAAAACATTAACAAACACATTTAATTTAATTGCGATGCCGAGCAACATGATATATCCTCCTAAAATGTTAAAATTTATTAACCACTAACAGCACACCCGTTATTCGTACGGAGTGTATAATTTAAAGAAACTTAAAGTTCGCAATCATGTGCAAATTCTGTTAAAATATTAAATTTATTGCTCCTAAAGAGAAGTTTAAGAATATATGTTCTCACTATGCAAAATTATCTTCACGATCAGATCTGAAGAATAAAACATCCTGCCCCCTTTTGTAAGCAAATTTACAGAAGAAAAAATAGGAATTGAATGAATATATGCAACCCCGTACTAATTATATTGTCGCAGATCAGAAAATATGCCAATGTGTTAGTAGAAGATTACCCGTATTACAATATGCGTCTCAAAAATATTTGTCAAAATAAAAGAGATGACGTAATAAATTGAAAACATCAATATTATCCGTACTCTTTATACCAGAAGGTCGTAATTGATTCCAATATATGCCAATATATATCAAAACATATGTCAATATACCTGTACTACTTATATTCTCGTAGATTAAAAGATATACACGTGTATTTGTAGAAGATTCGTACAACATACAATATATGAGTTTAAACAATTTTTGTCATAATAAAATAATTGCATAATAACTTGAAAATATCAATAATCCTTGAATCAATAATCCCCGAAAATATAAATAATAATAATTTTTAAACCTGAAGACCGTAATTGATATTATCCAGTCAAAAATGCTATAAGAAAAATCAAATCGTTCTTTTCTAAAATATATTTTTATATCCATTTATTTATTATTCAAATCGAAAAAATAATTATTAAAATTAACAGACAGATTTAATTTAATTGCGTTTCTGAGTAACATGATATAAGATAGAATCTTATAACATGTTAAATATGTCATGTCTTATAACATAAACTGCGAAATTAAATAACGATTTTGATTTCTCTATACTTCTCATTGTTCCGTAAAAGCGTGTTTTAAATAAACCATGAACCATGGAGATAGATTTCCCCTTTAAATCATGTTTCAAACAATTCATGTTTTCAGAAAGTGACTAATTAACGCAAAAAATCTTCCATCAAACTCAGAGATTAAATTTTAATTCACTTTCAAACGATTTTCAAGCTTTTCGTTTGGATAAACCACGGAGTTAGGGAGTAGAACTCCTAGGAAAAAATTCTGTTTTTCATTAATATCTCGACAACCCCAGGTCTTAGAAACTCGAAACTTGGACAAAATTTATGGGGGGATATTTCAAGGCTATTCACCAAATTTCATTAAATTCGGTTCAGCTGTTTTTCCGTGATGATGAGACAAACGAAAATTTCGTTTTTTACTAATATCTCGAGAACCACTGGTCGTAGAAACTCAAAACACGGATATAATTTTAAGTGGGGCTATTTCTGGGCTACCCACAAAATTTCATCAAATTCGGTTCAGCCGTTCTCCCGTGATGGTGTGACAAACAAACAGACAGACAGACAGACAGATTTTCATTTTTATTTATATAGACTAGCAGCATACCCGTTCTTCGTACGGAGTATATAATATAAAGAAACGTGAAATTCATAATCATGCCCAAATTCTTATAGTATACTAAATGACATGTTTAATCAAAATATTCTGTTAAAATATTTAATATAATGCTCCTAAAAAGAAGTTTAAGAATCTCTGTTCTCGCTATATAAAATTATCTTCATGGACATATCTGAAGAATAAAACATCTTGGACCCCTTATGTAAGCAAATATAAAAAAAAATATGGAATTGAATCAATATATGCAAAATAAAAGCGTTAAAATTGTATGGGACCCGTACTAATTATATACGCGAATATTAGACAATATAACCTGTATTAGTAGATTACATGTATAAATTGAAAATACCAATAAACCCGTAATCTTTAAATCTGAAGACAGTCATTTATTCCAATATATGTCAAAATTAAAGTGCTAAAATTATATGGGAAGATATACACGTACTACTTATAATGTCCGATTATTAGTAGAAGATTACCCGTTTTGCAATATGAGTCTCAAATGTTTTTTGGTAAAATACAACAGACGACGTAATAAATTGAATATATAATTAATCCCCTTAATCTTCATACCAGAAGACTGTACTTGATTCCAATATATATGCCAATATATGTCAAAATATATGCCAATATACCTGTACTACTTATATTCTCGTAGGTTAGAAGATATACCCGTGCATTCCTAGAAGATTACTCGTACAACGTACAATATGCGTGTGTCAGCAATTTTTGCCGCAATAAAACAATGGCGTAATAACTTAAAAATATCAATAATCCCTGAATCAATAATTCCGGAAAATATCGATAATAATAATGTTTAATCCTGAAGAGTATAATTGATATTATCCAGTCCAAAATGAAATGGCAATGAAATTTATTTTATATACATATCTTCATTATTCAAATCGGAAAGGATTTAATAAAAATCGTCCGCCGCATAAACACATTGGATTTAAATCCGTTGCTAAGCGACATGCTATCATTTGCTTCAAATAAATTGGTAGAAAAAATATCGTCTAAATAGTTATATTTCTATTGAACATTTGGCGACAGTTTCGTCAAATTAGCGACATTTTAAAAAATCGCCAAATTTATCGCCAAGTGGGACTATAGAACTGACAGTTCCACTTTGCGACAAATTGACGAAATATCATCACAATACTATCCCCTAACAAAAAACAATTAATTTCATTTATGTAGCGCAATTTTATCAATTTCAAGATATTTTTATAGATTTGAAAACATTTTTATCAATTTGGTGACATTTTAAAAATTCGCTAAATGTATTACTAAGTAGGATGGTTGGTCTGACAGAGAAATGCTAACCAAACATCATTTCAGTACTCTCTTCTAACAAAACAAAAAAAAATTTCATTGATATGTAGAAGACCCAAGCCACACGACCAACCCGAAGGTTTATGGCAGCTGTTTGTGTGTCGTTTATATCAATTTGGCGACATTTCCGTCAATTTGGCAAAGTTTAAGAAAAGTTGTCAAATTAGCGATATCCCTCCAAATTCGTAGCTTTGAATTTGCAGATCTGAATGAAACATTCTTATCCCGTTTCAATATACTAAATGAAAACACTACAATTGTATTAGAAGATATACCCGCTCTACTCTTTTTCTGTTTCAACAATCGGCTATATGAATTTATTGGCTAAACACAATATATGAGTTTAGTAGCTAAATACGATATAAGCTTGAAAACTCTTTGCCAAAATAAATGAAATTGATGTACGCAGTCAGCAATTAATATAATTAAAAGAAAAATCAAACCGTCCATTCATAAGATATACTTTTATATCCATTTATCCATTTATTTATTATTTAAATCGAAAAAAAATAATAAAAACATTAACAAACACATTTAATTTAATTGCGATGCCGAGCAACATGATATATCCTCCTAAAATGTTAAAATTTATTAACCACTAACAGCACACCCGTTATTCGTACGGAGTGTATAATTTAAAGAAACTTAAAGTTCGCAATCATGTGCAAATTCTGTTAAAATATTAAATTTATTGCTCCTAAAGAGAAGTTTAAGAATATATGTTCTCACTATGCAAAATTATCTTCACGATAAGATCTGAAGAATAAAACATCCTGCCCCCTTTTGTAAGCAAATTTACAGAAGAAAAAATAGGAATTGAATGAATATATGCAACCCCGTACTAATTATATTGTCGCAGATCAGAAAATATGCCAATGTGTTAGTAGAAGATTACCCGTATTACAATATGCGTCTCAAAAATATTTGCCAAAATAAAAGAGATGACGTAATAAATTGAAAACATCAATAATATCCGTACTCTTTATACCAGAAGGTCGTAATTGATTCCAATATATGCCAATATATATCAAAACATATGTCAATATACCTGTACTACTTATATTCTCGTAGATTAAAAGATATACACGTGTATTTGTAGAAGATTCGTACAACATACAATATATGAGTTTAAACAATTTTTGTCATAACAAAATAATTGCATAATAACTTGAAAATATCAATAATCCTTGAATCAATAATCCCCGAAAATATAAATAATAATAATTTTTAAACCTGAAGACCGTAATTGATATTATCCAGTCAAAAATGCTATAAGAAAAATCAAATCGTTCTTTTCTAAAATATATTTTTATATCCATTTATTTATTATTCAATTCGAAAAAATAATTATTAAAATTAACAGACAGATTTAATTTAATTGCGTTTCTGAGTAACATAATATAAGATAGAATCTTATAACATGTTAAATATGTCATGTCTTATAACATAAACTGCGAAATTAAATAACGATTTTGATTTCTCTATACTTCTCATTGTTCCGTAAAAGCTTGTTTTAAATAAACCATGAACCATGGAGATAGATTTCCCCTTTAAATCATGTTTCAAACAATTCATGTTTTCAGAAAGTGACTAATTAACGCAAAAATCTCCCATCAAACTCAGAGATTAAATTTTAATTCACTTTCAAACGATTTTCAAGCTTTTCGTATGGATAAACCACGGAGTTAGGGAGTGGAACTCCTAGGAAAAAGTTCCGTTTTTCATTAATATCTCGACAACCCCAGGTCTTAGAAACTCGAAACTTGGACAAAATTTATGGGGGGATATTTCAAGGCTATTCACCAAATTTCATTAAATTCGGTTCAGCCGTTTTTCCGTGATGATGAGACAAACGAAAATTTCGTTTTTTACTAATATCTCGAGAACCACTGGTCGTAGAAACTCAAAACACGGATATAATTTTAAGTGGGGCTATTTCTGGGCTACCCACAAAATTTCATCAAATTCGGTTCAGCCGTTCTCCCGTGATGGTGTGACAAACAGACAGACAGACAGACAGACAGACAGACAGATTTTCATTTTTATTTATATAGATTGTTTTACTGTATTTGTTTTATTAATTCCCCCCATCCTTAAAAATCAAGGAACCCGAAAGTAAAGCCTTTCACAGGACAAATGAAAATTAGTTACGGTACTGATTGAGGATGATAGGATTTTGATTGGCAAAAATGTTTGTTTCATTTTTACTTGACAGTTTTTGACGTGATGGTTAAAACCGTGGATTAAACCGGATAAAACCTTCATGCGTCAAAAACCTGCCTATCCTGGTTATGAACCTTAAACCTTATTGTTCTTTGTATTTAATAATTATTTAAATCTTAAATGCCTTGTTTTTAAAATAAAATAATGTGACTATTGTAAAATCGTAAATAGATAATATATGTAAATTTTGCCTGCCGATTTGGCCTATATGTAAGCATTTGTTGGCACTGTATTTTTCACTTCGCCACTGATGGAGGGCATGGCACTGATGAAGGGCCTGAAAGCACTTTGGCTTTATAAATTTATGTACGTCTAGGAAAGGAGTTTTTATTAAATGATTTTTAAACCTATTTTGATTGTCTTTAATTTTAAAAGTTTATTAATATTGATGTGTATCCATTCTATTTCATATGTGCCAACTCTACTGAATTTGGCGGAAGACTCCGGATTTTTGAGTCTTTCTCCCGATTTCCTGCTTTTGAAGACACATCTCCTGATTTTAACGATTTTTTGAAAAAAATCCCTATGTTTAGGTATAATATCCGAAGAATTTTTCCTATAAAAGGGATTTTTTAGCTAAGTGGGAAATTTTTCTCAATTTGATCAAAAGTACGCCCATAAGATTACAGATGCAGACGAGAAAAACTCTCTGGATTTTGGCCTGAAACTCCGGATCTTTCATTACTTCTCCGGATTACTAATGAAATTCTCAGACTTTTTTTTGTTTGAAATTTATCAATTAACCAGACATTTTCCGCTTTTTTAGCACTGATTTCTACCATTCCCGGGATCGTAGCAGATCTATAATAAAATGCAGGGTAATGCCAATCAAATTAACGTAGATTTACTGCCACATGTAATGTAAATTAAGATCTTGATCGCTTATTTTATGAAAGTAATAAATACACTTCTTCAAAGGTCAGCATAAATCGCTAAAATATTATTTTGTTCATTAATTTCACATAAACACTGCAATTGCGCAATTCAGTTTGTTCTCATGAATCGCCGAGAGTGCAATAGTATCTTTTTCCATCCATCTCAATCTTCTACATATTGCATTTTTGATTGACTAAACTAGCTTATTTTCATATTCTGATTAATCATTATGGTTAATTTCTTAATTATTTTCATATAAACAGTGCGATTGTGCAATTCAGTTACTTCACGTGAAATGCCAAGAGTACGTTAGTATCTTTTCCCATCCATCTCCATCATTTAAATGCTGCATATTAGATCGATTAAACTAGCTTATTTTCATATTGATTATTCTGATTAATTATTACTGTTTATTTTTTAATTATTTTCGCATAAACAGTGCGATTGCGTAATTCAGTTACATCGCGTGAATTGCCGAGAGTATGCTAGTATCTTTTTCCATCCATCTCCATCATTTAAATGTTGCATATTAGATTGACTAAACTAGTTTATTTTCATATTATGGCAAATTATTAAGGTTAATTTTTTAATTATATTTGCATAATACAAATTTTTCTATTTTGAAAAATGGGTAGTATGAACTCTGTGAAGAGTTATTTTCCAAAAAGTTGTATTAAAGCAATGATTTAGGCAAATAAAAGTAATGCGGAGTGCGAACGTATTTTTAGCCACTTACGAAAAATTAAAACTAAATTTCGCACCTCAATTTCTGATGATAACCTAGATAACTTGATCGTTATTATGAAATGTAATTTAAATGGTAATTTTTTATTAAAAGCCAAATCTGCAACTTTTATAAAAAATAAAATGTAGCTATCATAAAACTAGTTTTCTTTATTTTTTGTGTATATGCAGGGGTGGAAAATCTGCGCCAATTGCTCCAAACTGCTACAATTTCCGTTCACTGCTACATCCTGCTACAAAAGCACCTAAAATCTCAATATCTGCACCAAACTGCGCCAAAAACGCTATTTTTTACACGTGCAAAAGCGAAAGTTCCACACTGACCGGTCCGAAATACGAAAAGAAAAAATCTGGTTATCTACAGTTATTCGGCGCGTTTTCAAACCCCATTTTCAGCTAAACAAGTCTGCGTATCACATGACACATGCACAAGTACTATACAGTACAACCTTGAAAATCCGGATTTTGCCGATTCCGGATTATAGAATTTGAATAAAATTCAGATTTAATATTAACTAAAAACACTATAAAGCACTATTTTTAGTAAAAATAATGACAAAAGTTAAGTTAATCAATTGAAACATATTATTTAATCTAAAAAATAGGGCAAAAGAAATTTCTAAGAAAAAATATACACATTAATATTTTAGAATGTGTCAACGAAACGAAATGATAAAATTACATTTTATTATTTCATTTAAATATTTGAATTAGCATTTGTTATTTCATTAATTTTGGTTTATGGGAAAGTAGTTTTCTTTATCCTGTAGATGGACATTATTTCTGCTCGGTTATAAAGCTTCTTTATTCAAGACCTTTAATTGCATGATCGATTGTTTCCATAAGATTATCAATGGGTATTTTTTCTTCTCAACATTTATCATCACTACTTTGATCTTTTTTTTAATTTAATATCATATCGCGAATTTTGCCATCTCTCAATTTATTTACTATTGGCGCATCATCATCACAGTGCAGAACTTCCGTTTTATCGGCTTTGTCGAGATTTAATGAAGTGCCAGAAGAATTTAATGTAGCACCGAGATTTAATAAAGCGTGAGGATTAGCACTTTTGCCGATATATTTAAAAGTGTAAATGTGTTTAAACCGTTTTCGCTATTAACGAAGGAAAAGCAAAGAATAATAATTTGAAAGCTTTATTTATTTTCTAGCATATATATAATGTTATGTTTAATAAGGCTGATGACTTTGAAAAAAGTAAAATCTTTATTAGTAATAGTCATATATGTAAAAAATATCGCAGTAGATAAAATAAATATCCTTTCTAAAAAAGAAAAATATCTCTCCTCTCAATGAATTTTCTAAATTACGATGAGTCATTACTAGGCTGCTGCAGCACCGGGACGTGGTGGGGCAGGGAAAGGGAAGCAAGGAATTTGCTTAGTTCCTAATCGTAAACATAGCCGACCCCTTTGAGAGGTCCGTGTGCTAATGACCTTGGTGCTCGGTTCTGTGCGATACGATATTATTTAGTTATTTATTTGCTATTTATAGTATGTAAATATGACTTTCTAATCAAAAAAGGCACAATATACAGTCAATTTCAAGTTGACACGTTCGACGAGAATGAAAAAATCGTCAGATATTGGGATATTGGGAGGGAGAGGAGGAGATTTTGAAGACAGAACAGAATACATTGAAGAATGGGATTCGTACTACGAAATGAACAAAATAAATTTCCGTGAGCGTTAATATGAGAATTCTCGGGATTTTTAGATTTAAATGAACAATCTGTGATAAAATGTTACGATAACGTTTTAAAGTCTTTAATATTAAAAATTACATTGTTTCAGAAAAATGTCTTTTTCAATAATGAGGAAAGGAAATTTTAATAATAAAAATTCAGTATTTAAATAACGATGTATATTTTACGCGAAATAATTCATCGGGAGTTGTGACTTGAATAAGGGGGAGGAGGGATCAACGCCAACAACGTAATTCACTCTCCAACCACGAACCGATCTACGGCCATCCATCTAAACTTTCGTTTCATTTCGGGGTTCAGAAAATCGACCGGAAAATACGGTATTTTTTTTATGAAATATAATTCCATATAAATAATCTTACCCTGTTGTTTTAAATCCGCGACTTCGTCAGTCCAGGGGAAAAAAACCCGAAAATTTGGAAAACGTCCGGATTTTGGATGTCAGATTTTTGAGGTTGTACTGTACTATTTTTTTTGTATCTTTATTTTCGAGTTATTTTATGTTTGTTGTTTAAAAGTATAGAAATTCCGACTTTTACGAATTTTCTGTAGTTGTACCAATTTTTACTTCAGATAGATAGATCGTTAGAGATAGTCGTAAAGTACCCTTTTGCATCTATTTAAATTTTCATCTTTTAATTATTCCACATTAGAGCAACAAAACTCTTATTTTTATAGTGCGTGTAAAAAAATAAATAAATATTTTATTAAAATAAATAATTTTCACATAAATTTGCGCTACAATTTGCCGGAACATGTATCCATTTATATTGAGCAAGTCAAAATACAGGATGATAGTAAGGGAATGAAAAGTAGTGTTTAGAATAACGCGTTATACTACCATTGCATGGATCTTCACTGGCTTTGATGAAATACTGGAAAATTTATTTCCCTCATATTATTTAATTACGGCGTTCTGTGACCAGCCCTAGCTCTTTGCAATAGATATCGATCGTTCTCCTCCGCTAGTAGCTGTCGATGATTGCGGTGCAGTTTAGGAAGCAGTTTTAGATCGCGTATCTCTGTTACACCTGCAAGTCACCGCGGGCTCTCAGCTAATGTTAAGGATACTTCAGAGGCGCATGCAATCTGCGTAAGCTATATACAATAACGATGACTCCGCTTCATGCAATAACGAACATATGCAATTCGCATCGCATTACAAAATGAATCTTCTTTTATTAACGGATGCTGGTATGCAATAACGCTATGCACGCTGAGCGGGCACATACAATCTGTGTAGCGTTGAAATAGCTGTCAATCGCGCAAGCGCTCATTATGCGCATTCAGGGCCGCACGTGTTTCGTGCACCATTTGTGCGGGAGCGTGAAACCCGTGTAGCGAATTCACAATATAAATTGCACTTTATTCGCGTATTCGCCTTTAACGCGCTACGCGGGTGCATCAATAACCAAACTGAATTCAATAAAGATGTACGCGGACTCACAGCTGGTAATGCTTTAAACAATAAGTAAAATAGTATTAATAAATACTTTTATATGTCTTAAGGTAAGCATTACTTATATTTGCATAGAAAAGTAAATTATATAATAATTATAGGGAAAATTTTGTATTTATTCGAACTTAAAACTTTTCCCCACCTTATAAAATAACATTAAAATCTGTTTTTTCTTATAAGGTTAGCAAGTATAGATCGAAAATAAGTTTTGATCGTTCATAAATTTATTAAATATTTTTTATTTTACTGTTTTGGAAACTGAAGCTATAAATTATTATTTCAAATTGTGTTTACGCTAGAACCTAAAAAATACTTATGAACTTTTCTAAAATGGATATTCAGAAAGTGAAATTTATAAACTAACTTCAATATTTAAATGAGAAGGAATTTAACAAAACAAAAAAAGCAATTATTCAGTTATTCTTGATAATCGTTTGACAGTGATTTTTTACCTTTTATTAAATTTCCCATTTATTAGTATTCTGTAACTTAGTGTATTTATTTAGTCCCCTTTTTCTGATCTTTTTTAGTTCTAGGGAAACTGGTAATAATATAAAGTGATGCAAAGAAAAACTTTTATGTTTTAATAATAAAACTCTTGACGTTTAAGACTTTGACTCCCTAAGATTTTGAAAATCTACTAAATGGAGATGTGAGCAATTGACTAAATGGAGATGTGAGCAATTTGTCAATAACTAAAGAACTTTTAAGATCTGTAAAAGGAGCAGGGGGAAAATATAGACAAAGAATGGAGAAAAACAGCAAACTCCGCTTAACTCCTTTTGAGTTAAGCGAAAAGCTGAACACGAGAAAGATGTATTAAAGAGTTTGAAAATGGCAGTGATGAGTTAAAAAAAAAAGTTAGAATCATTACAAAAAATGCTTTCTACAGCAGAGAAGATGATTGAAGGCGGCATAAAAAAGAAAGATTTATCAGAGATTGAAATTGGCCAAGTTCTCTTAAAAGATGCAAAATCAAATATTGAAAAAAATCTCACAAAATTAGAAAAGCACAGAAAACTCGAATTAATTCAGTGTGTCCAAACTATTAAAAAGCAAGCATCTCGGACATAAACTATTTGTATTTTGGATGAAAAATATTTAGTGTGCATTTAACTAGCAGGCACTTTTAACTTTCTGGTCTTTAAGATTAGATAGTATCATTACATCTTTTTCTCATTTTTCTAGCTTAACTTTTTCAGATTTAATACTCTTCATGCTTTAATTAATGTAAAATGAAATTTTTATATGCCTAAAATAACTATCGAGTGTGCGCAACATCATTTTCCAGCTGCTACAAAACTGCTTTGCACTACTACAAAACAGCAATATTTCCTGCTACAAAGGTGCTACAAAACTCAGTTTTCAGTTTTCCACCCCTGTATATGTGCTTTTATAAATATGTATATAATGTA
Organism: Amaurobius ferox; assembly: GCA_951213105.1. NCBI lineage: Eukaryota > Metazoa > Arthropoda > Arachnida > Araneae > Amaurobiidae > Amaurobius > Amaurobius ferox. Next base: position 129,907,863 of record OX578152.1, read on the forward strand.
AATTTAGGGGGGCGGGTGAATGGAGATGAGAAAAATCCCTATTTTTCCCTAAATATATGTTATTTTTATACTGCAATGTTTGTTATGACATTGAAACGCACACTTTAAGAAATCTACTGAATTTTCTTCAGTGAGGGTTGGCAGGTATGCTGTTTATTTACTAATCAATTAGTATACATTGAAGATTATAATTACAAGAAGGAGCAATGCTAAGCTCAAACTAAAAGGTGGAGGTGTTTGTTTATTGCCAGGTGCCACACAACCATTAGGTATTTGTAAATTCTTCAGTAACTGAAAAATTGAATGAATGAACCAGGCAATGGTCTGATATTTTTTTGGATGTCATAATATTTTTTACTTGTGTCAATAGGTCTCCCTGTACCAAGCTCCCAGTCTTCAGTGTGGTATCCTAATTCTCCTGTCAGCCGTCGGCAAGATCCACCCGCATCTCATGGAGAGGAAGCAGCACGTCTTACAGTCTGAAGACAGCGACAGTGACGAACATTACGAAGATGCTCTAGATGTAAGAACTCTGTTTCTTCTCGCTCTAGAAATATAATTACAATTGTTAAGTCTAATTATCATTTCCAGCAAATAGGAACTCCATTTGAAGCACCCCAATTTTGTTTCTCAGTGTAGAAACATATAAAATGGTAAGATGCAGGAAAATGTAAAACCAATATCAGAAGAAAAGCATCAGAGAAGTACTAACTAAAAATCTCATGATAACAAAAATCTCATCACAATATTAGGACGAGTGTTGTAATAAACTACATTGTTAGTGCTTAGTTTGGGTAAAATTTTCAATTGCTTTCTATTTTGTGTTTAGTTTCAATAAAGCGCTTTTTAATAACAGAAAGTGTTATTACTGCGAATTAGGACCATTTCCACCATCCAAAGTTAAATCCATTTAATGCCACATTGAATAGGTTCGACGAGTTGTTGGTGGGCATTCTCATCTGATGAACATTACGTCTTCTGATGTATACATTTGCATTTTTTCAAAAATATATCTGTCTGCTTAGGTTTTTTTTTTTCCCCCACCCATTTTCTTGGGTCACAGCTGAAACATCTCCCCCCCCCCCCTTTTTTTTTTTTTATTTCTCTAATTTTAAGGACTGTTCATAAAAGTACCCTTAATCGCCAATAGATCGTCAGACTGGAAGTCTTGGGTGATGTATCCATAGATCATGAAAACCTGTGTGAACTCGACATTACCACATCGGTTTCGTAATCTTCAAATCGGCGATACATCTTCATTTCATAGTGGAAACCATCCCAAATTTTAGATCAACAATTGTACGTGCACAATTTTCCTCTATAACAAGCAGCTTTTCGATGCAAACCAAAGAATCTTATAATAACAGTGATGCTGCCAACGCATTATAGTGCATCAAATACCCGAAGAAATTAAAAAGAATGTTTAAAATTTTAAAGCATGCATCCTGTAAATTGTGCAGAAATGTTCCCGATTAAAAAAAAGATTCTGAGATTCCTGATAGATGCCATGCTGCAAATGAAGGAAACATCTACTCTAGGGATTGGCAAAGAGCCATACTTCCTATCTATTCTCATATGTGCCAACACTACTGAATTTGACGGGAGACTCCCGATTTTTAAGCTTTTCTCCCGATTTCCCGCTTTTGAAGACACATGTCCCGATTTTAGCGATTTTTTGAAAAATTCCTACATTTAGAGGTAATATCCAAAAAATTTCCCTCTAAAAGGGATTTTTTCGCTCAGTGGGAAATTTTTCTCTATTTGATCAAAAGTACGTCCATAAGATTACAGATGGCACCATCAGAAATGATCCACTTCAGTCGTCGGTTCATTGATGAAGTGCCTGACGTCGAAGGCATCGTAATCTTCAATATGAGCGATGGAGATTCCTGCAGCTATGACATTATCTGAGTGGTGTTCGATGTGTCCGTGGAACTGCCTCCAGGTGGGCTGACGTCAAGTGGTAGCTGGGTCATCACTCTACCGTGATTTTATTCTATTCAGCAATTTTGAAACTGGCAATTCTGGCATCACTAGTAAAGTAAAGTGAAGTGAGGGTTCTGGTTTTTTGATGGTTTTGTTATTTTATCGCATGCACGTTGTTACGCTGTAATTTTGCATCAGTATGTCTGCCGATAAAAAGAAGAAAAAATATTATCAGGCTTTTAAAACAGAATATTTAAGCAAATTTCTGTGTCGTTCCAAACCTTTCAGAAGCCTCCGGTGACCTGGAAGACTAAATCTTTGTACACTCATAAATTCAACTGCGGGACAGAACCTAATGTAGCAGGAATTTTAATGGAAGAAACTAATGGGTTTACTAAATAGTTATAAACTAGCTGAATATCCATTGAAATTCAACGGTCTCCCAATGAGCAAACCCCAAAAACGTGATTTTTTTAAATAATTCAATTTTTTCAGTTGTCTTTTTCAAACTGTTCACCCACATGCACCAAATTTCAAATATTACACTCACTCTATATATCTCACTCTATACATCTCACTTTAGACTGGGCATTTCTCATTTATTCAGCCAATTAAACATTTAACACACATATTAAACACATACGCATAGGCGTATTTAAAGGAGGAGGGGATTACACACACACACACACACACCCGCGAAATTAAAAAGTTTCAAGATGACACACAGATAACAAAACACACATGTGATAACAAATATCTACTCAATCCCCATTCATCCTGGAGTCCTTGAACTAGAAAAGCAACCCGTTTTCACCTTCAATAAATAAGTAAATAAATAAATAATGGGATTAAGTAAGGAGATTTTAGAATTTAAGAATTAAAAAAAAAGTGTTTTGGCTACTGTGTCACTGCAATAAGGGGGGAAATTATCTAAATTTGAAAAAATCCCAGTTCTTGGAGCTGGCAGAAGAAAAGGAAAAGTCGAAGATCAAAAGTCAGTTATTTAGAGACTAGAGGTCTGCACAGGTCTAATTTTAAAATTTTTCCCGGCCCCAAAATGTTAAGATTTGACACGGCCAAAGCCCAAGATTTTTACAATGGAATTCACTCGAGCGTGATCCGTACCGTAAACACTTAAAGCCAACCCCAATGCTGCCCAACCCGAATATTTTCCAATACATTGAAACCTGTTGGCTTACATTCTGATTAAAATTTGCCATTTAAGGAATTAAACACAAGCCAAGCTCATCACATATAGTATTAAATGAAATGGAACCCAAATTTTAAAAATATGTACAAATCAAGAATGAGCATTACTATAAAGTGAGTTTTTATTTATCATTTTGGTTGAAGATGAGAAGGGATGAAAAAAGACTGAGATTTTGTTTTTAAAAAATGCTTTCTTCATTTATCAGTGAACAGTGCAATGACTCTAGTTAGAACTCATCAGCATCAAATATGCGTCGCAGTAGTAGCAAAACAAACATGTCATATACCACAATTGTTAGTGTTGTTAAAAACATTTCAATGCGATTAAACTTTCTATGTAAGTATAGATAGATAATATTTTCTTTAATTATGACATAGTTATGAATATTTTTAAAATTTAATAATTTTGGTAAAAATGTAAGATGTTTGGAATAAATACATTCAAGGATAATAATTCGTATTATCTATATGTTAATTTCAAATTATAACAGTTTGCTCAGATAAATTTTTATTCAATATTTATTATAGGAAAGAAATCGTTGGAACTGTTTAAAATTTATTTAATTTTGATAATTTAGAAACATTCGAAATCTGAGAACTGAAATAAAAATCACAAAAAAAATTGAAAATAAAATATAATTGATAAATTTTAAAATAAACAGTATCTTGGATTTCTTATTTTCATTTATTTATTGGATTTCATATTTCCTCCACCAGACAAACAATCACAGTACAAAAGAGATTAAACTTTTTGCAACAAATTTAAAAATAAAACAAATTGAAACTGTCACATGACCAATGATAATAACCTAATGATCATTTCCTCAAAAATTAAATTTGGAATGTATTTCTTCCCTATTCAATTTATAAATCACATGATGTTATGAAACATGACAATTGGTGCATAGCTGTATGTTTATACTGCTGTATCCAGGCCAGAACATATTTTTTGTTCTCTTACTATAGCTTTAAACAATTTGAATGTTGTGAAGAACATGTTTTCAGAATGTCGTGGAATAAAGAAGCCTTCAATTTCTTATCCAAAATTATAATTTTTCTATATCAGGTTCTAATTGACCCATCTGCGTTCACCGTGCAGAGTAAAATTTTATTACTTAGCTAACAGCATACCTGTTCTTTGTACGGATTATATAATATAAAGAAACATAAAATTCACAATCATGTACAAATTACTGTAGTATACTAAATGACATTCTTAATCAAAATATTCTGTTAAAATATTTAATTTAATGCCCCTAAAAAGAAGTTGCAGAATCTCTGCTCTTGCTATACAAAATTATCTTCACGGACGGATCTGAAGAATAAAACATCCCAGCTCCGTTTGTAAGCAAATTAACAAAAAATATGAAATTGAATCAATATATGCAAAATAAAAGTGTTAAAATTGTATGGGAGCCATAATACTTATATTCGCGAATATTTGAAGATATACCCTGCATTAGTATTACATGTATAAGTTGAAAATATCAATAGACCCATAATCAGACATATATATATATATATATATATATATATATATATATATATATATTTAGGCATAGCAACGTGCGTATTAAAAATATAAACGACGGATGTATTAAGTAAAATAACGTACCTCCCACCTTCTCTCTCGTTCATAAAAATCCTGGCCACATGGAACGTATCCTTCCTTGTGGAAAAGCATTACATAGTCCTAATTTACATTAAAGTGAAATTGTAAGGGCTAGCTAAACTAAAAGTTAGGCCCAGGGAGTTGACTAAAAAAATATGCATATTCTGATGATACGTACTGATGGTTCAGAGACTATAACCACCAGTAAAATCAAAATCGGTGGATTAGGAGGCGAGATGGAAAATTGGGGGGAGGGGGGTGAACAAAGTAAGAGTTACGCTCAAGGATTTGCCACATTAAAGTTGCATATCCAGATGACATGTACAAATGGTGGATAGACTAGCCACAAGCCGAACCAAAATCGCTCAATTTGGAGCAGATATGTAAAATTGTGAAGACTAGTTAAACTAAAAGTTACATCCAGGGGTTGACACAAAAATATATGTTTCCAAGTGAAATGTACAAATGTTGCTCAGACTATATAGTCACCAGCAGAGTCAAAATCACTCAATTAGGAACTGAGATGTAAAATTGGGGCGCGGTCTAGTTAAACTAAAAATTATGCCCAGGGAGTTGACACAAAAAACGCATGTATATTATATATCGATCAATTATGTGTATCAAACTGAGACATATGGATGGTGCAGATACAACCATCAGCATAAGCAAGCAAAATCGTTCAATTAGGAGATGAGATGGAAAATTTGGGGAGGGGGGCTAATTGAAGTAAAAGGTATCCTCAGAGAGCTGTCACAACAAAGATGCATAACCAGATGGCATGTACAAATGGTGCAGAAACTATAGCCATTACAAAACTAAATTTGCTCAATTAAAAAAATGCTCGCTAAAAGTGTATAATTATAGGGCTAGTTAAACTTAAAGTTATTCTCAGGGGGCTGACACATAACATGTATATTCAGATGACATGTACAGAGGGTGCAGAGACTATAACCATCATTAAAATCAAAATCGCTAAATTAGAAGCCGAGATAAGACATTTGGGGGCTACTTCAAGCAAAATTTACACCCAGGGGGTATCTGAGCAATATAATTGCCAGCTCGGGGTCAAAACTTCGAGGGAAACGACGCAGATAAAAGAAACACTATGAAAATTTAAAGTTTTATACTAAATATTTAAAATTTCTTTAGTTTTTAGGTATTTTTTAATGTTAAATAGCTGAAAAAGTAAGACAGCTGGGTAGATCAAGTGACCCCTCAAACTAAATATCCGAAACAACATATTTCTGAAGCGTCACTAAAAATAACCTATCGATCATGGGTATGCTAAAAATAGGAAACTCCAGACGTTTAAAGAATTAATTTGGAGTCAAACATATTGAAATTCGTCACCAGCAGATCAACCAAAGCACAGAACTGCCCCAAATCAGAAATAACCCCCTTCCCATAGGACAGAACCACACTATATCAGAAATGACGAAATGCATAACCACTTCAATAAGTATTCAATAAGTAAGACAGCTGGGTGGGTCAAGTGATCCCTCAAACTGAGTGTCCTAAACAATATATTTTATTGACAATGGCCAGAACCCCTAAAATATCATAACCACCCCCCCTTCCCATCACCACACACGTACACTTAATCCACTCATTTGTTCAAATGTTTATTTAAACTTCCAAATTTATAACAAAGACGTGAATGAGAACAAACACATTCTTAAATGTAGAAAATTGAAGCCAAATTAGTGAAACTGAGGCAATTTGAGAGGTCCCTCTTCATATTTTGCTACTCTTTTATTTTTTTTTGGCTGGAACAGTGATGTGATTGCTGCGCCAATTGCGGCATTTAAAGTAGGCTGCGCCAATCTGATACAAAAAGCAAATTTTAACTGATTTTGCGTCAACACTGCGCCATTTCATGAAAATACCGTAAAACGTAATTTTTCTCCGTAATTCTCGGAACGGAAAGAAAGAATCGAATCAGAAATTTCTCAGAAGAGTCCAATCTATCAGCAAAATCAGAGGATTAGACCTCTTTTCAAACAGCTCAAGTTTTATCAACTGTGGGGTTGCTTTGTTCGGACCACAGAATACTATCGGACTAAGGCACTACTCCCTACAACCAGTTCTCCCGGTGTCTGAAGTCCGCGAGTACTTGACCATGTTACATGAACGTGAGCCCGCTATACACCTGGAGTATTGTTACCAGACAGCGGGATTTATCAAAGGACGAGCTTAGGGTCCGTTGCCTTGAATAGAAAAAAGAAAAACAAACTCTCCTTCGATTTCTATTTTGAAAGATCTAGAGCTCCTCTACTACAGGCTGACGTTCCCAACGGCCGTACCGTGCTGATAACACCGGTTCTCGTTAGATCACCGAAGTCAAGCAGCATCGGGCGCGGTTAGTACTTGGTGGGTGACCACCTCGGAACACCGCGTGCTGTTGGCCATCTCGGGTGCGGTATCCCCGTGGTTTGCGCGCTAGATTTGCACGCTACCACAAATGCCGCCGTGTTCATGCGGAGTACGATCACGTTAAACATGTGGGTCCGTAAGTCCTTCCGAGAGGTTGGTGGTAGGGGAAGGAGGGTACGGTCGCTGTGGATGCCTCCCCCACTGGGTTCTGGTCTAAATTGGGTGGCACTTCCCGGCCGTCCATACAGTTACCTTACACCATTCTGGTAGGTCGGACGGTCTGGGTCTCAACAACAACAACTACAGGCTGACTTATCAAGCATATTGAAGCCCATAGGGTTCCATACTACAGTTACAGAAATTATAAAACATGTGTTTAAAATAAATACTTTATATGAAAAAAGACGTTTCAATTAGAATATTGTAGAACTTAGTTCGCACAAGTATGCTCCACTATCGGGTATCCAATTATTTATTAGCCATTGTTTTCTTCTTTCTTCGTTTCTAGAAAAGTGAAATAGCCTAAAACCCTTTTTAGAATGATTAGAGCAGTTCGGTGCAGAACAACCACCCATAATTAGTTCCAATTATACTTCCTAAATTAAAAATACGAATATAGTTGATGCTAATGGATTGTGCATCCAGCTATGGTGGGCTTCAATATGCTTGATGAGTCAGCTCGTATATAGAGGAGCCTTAGAAAGATCTATGTAGAATAAAAGGAGCAAGCCATTCCTTCTTGGAGTGCGGTAGACTTGGGGGGGGGGCTTGCCCCCCCCCCCCCAAGTCTACCGCAGTTTGATAATGTTCCATTGGGGGGGCTTACCCCCCCCCCCCCTCCCAATGGAACATTATCAAACTTGATATCAATCTATCCCCCCAAGTCTACCGCAAGTTTGATAATGTCCCCCCCCCCCAATGGAACATTATCAAACTTGGTATCAATCGAAATATTTTTTCAAGCCCTTCAAAATGAAGGGTAACATGCTATAATTTGGATCATTTGGAAAAATGATACAGATTTTTCAAAATTTTCTTATGAAATTTGAAAATAGAAAAAATCCAAATTCTATAATTCGGAAAATTCCGGAATCGGTAAAGTCCAGATTGGTCCTTATTTTCCAAGTTGTAATGTATATGTAAAAAAAAATTGTATAAAACATTTCAAGTTATTTTGAATGGCTTTTTTACACTGTCATATATTCACGGTATCAATTAAATCTAAAGTTATTTTTTAAAATTGGTATCATTAAAAATGTATGTAGTACCTAAAATTTTGATATAGACAGCAGGCAAATCTCGTGGGATTTCACACCGTATTAACGGAAGTTTACTGAATTTTTTAATAATTTATTAAAGTTTTGAGCATAATATTTATTTGCTTTAGCTTGATTAACTTCCGTTAATTCTTCCGTTTGTCCTTCTTAATAAAATTTCCGTTTTGATTTAATGGGGGGATTTCTCTTATTATTATTTTTTTATTGCGCTATGTTTATTTTTAATTTTATGATTTTATTTTTTTTCCTGCGTTATTTCTTTTTTTAGCGCAATATAAAAGACCAGTATCCTTTTTGAAAAATAGTTTTTAATTTTGTAGATCTTTCCTAAAATTATATATTTTCCCTAAATATTATTTTTTCCCCTTAATTTTTTTATTTCATTTTGTTAGATCTTTTTTAAAAATTTTACTGCAATAAGATATTTTTAGATCTTAAGTTATTTATTTTAATTTTTTAAAATATGTTTTAAAATTCTTTATTGCAATTTTTTTTTTAATTTAGATTTTTTTCTTATTATTTAATGTAAAAAAATTTGTTTAGAACTGTAAAATTATTTTTTTTTATATTTTTTCAAAAATTATTTATTGCAATATTAAAGTATTTTATAGATCTTTACTAAAATTATTTATTGCAGTTTTTTATATTAAAGAATATGTATTAAAAATAGATTTTCTCAATAAAAATTAAGCATTTTTTATTAATGTATTTTATATGCTATTTTAATTTATTAAAAGTTAATTGAAAATTCAAAATGTTTATACTTAAATTCTGTTAATTAGATTTTTAAAACTTTGTTGTCTTGAATTTGCTTGTTATATATATGACAAACTGTTAAAATAAAAAAAATGCCTTGCATCGAACTGCTACAATGTCAAAAAATCTCTTGCTACAAACTGCTACAATTTTGAATAATTGCCTGCTACAAACTGCTACATTTTCGAAATTGCTACAAACTGCTACAATTCCAGAAATTTACTGCTCCAAAAATTGCTCCAAAAGAGTTTTTTGTAATCACATCACTGCTGGAGGTGCTCTCAGACCCGCGACACAATCTACTAGTAAATCTGCAATATCTGGTTTTTTTTCACACCAAATTTCTAATATTGTTCCTATACCATTCGTTCACTCTCGAGATGCCAATGTTAGTGATACGGCTTTATCAAATATCCCTGAATTTTCCCCTTATGTGTTGAAAATTCTACGCATTACAGCTTTCGCGAGTCTCCTTTTTTGAAGAAAGCTGTAGTGCTGCCATCTAGTGAGATATTTCATAACTTATTAAATTCTCAGTTTAATTGAACAAAAATTCAGATTTTTTCAATAGAAATTGTAATAAATCTGTATAACTAAAAAAATAATTTGAGGTGTTTACTCAATGGTGTCGCGCGTACCCGTGACGCCCCTTAATGGCTACGACTGGAAAAGGATAACATCACCCCAATCTTTTCAAGTTGAAAAGGATTCATTCCAGCCGGAAGTGGAAACTTCACTGTGAAGGTTGGCACTTTTGAAGCTCCATAACATGATAAAACTGACCAGTGGACAGTCGATAAAAAAAGGGAGAAGCTGATAGACGAGGAGGAAAAATTTGGGGGTGCGCCCGCGCCCCCAATTTGCCGCCCCTGATATGTGCTATATACTTAAAATTTAAAACTAAACTTCCCCAAATTGAATATTAAAATATCCCACTAGTGTGTGGCATTCCTAAATTAGTAAATATTAAAAAGCTTAAATTATACACTTAATTTCTGTTTAACGATCTATCCTTGCATCAATTTTAAAGTCTCAACGATTATCACAATCTGTGAATACGAAATTTTCACATATAGTGTGTCTCAAATTGTTTCTTGTCACAATTCAAAATTATCTTCACAGGCAGGTCTGAAGAATAAAATATCCTGATCCCTTTCATAAACAAATTTACAAAAATTATGAAATTGAATATATGTCAAAATGAAAGCACAAAATTGTATGGGAAGACATACCCGTACTACTTATATTCTCGTAGATTAGTAGATATACCTGTGTATTAGTAGAAGATTATCTGCACTACTTGTATGAGTTTCAAAAATTTTTGCTAAGAAAAACAAATGACATTATAAATTGAAAATATCAATAATCCCCTCAATGTTTAAACCTGAAGGCCGTATTTGATATAATCCAGACAAAAATGCAATTTCGATAACATTTATTTTATAAGCATTTCTTTATTATTTAAATTGGGAAAAAAAATTAATAAAAACCGTCTACGCTGCATAAACACACTGGTTTTAAATCCGTTGTTAAGCGACATGATATCATTTCCTTCAAATAAATTTGCGGGAAAAACTGTGCATAATGCTATGTCTATGAAAGGGTTAACTGTGCATTTTTTTATTAATATCTAATTGGAAACATGGACTCAATTTTAAGTGGGACTATTCCAAAAGCTACTCACAAAATTTGCCGAAATTGCCGAAATTTGCCAACAAAACAGGATTTTTGATGGGAAAAATGCGACTAGTTCACCAAAATTTTATACATACTATAAAAATTTATTTACAATCCAGAAGCCCCCCCCCCCCCCCTCCCCCAGTGACCTAAAATATTGCAATGAATATAATATTTATATTAAATAAGTATGGAACAAATATATGCAAGAGGAAAAACAGTAAACTAGTGCGAGCCGAATTATCTGTACTGATACAACAAAATGTAACACAACCAAGACCAAGGACTTCTTTTTTTTTTGCTAGACCAAAGTCAAAAGACACCTTCTAAATACAACAAATATACCCCTTTGTTCATTTCTCCAATATCATGAAGCAAGCAGTCAATCATCCACCCACTTCTCAAATCTACACACCAAAAATTTGCACCCCCATTTTTCCTCTCCGGCCACACAAACAGCTACTGAAAGCTTCCGGGTCAATCGTGTGGTCTGGGTCTTCCACCCCCGTTTTTCCCCTGGAAGGATAAGAGGTGTGGCTAACGTTGAAAATCAGAAGTTTCAGCAGTTGAAACACGATTTACTATTCAAATATACTAATCCCAAATTAATTCAAAAATCTAAAAAAAATCTTAAAAAGAAGCCAGAAGTATAAGCTATTGATTGTTGTTTTATAGAAAAAGAGGCTGCAGCTTCCTGCTCCACCTATAAAGATATCTGAATTTTGACCGACAGCCACAGCTCTATCCAACACCTTCAGAACTGGTCTCGTGCTGGTAATAGAACCTCGATCTCTATTCTTACTTTACTGCGGAAACTCTCATACCGCCATAATATCCATTTGAAGTGGATCCCATCGCATATTGGACTTAGCGGCAATGAGATAGATGGCTGATACCCTGGCTAAGGAGGGAACTTCAGTGAATTTGACCTCTAACATCTTTACTTTTATGGAGATATTTTTAAGAGTTAAATCTACCACCGCCACCTCTTGGCGTTCTTCTCCAGCACATGACTGGTATTGTGGCAAGCGGCCGGGTGGAGCTATTACTTTTGCAGGCAATCGTGTCCAGCAGACTGCTCTGTCCAGACTCTTAAGTGGTCACTTGAAATGCCTTAAATTTGATCAGGGCAATAAGATCTTCCCCATTTGTGGGAAATGTAACACTAATCAATCTACCCCTGATCATCTTCTGTCCTGGCTTGTCAAGGAGGATCTGACACAGAGCCCCCTCCAAGTCTTGGACTTTTTGAGTGTTTTTGGTCTCATGGACCTGGTCTAGCCTATTGACTAGACCAGTTAAGATTAGCAACAACAACGATTGTTGTTTTTCAAATTTTGAAACGTTTGATAGTTCATTTTTTTATAGAACAATTAAGAATGTTATGCTTTATCTAAGAAATTTTGACAAATTAACTCCATTTCAAGATATATTTAAAATAAAATTTAAAAAATTGATGAATGAGATCAATGCATTAAACTGTCTACAATCATGTGCAAAAAACAGAATTTTAAATTATTCATTTGCTAATGTGTAATTTGCGGAGAACTTCCCTCATAGGTTAACATGGGCATGAAAGTTAACTGAAGCATCACCTTAAGGGAAGTCATCCATAGAAAGACATTTTTTCAGTTTGATTTATAACATTATTATATTTTATATGACATTATTATTATTGATTTGGGCACTTAGTATCATTTTTTACATTCATAATTTTTTTTTTTTGTCATTTTTTAAGGATTCTAGTAGGCTATTTTCTCAAATTTCCATACATGTTTTGTTTCAAATTATTTTGAATCCAAAAAAGTATTCCTTTATAGGGTCATTCTGTATGAAGACTGGGAATCCTTTTAAATTTTTAACATATATGCATATGGTATTGTGAAGTGGTATACATAGGGTGTGATTTTGTAAAATAGTTTGCACACTATTGACATTTGAAAAAGGATGGCCATCTTGGATTCTGAACCAATATTTAGAAATGTGAAAACGGATGTTTCAGGTTCAAAAATTCTGCTATCAGTTTATATCAGTAATGCCCATATAACATCAAAACAATAGTCAATTTGCATTTGAATATTTTTATTACATGCAAAGCTAAAAAAAATCAACTTTAATCAAATCAATCAAAGGCACATAATATTTTTCTGAAACTTTGTAGAAAGATAAACAAATAGGTGTGCTTTAGCAGAAAAAAAACATTAGGATGGCAATATTTCTTTTTAGCTGAAAAAAATGGCTTTTAAACATTTAACGTTTGGCAAGCAATATTTCAATCATTTTTACAAACAAATATTTAAAAAACAAACAGAAAGAGAACTATTAATATTTTGTACAGTCAAATATAGAACTGATGGATTTAATTTTTCTTAACATTTTTGAACAGTCGATTGATTTGCATCTGTTGCAACACCATATGTTCTTCCTTTCGATTGTTGAAGGAGACACCATTTCCATTGTGTATCTGTATTGAATTCAACACACATCTAAAAGCTTTGACTCTATACAGGATGTACTCAGGCCAATCAGAATTCCACCCTTTAGATGGCCTTTTAGACCAAGACTCATCCTGTTGTGCTTTTGTTAATAAAATTAAATTTTAGTGAAGTAGAAAATATGTATACAGTATATTTTTCTTAAATGTGCACACTTATATTAATATGTGGTAAAAATGGGGTAGTGATATGTAGATTGAACACAGAGATGTAAATTTTTTCCTGAAGTACTGCCTCTAAAAGTAGAGTCTCAGAAAAGTCATTTATGTGCAATTTTCCAAAATTTTGATATCTGAGAAACTGTATGGCTGGGGTCATGCTTCAGGTTTAGAATTTCTTTGTTGTGAACACAGGTCAGACCCGACCTATACAGAATGCTAGTTGTGGTATTTGTCTGTCTTTACACTATGGGGAAAATGTTTGAAAGCAAATCTCTGTTCTAAATATTAAATATGTGAATCCAATCCTAATTTTTATAGCATTATTTTCAACGTTCACATGCCTGTCTCTTTTTTTAATATGGGTAGCTTTCTAACACCATTTTCTCTTTTAGATAGAGAGTGCCACCCAACATGAGGCAGTGGAAAGTTCCCAAGACACAAAAGTCAAAGTGGAATCTTCCTGGTTTCACAGACAGCACGCAAAGAAGCGCCAGTCCTCATATAATGTCCAAAGCCGTAATCCTCTTCATGCAGGGGCTGAGTTTTCCAGTATGTGGGAGTTGACATTCCTGAAGCAGAGCTTCCACCCCTCTGTATCTCTGTTTGCCCACCAATTCTCTCAGTTAAAGCAAATCAAATACAGCGGGGATCCATTATTAGATTTCACCACATCCCGATTCCTGGATCGTTTTGTTTACAGGAACCCCAAAAAGCTGTCGGACACTTTCGAGCAGAATGCTCATACAAGAGTGTTTGGCAGCAGGATATTGAAAACCAACACAGTCCAGTTATTGCCTGTCAACAGCAACGAATTTCTCCAACAGAAATCTCAGAATGTCCCTGCGGAGGAACAGTTCATCTATCAGTACATGCAGAAGCGGGCTGCCTCTGGAAAAGGGAGGAAAGACGACTCCGACATTGAAAGTGTGTGCAGTGAGGACTTCCAGCAATTAATGGATGATGTAGGTTCTATTCTTTGTTTCATATTGTCTTAGACGTTTCTTCATGTATGGGTTGCAAGCGTGCCAACTCTCCGGATTTTTCATTACTTCTACTGTTTTTGTTTGAAATTTATCAATTAACCAGACATTATAATTCCTCGGAAACACTGATTTTCCACTTTTTTAGCACTGATTTCTACCATTCCCGGGATCGTAGCAAATCCATAATAAAATGCATAGTAATGCCAATCAAATTAACGGAGATTTGCGGCCGCATGGTGTAATGTAAATTAAGATCTCTATCGCGTATTTTATGAAAGTAATAAATAAACTTCTTCAAAGGTTGTCTAAATTCAGCATAAATCTCTAAAATGTTATTTTGTTCATTAATTTCGCATAAACACTGCGATTGCGCAATTCAGTTTGTTCTCATTAATCGCCGAAAGTACAATAATATCTTTTTCCATCCATTTCAATCTTCTAAATATTGCATTTTTGATTGACTAAACTAGCATATTTTCATATTCTGATTAATTATTATGGTTAATTTCTTAATTATTTTCGCATAAACAGTGTGATTGTGTGTGTGTGCAATTCAGTTACTTAGCTTAAATTGCCGTGAGTAGGTTAGTATCTTTTCCAGGAGCGGTTTTTGGGGAGGCCTGACGGAATTATGTATCATATCCATAAGTTATATATTGAAAATTAACGTATAATTAAATTTCTGAAGCTGGTGATAGAATAACTATGAGCCACGAAATTCTGGTTACACAACTTCGTTGAAATATTTAAAACAGAGTGTTGCAGCTATAACAAACGTTAGATAGTAGTTGTAGGAATACAAGTAGCAGTAGAAGTGTTAAATGAGAACAGTTCCAGTTTAATTCAAAATCACTTTTATTGAAGAGTGAATCCATTGTATTTGCTTACAATATATATCATGAGAACAGGTAAGCAAAACACTAAAGCATACTATTTACAAAACATGAGCACTACAGCTCATATGAAGGTTTTTCAGTGTAAGTTCCATGCCTAGACACGTTTCTGGTTTAAGTATTATTTACACAAGTAAGTGGAATAAAAGCATTTCACACTTACGTGACCACGTGCACTTTCCGACGCCACCACTAGCTGGGCACACGCTATGGCAAAAACTTTAAACTTTCCGGATCAGCACTATAAAGTCCACAACACGGGAAACATGGTCTCCTTAACTGAGAACCATCAAAACTACTAAGTTTAGTTTAAATATCCGCGTTCACCGATAAACACTTCATCGTAACTTTCGACAACATCGAAACATGACTTTACAAAGATCCGTCTGCCCAATCTAGATCCTTCTAGATCCTTCCATCGATCAGTATAAGCAAGCTATCCAACGAGCTTTCCAAGCGATCGATCCGTCGATCAAAACGATCTACCTTAAACCAGAGCGATCTACTGACAAAGCGATCTCACCTTAAAGCGATCTACTTTAAACCAGAAAAGTGTCTAGCCTTTATATCCGAAGATGGGTGCGTTCCGGAACATAACCGTTGCCGGCAACGCCCTCTGGATATGCAAAACAGGATGCGTGAGCGGCGAGAAAGGTGATTTGCATGATCAGCCAAGTTTTGTCCACATCGCGATTCGTTCACGAGAACGGAATAATCATTTTAATAATGACGTCACGCTCCTGCGAAACGAGAATCGCGATGTAAACAAAACCAAGTTTCTAACAATCGGCCCCCTCATGCAAAAACACCAACTCTCGGCGCCCATGCTTTCATCCAACAAAAGGTTATTCTAAGAATCAAAGTTCTTAGTATCCTAAAAACATAATGTATGCATACACAAAATTTTATACATTAAAGAAATTTATAACACTTATAACATTTAGAAAGTGAATAGCCTTTTCTCAAAATGGCAACAATCAAATGAGTACACTTATCTATTATGCAGATCATAAGCATTCTTTAAATTACATGTTTAAGGATAACATAGTCAAAGAAAACAGTATAACCATACTATTGCCCTTTCTTAAGTACTAGCTCATACTGAAGAAAGCTATTTTCTTTGCTATTTTGAAAATTAAAACAAACATTAAGTTTAAAATTTAAAAGTCTAAAGATATCAAAAATTTTAAGCTCTAGAAAGATTTTAGATATAGTTATCAATTTTAATATATAAGATTAAAAATTTAAATCTAAACATCAAAATCAAGTTGTAGAAAATTTAGTGTATAACTATGAAATTTAACATTTAAGATTAAAAATTTAAATCTAAACATCAAATTTAAGTTTGTAGAAAATTTAATGTATAACTATGAAATTTAACATTTAAGATTAAAAATTTAAGTCTAAACATCAAATTCAAATTTGTAGAAAATTTAATGTATAACTATAAAATTTAACATTTAAGATTAAAAATTTAAGTCTAAACATCAAATTCAAGTTTGTAGAAAATTTAATGTATAACTATGAAATTTAACAATTAAGATTAAAAATTTAAGTCTAAACATCAAATTCAAGTTTGTAGAAAATTTAATGTATAACTATGAAATTTAACATTTAAGATTAAAAATTTAAGTCTAAACATCAAATTCAAGTTTGTAGAAAATTTAATGTATAACTATGAAATTTAACATTTAAGATTAAAAATTGAAGTCTTATTATCTTAGCCCATGACTAGTATACACACTAAATACCCAATACAATGGCAATGATAATAAAAGATACAGAAGGTAAATATATATATGAGATAAACACAGATTAAAAATGTTATGTTTCATGTGAATTATATCAATAATGTACAGTCAGACACATATTTATTCACATAAGCGAAAATGCATTATGCGTGTAGTAAAAATGGATATATATTTTTTTTCAAGTGTAATGTGAGAAAAGTAACAGTTCATTGTCACATAACAATATATACTCAAGATACATTTCATTTGTATCAATGAGAGAGGAATAAATTATAAAATACCCTAACCATTTATACTTTGAAAATATGAAAAAAAAATTTAAAGTAAAATTTTTATTTGAACAGTTAAATTTTATATTTTAAAGATATCATTACTAAATTTTAAAACTCTATCTTTAGTCATTGGCTTCGTGAAGTAATCTGCTACTTTATCTTTAGTATTAACAAAGTTAATTTTAAAAGACTCGTTTACAACTAAGTTCCTTAAATTCCACACCCAAAAGTCTTTTGACTTTTCCCAATTCTTTGATATCAAATTCTTTACTCAAAAGTGAAACTGTATGGTCTATATCATTTTGTTGTTTAGCAAACAAAATTATGTCGTCTACATAAATCAGCATTAATACTTTATTCTGATATGTATAAGCACAGTTGCACCATTTAAATTTTAAAAAGTTTAATTTTTTCAAAGTGGTGTCAAGCTCTGTATACCATTCCCTTCCGCTTTGGTGAAGGCCATATATTGCTTTCTTAAGCAAACAAACATATTGAGGCTGATTTGGATCGACATATCCATGTGGTTGTTTCAAGAAAATTTTATCATTCAACTTGGCATAAAGATATGCAGACTTAATGTCCAGTTGAAAATGTTTCCATTTAAGCATGCAAACGAATATGGAGAAGAAAGCTCTGATTAAACTAAAATTAATCACAGGGCTAAACACTTCATCATATGAGTCCCCCTTTATCTGGGTAGATCCTTGAGCTACTAGGCGAGCTTTGAATCGTTTCACATTTCCCCTTTCATCCTTCTTAATGGTATAAACCCATCTACTTCCTATAATTTTTTGTTGTGAGATGGGTGCAGGCACTAAGTCCCAGACACCCCTCTCTTGCATTGTAGCTATTTCATCATCCATGGCTTCTTGCCATTTATCGGACTGGGGAGATTCTATTGCCGATTTATAGCTCTTGGGTATCAAGATCTCAACATTGCTTGCTTCTGGTTTTCTTTTGATATCACTTACCCCCTTTTTCTCTCTAAAATTAAACATTTGCTGATCATAATGAATGTTAGCTTTTCCACAAAACTTTCTGACATCATTATGAGATCTCAGCCTTTTATTGTCACCTTTTACCGAGTAGTAAATATCCGTCCTACTCCCATCAGGCCTAGGTACTGCTTTCCGTATCCAGTCAATATCTGAGCAGGGTGTCAGACCAGAATCAGCAGGAGAGTCCTCATCCCCACTAGATTTACTAGTGTCACGGCTCTCACCTGCTTCTTCCTCTGACATTCCTCCTAAGCATTCTGATTCCGAGTCAATCGACTGAGTAACGTTCGATTTCCTCAAGGTGATTCCTTTAGGGTAATTAGCGCCCAGGACGCCTTCTGCTGCCACTCCTTCCTCAAACCTTACATTAGAAGTTTCCTCAACTTTCTTTTTACCCGCTATATAAATCCTATAGCCTTTGGTGCTTTCGGCATATCCGACCATTATTCCTATTTGGGCTCTCATATCCAACTTATTTCTAATTTGTTTGGCTGTGCCCACATAGGCTTTGCACCCGAAAACTTTGAGGTGAGCAACAGCTGGCTTCCTTCCATAATATAACTCGTGTGGAGTTTTGGTTTTGAACTTATGACATATTCTGTTCTTGGTGTGTGTAAAATACAAAATCGCTTCTGCCCACATTCTGTTATCAACCTGGCTTTGATCAAGCATAGCTTTCACACAATCTAGTGCAGTCAGATTAAATCTTTCAGAAACCCCGTTCTGTTCGGGTGTATATACATTTGACCTTTCCGATTTAATCCCCAATTTATTTAAGTATGCCTTGAACTGGTTGTGACAGAACTCCATACCATTGTCCGTACGGATACACAAAATCTTTTTGCCTAGCTGCCTCTCTTCCTTAGCTTGGAATTCTTTAAATATCTTAAACACCTCTGATTTTTGTTTCATTATATAAACAAACACTTTCCAGCTGAAGTCGTCAGTGATTGTCAAAAAGTATCTGTTTCCGCCCATTGAAGCTGTAGGTAAGGGACCACGCACATCCATATGGAGTAATTGTAAAGGTTTAGTGGACCTTATCCTACCAATTGGCTTAAAAGAAATTCTCTTAGACTTTGCTAACTTACAGTGTGTACAGTTAATTTTTGCATATTTTAGTCTAGGGAGGCCATTAGCCGCGGAAACTTTACTTGTCTGATATAAATAATCAGAGTTAATGTGGCAATATCTCCTATGCCAGAGTTCCGTTTTATTCAAAACCTCAGAAACCGCACAACTTGGTTTCTCATTAACCTTTTCCTTTGACCTCGACTTCACCTCAGAGTTACGTTTACTTTTATTTATTCTAGGCAAATTTTTAATTTTGTCAATACTGTTTTTCTTATTTAGGGGTTTTCTATCTTTCTTAGAATTTTTATCCCTACCCTGATCCTTTCCTTTAGTTTTACGGTCTTCAATATTGTTATTTGCAGTCTGAACTTCGTATTGAGGTTTTAAAAAATATAACCCTTCTTTTCGCTTAGCATAGAAGAATTTTTCTCCCTTTGGAGTGTAAAACCACAATACCCCATTAGCCCCTTTAAAAGTATATCCCTGTTCCTCAAGAACAGATGCAGCTAATAAGTTTCGTCTTAACTTAGGTGAAAACATTACATCAGACAAAACAATATTACTTCTTATGTTCTGAAACTGAACATACATTTTGACCGTACCGATAGCCTCAACTGGGCTCTCAGTATCACCCACTGCTAGCGACATAGATGCACCTTTGCTTTCCTTAAATTTTGAGAATAAATTAATATCATTGCAAAAGTGCCGCGTAGCAGCGGTGTCAATTACCCAGCTGAGTCTATCGCTAGGATCCTGCACAGTATTAGCTTCAACTCTAGCAGATGAATACAATTCAATTATATTTGAGCTAGACTTAAGAATAGGGCAATTATTATTTAAATGACCAGCCTTCTTACAAAAATAACATGGTCCTATGACCCTTTTAACTGGTTTAACACTTTTAAACACTTTGTTATTTTTACACTTTACATTTACATTACTCTGAGACAAGAATACAGATGAATTTTGACTTACATTGTTTCTATCACTATGGAGTTGCCGGATACGTCCTTCTTCCGCAGACAATTCATGTTGGATTTTCTCCAAAGTGAAATCTTTGTCCTCCCAACGGTATATTAGTTGAACTATTCCCTGGAAGTCATCAGAGAGGTATCTTATGGCCTGGAATGCCACATAGACGCTTTCCACCGGGTGCTTGACGTCCTTCAATTTGGCGACCGCCTTCTTCAAACGCGTACAGAAGATATCCACCGGTTCATCTGGCTCCGGACGTAGGCTGAAGAACTCATCCAGTAAACGCACCAGGTTAGCGCGAGTCGGCGTGTCGAAGTGCGTTTTTAACTTATCCCACGCATCTGCCGGATCGTCGTTAATGTCAATTAACTCTTGGTAATCAAATGAAACATTCTGGAACAGGATCGCTAACGCGCGGTCCTTTCTGCGCATGTGATCTTCATAATCACGGCGTGACGTTTTTTCATCCACCGGTAACGCTGTTCGGTCTACAAATCCGAAACAGCCCTCTCCTTTAAGAGCGAATGAAACTTCATTCCTCCAAGTGACGTAATTGTCTCTAGTTAATGCAGTAATTTTATTTGCCTCCATGGCAAGGTGGCCTTTTGGAACTGAGCTGAACAGACCTTTTGTTTACGCTTTCGTCGACATGCAAATGGCGCCGTCCGCGGCCCCCGTCGACAGGATTCGTTGGAACTCTAACACTTCTAAATTTTTAACGTTGTTATGGGGAGCACTGGCCCATAACCTTTGACGGAATTATGTATCATATCCATAAGTTATATATTGAAAATTAACGTATAATTAAATTTCTGAAGCTGGTGATAGAATAACTATGAGCCACGAAATTCTGGTTACACAACTTCGTTGAAATATTTAAAACAGAGTGTTGGAGCTATAACAAACGTTAGATAGTAGTTGTAGGAATACAAGTAGCAGTAGAAGTGTTAAATGAGAACAGTTCCAGTTTAATTCAAAATCACTTTTATTGAAGAGTGAATCCATTGTATTTGCTTACAATATATATCATGAGAACAGGTAAGCAAAAACCAAAGCATACTATTTACAAAACATGAGCACTACAGCTCATATGAAGGTTTTTCAGTGTAAGTTCCATGCCTAGACACGTTTCTGGTTTAA
This sequence comes from Amaurobius ferox, assembly GCA_951213105.1. Lineage (NCBI taxonomy): Eukaryota > Metazoa > Arthropoda > Arachnida > Araneae > Amaurobiidae > Amaurobius > Amaurobius ferox. The sequence continues at coordinate 129,929,438 of OX578152.1, forward strand.
GTATTATTTACACAAGTAAGTGGAATAAAAGCATTTCACACTTACGTGACCACGTGCACTTTCCGACGCCACCACTAGCTGGGCACACGCTATGGCAAAAACTTTAAACTTTCCGGATCAGCACTATAAAGTCCACAACACTGGAAACATGGTCTCCTTAACTGAGAACCATCAAAACTACTAAGTTTAGTTTAAATATCCGCGTTCACCGATAAACACTTTATCGTAACTTTCGACAACATCGAAACATGACTTTACGAAGATCCGTCTGCCCGATCTAGATCCTTCTAGATCCTTCCATCGATCAGTATAAGCAAGCTATCCAACGAGCTTTCCAAGCGATCGATCCGTTGATCAAAACGATCTACCTTAAACCAGAGCGATCTACTGACAAAGCGATCTCACCTTAAAGCGATCTACTTTAAACCAGAAAAGTGTCTAGCCTTTATATCCGAAGATGGGTGCGTTCCGGAACATAACCGTTGCCGGCAACGCCCTCTGGATATGCAAAACAGGATGCGTGAGCGGCGAGAAAGGTGATTTGCATGATCAGCCAAGTTTTGTCCACATCGCGATTCGTTCACGAGAACGTAATAATCATTTTAATAATGACGTCACGCTCCCGCGAAACGAGAATCGCGATGTAAACAAAACCAAGTTTCTAACAAGGCCACTGGGACACGTAGCACCATTGAGAAGACATTCAAAATTATTTTTTAGTTATATAGATTTATCACAATTTCTGTTAAAAAAAAATCTGAATTTTCAAATCAATTGAATCAGGAATAGTGATGCAATATGTCACTAGATGGCAGCACTACAGCTTTCATGAGAGAAAGCAGGGCCCGCGCTGAGAATTTCAAACTGTTAGCCAACAAATTAGTCAAATTGAAAAATCATTAGCCAAATTTCATGATTATTAGTCAAAGTTATCGTTGTCATCGGTGAAAAAATTTCTACTTTTATGCCCATTCTAAAATGCAACTAACAATATTAATTTCATTCTAAACAAGATATAAAGATAGGTAGATTTAATTTCTTTAATCATTAAATAGATTATTAGTAAATTAAACTTGTATTTACCAATGAAAGATCACAATGAGTTACAAAAATGACAAATTTATTTTATAATTCACATAGTTTCATTATCATATAAACCAGGCAAGCGTCGAATTTTTGTACCATTACACCAATTTTCAAAAGCAGCCTCAAAATTAAAATCTTTCATATCTGGCCCTTCACTATTTATAAGAATCAGGTAGGTCACTGAGATTTTTTACTCTGATGTTACTTTGTAATGCAGTTTTTATAATGTTCTGTTTACTAAAGCCTCTTTCAACGTTGGTTGTTGTCAATTTTCGAAATTAGTCATTGACAGAACCACGATTTTAAAGCCACCTAAGAAAAAAAAAATTAAATAGGCATAGACAATAGAATTCAGGCGGGCATAATGATAGCATACCACAAAGATGAAGAAGAAGAAACGCAAACAAGCCGAGCGGGCTTAAAACATCGTAACAAAACGATAAACTACGATTCAACTTACGACAAAAACAGCAAACTGCAAGTTGGGGAAATTGGTAAAATCTAGCCCGTCCTCTAAGACGGCTCTTGAAATTTTTTACCCGTCCTCGAAAATTTTTACCCTTCCTCCTAAAAAATTTTTTTTTCGCATTATATTTATTAATATATGTGCTTAACATTGCACAACAATAATAAATTAGAACCAACTACCTCACGATGAAATGCAATAACTGCATATTCAAACACCACCCTCACAGCGCTTCCACCGTTCCACCGCATTCAAACTTTCTAACGCGAAATCTCTGATGAAGAACCGAACCCGGCGGAATTCTGATCTATGGATGGAAGCAGAGGGGTAAGAGATGCAATGAACCTCTCCTTTTCCTGATGTTTGGTAACTTGAAGGAGTGGTAAATAAATAATCATATAAATCCTCTTGTCCGTAAGCAGTTTAAACCTCATTGACACTCTTAATTTCTAGGGAATGTGACTGAATCAAGATAGAAATCTTCTAGGAGTGAATTGGATGTTTCATACCTTAACTTCAGTTGTCAGACAACTGGAACAAATGCCATGAATGAATTGTGAATGTATTAATTTTAAAGTTGAAACAAAAGTGGGGAAGAAAAAAAAATACTTCTGGCTGAAACTAGAAGAATCCATTCCAAAAATTTAAACTTGTTACGTACTCCCGTCTATTACAGCAAATGGAAATTTTATAGCTTGGGTTTTAAAGAGTTAAAAGGGGATAGAGCTCTGCACGGGTTTGGGCTTAGGTCCAGGCTGGGCTTGAGTTTTCTACTGTTTCGGGTCAGGTTGAGTCTTCTTTTTTTTTTTTTAACGACCGAACATATTTATTTTGAAAAATTCTTCAATGGATTTAAATTGAATAAATGAACGTATTCCATTTATTTCAGCTATGTAAAGATAAATGTTACAGAAAACAAATTCAATTCTCCGTACAAAATATTCACAAATTTGTTTTTAACATATCTGAATACAAATCATTTTGGACCTGAGTCACAGTGGCAGTTATTTTCAGGCCGAGTTCATTCTACATTTATAGATTTCTTTGGGTTTGACCCCGGTTTAAGCATTGGTATTCTCAGTAGATGAAAATCTGAAATTTTGGCACATGCAGACTTTGAAAAGAAGAACAGAACACGTCACTTCGATCGTGAGCGTGCTATCACATTTTCGTTCGGTCATCAGATTCACTGGGTGGAGGATGAGGGGAGGGAAAATAACTAGCGTCTGTGTCTGCAATGCAGATCTGACTGCTCTCCTAGTTAAGTTTATGAGAGGGGGGGGGAGGCCATTTGCAGGGACGGCATTTCAATTTTCATTCATGGCACTGAAAAGGGCGGCTTTCGCCATAATTTTATGACAACTTGTTATTATTTTTTTTTTTTTTTACAGAATATCTAATCTCAAGGTCGTTCGAGAGGACGGCCACTTAAAAAAATTGGCCGTCCTCGCCGAATTTTAACCCGTCGAGGACGGAAGGACAGGCGATTTTCGGAAGCCTGTCAGCAATGACCATTTTTCAGTTGGTTTTAACTAAAAACAAATGCTTTTTTATTTATTTAAGAAATTTTTACACTTCCCAAAATATATTTACGAATTATTCTGATGATGGTTATAGTCTCTGAACCCTTTGTTCTTGTCACCTGAATATACATATTTTGTGTCAGCCCCTTGGGCATAACTTTTAGTTTAACTAGCACCACAATTTTTTCATTTCGTTTCCTAATTAAGCGATTGTATTACTAGTGACTATAGTCTCTGCACCATTTGTACATATTACTTAGATATGCATCTTTATTGTGACAACTCTCTGAGTGTAACTTTTACTTCAGTTAGCCCCTCCCCCAATTTCGTATCTCACTTCCTAATTGAGCGATTTTGATTCTGCTGATGGTTGTAGTCTGCACCATATGTATGTCTCACCTTGATATACATATTTGATGGATATAATATACAAGATTTTTTTTTAGTGGCAACTCCCTGGGCGTAACTTTTAGTTTAACTAGCCACCACAATTTTATATCTCAGTTCCTAATTGAGCGATTTTGGTTCTGATGGTGGCTATAGTCTCAGTAGCATTTGTACATGTCACTTGAATATGCGTGTTTAATGTGACAAATCCCTGAGCATAACTTTTACTTCAGTTACCCCCCTCCCCCAATTTTCCATCTCGCATCCTAAACCACTGATTTTGATTTTACTAGTGGCTATAGTCTGAACTATCTGTACATATCACCAGAATATGCATATTTTTTTAGTCAACCCCCTGGGCATAACTTTTAGTTTAACTAGCCCCCACAATTTTACTTTAATGTAAATTAGGACTATGTAATGTTTTTACCAGGAGGGATATGTCCACATGTGTCCAGGAATTTTATTAACGAGTGAGCAATTGGAAGGTATGTTATTTTACTTAATACATCCATCGTTTACTTAATACATTCTTAATATACCCGTAGTTATGCCCAAAATACGTATATGTATATACATATACTTTGTGTATATATATATATATATATATCAGGCTTCGGGAAATCGGTAAAATCAAGCCTGTCCTCAAGAACGGCTATTGAAATATTTTACCCGTCCTCAATAATTTTTACCTGACCTCCTAAGAATCTTTTTTTCACATTATATTCATTAACATATGTGCTTAAATACATGGCACAAGAATAATAAATTAGTTCCAACTGCCTCTCGATGAAGTGCCATAAATGCATATTCATACACCACCCCACAGCGCTTAACCGCCGTGATCAAACGTCAATTCAAACGATCAAATGTCACGATGAAATTGGCCATCCTCACTGAATTTTAACCCGGGGAGGACGGGCGATTTCCGAAAGCCTGATATATATATATATATATATATATATATATATATATATATATATATATATATATATATATATATATATATTACTAACACATATATAGGCATAAATGCAAAGATGAGGGCACCCCTCAACATATTGCTTACGAGCCGCCACTGATCTTTTCCCATCTATCTCCATCCTTTAAATGTTGGCATATCAGATCGACTAAACTAGCTTATTTTCATATTTTGATTAATTATTACGGTTAATTTCTTAATTATTTTCACATAAACAGTGCTATTGCACAATTCAGGTACTTCGCATGAATTGCCGAGAGTACGTCAATCTTTTTCCATCCATCTCCATCATTTAAATGTTGCATATTAAATCTACTAAACTAGCTTATTTTCATATTATGGCTAATTATTAAGGTTAATTTTTTAATTATATTTGCATAATACGAATTTTTCTATTTTGAAAAATGGGTATGAACTCTGTGAAGGGATATTTTCCAAAAAGTGGTATACCCAATGATTTAGGCAAATAAGAAGGAAACCATTTTGGCAGGAATATAATTCAGTGCTATATATATATATATATATGTATATATATATATATACATATATATATACATACATATATATATATATATACATAATATATACATATATATATATATATATATATATATATGTATATATTTTATTAAAGATCAATATTTGTTACTCTTTAGTGAAAATCTGTGTTATACCAAACATAAATATTTGTTTTCATTATAAAGTAATTTTCACCAGATAAAACTTTTATATATTTTTTGTTTTGTAAAATTGGTGTCCTGGATTTTCATAATCTACCAGTACTATGCCTGATATTTAATGCAGTATTTTTTTTTTTTTTTTTTTTTTTTTTTTTTTTTTTTTTTTTTTTTTTGCGGAAGGGGTATTGAGATTTAATAAATTAATCAAGAATTAATATTATCAAGTTATTTTTTTTTTATAATTTTTACTAACACTATTTTAATTCAAAAGATAGTTCATAAATTTTTTTCAGGTTTAAAGCATAATGTACTTATTAGGGTTGGTCGTTTTGCCGGCAAAATGGTATTTTTGCCAGGACAGTGGCAAAAACCTGGTAAAAACCGGCAAAAACTGGAAAAAATGACTGGATTTAAAAAAAATGTACAAAAAACAATATAATTTTGTTCATAATATAATTGAGACTTAAATCAGAATATTAATTAGTTATTTTATTAATATTAATTTGATTAATTAAAATGATAAACATAATGAAACCTTAATTGATTAATAAGAAGTTGTGAAATCAATCTTCATTTTATCCTTATTTGAACCTGTAGGTATAACTTTTATGAACGTGAATTAGAACAAAAATCTGAGGGTTCAACTCTGATGACATGGTTGTGTAGCTCATTGGCTAAACCTTTCGGGAGAAGATATAACACCTTCCAGCGTTATTAAACATGTAATAGATATTCACAAGTATTTTCGAAACCATCATGCTCGTGGTTAAAGGAATGCAGTTTCACCTCAATTACCTGAAAATACTAGGTGGGGTAGTCAGTTGATTTGTCTAGAAACGTTTATTCGAAATCACACATCATATGTAAAAATCACAAATGAGCATTTTGAGGAGATGGATCCAAACATTGCAGCTCATATACTGGATTTTAACCTTTATTAACAAGTGAAGGACCTTATCAGACAATTAAAGCCAGTAGCAAGTGCTTTAGCTCTTCTGGAGAGTGATTCAGCAACAGTTGCTGATGCTTGCCATTTATGGTGCAATTTGTTAAAAAATAACTAGTTGAAACCCCATTCTGCTGTAGTGAAAAAAGGTTTGTTTAATTAAGCAATTTTGCATTGGCATCTTCTTGCTTATTTATTGCATCCTAAATATAGAGGGAAAATTTTCAATTATGAACAGCAAGAAAAGGCCAGAGCATGTCTACAAAAAATAAACGCTTTATTTATATCGTATGCCATAAACTTTTAACTGAAAGAAAAACCGTATCCAGATACATTTTTTGAAGATCAAGTGATTAAGACTGTTGATGCTAATAAATGGTGGAGAAGTATAGCAAGAGCCTGTGGTATTTCTAAAGACTTTAAGAGCCTGTGATATTTCTAAAGATTTTTGCAAGTTAGTTGCATATCTCCAAACATGACCTTCAAGCAATGCTGCAATAGATAGAATATTCTCTAATTTTTCATTTGTGCATTCAAAGACTCGAAACAAGTTGGGAATATATAGTTTTTCAAAACTTTTTTTATTGCTATGCAATGTTGAAAAAACGAAATATGTGCCCTGATGTAGAAAATTCAATTGAATTTGATGAAATTTAATTATTTTATGTGTAATTCTTTTCATAATTAAAGTTATAATTTAATATGAGCTATACTTTTTTTAATATTTATATTATATAGTAATTAATATACTTTGTATCTTCAAATTACTATTGTTCTGATTCTGATAGATAGCAAAATTCGTATTACTACTCAGACTTTGTTAAAAATTAACCGAAGCATAAGAATTAGTTGTTTAATAGTTATGACTTTAAATCAAAGCCAGTTATTTTATTGTTATTTACTCTCTCCTTTCTCATGTTCTGCATTCATAGTATTAACTAAAATAGTATTTTTACTAAAACAATACAAACTTAATAGCATTTAGATTACTGTTTCAATTATGCATTGAACATTCTAAGTTATAAAAAAAGCATTAAAGTTATATATTATTAGAGTTATAATTAGTAAAAATTAAAATAACTTAATTACATTTCCGTAAATAAAACATATCTATTTTTGCCACTTGCGGCAAAAAGTGGCAAAAATGTATTTTTGTCAGGGCAGTTTTTACCGGGGTTTTTTCCATATTTTTTTCCCCCTTTGGCAAAAACGTACCAACCCTAACTTAAATGGTACAGCGTTTTAATATTTTAAGCAAATATTAAGTGTCATAAGTAAACAATATATTTGCGACAAAATTATCTCTTGCTTTTTTTGTTTGGAAAGTTGACATGTCTGGGGTTATAAAATCAGTGGAATATTGTTATTATCTTAAAATGAAAAGAAATTTGTAATTCTGTAGAGTCTTTCAATAATTGCTCCAAAAATTAAGATTTTTTTTTATATAATGGAGTGATGCTTCTAATGCATTATAATGTGTGAAATACATTCCAAAATTAAAAAGAATGCATAAGTTTGTAGCATGCATCTTGTGGGATGTGCATAGCTGCTAAATATTCCGATTTTCCTGTATTTGTTCCCTTTTTTTAAATCTTGCTCCGATAATCTGATTTTGGGTTAAAAAAGACCAATTTTTTTTATCTCCATAATGTTTGCATTTTTTATGCAACTTTGCTTTTATTTAATCTGCATTAGGGTACCTGCAGGTCATAACATTGGAAATGGTTCGTGAATGTTCCGAAAATGTCGTGAAATTTGAAACAGGGTCACACATTTTGAGATCGGAGTTTTCCTTGCTCTTGCATCTGAAAATGTATTTCCCTGAAATTGCGTAATTGACACTTGCAAATGATGATTATTCTTGCATCATCTCAGGAAAGAGAGAGAAATGGCCAATGAACCACATTTGCATCAACTAAAATTTAATTATGGAAGTATTTTCCTCTTTTGCAATCTGTTTTGTATAATCTAAAATTTTGTGTAATTTTTTTGTATTTTATATAGGAAAATAATTTTTCAAACTTATTAAGAAAAGCTATTTTGCAACAGTATCACAAAAAAAACAGCATTTGTGAGCGATTTGCTGTTCATTTTGTTTAATTGTGAAAATAATTCAGTTTTTCAGTATGTGCATCATGTATAATTTTTGTAATTATTGCTGTTCATTTTGTTTAATTGTGAAAATAATTCAGTTTTTCAGTATGTGCATCATGTAGAATTTTTGTAATTATTTCAGTTTTATACAGAAAAACTATTTTTTAAATGTATTATTAATGAAATTAAGGACTATTTTCTGAATGACAGTACAGTACAACCTCGAAAATCCGGACATCCAAAATCCGGACATTTTCCAAATTTTCGGGTTTTTATTTTTATTTTTTTCTCCGGATTGACGAAGTCGCAGATTTAAAACAACAGGGTTAAATTATTTATATGGAATTATATTTTATAAGCAAATACCGTATTTTTTCCGGTCGACTTTCTGAACCCGGAAATGAAACGAAAGTTTAGATGGACGGCTGTAGATCGGCTCGTGGTTGGAGCGTGAATTACGTTGTTAGCGTTAATCCCTCCTCCCCCTTATTCAAATCACAACTCCGGATGAATTATTTCGCGTAAAATATACATCGTTATTTAAATACGGAATTTTTATTATCAACATTTCCTTTTCTCATTATTGAAAAAGACATTTTTCTGAAACAATGTAATTTTTAATATTAAACACTTTAAAACGTTATCGTAACTTTTTATCACAAATTGTTCAATTAAATCTAAAAATCCCGAGAATTCATATTAACGCTCATGGAAATTTATTTTGTTCGCTTCGTAGTACGAATTCCATTCTTCAATGTATTCTGTTTTGTCTTCAGAATCTCCTCCCCCTCCCGATATCTGATGATTTTTTGGTTCTCGTCGAACGTGTCAGCTTGAAATCAACTGTATATTTTGCCTCTTTTGTTTAGAAAGCCATATTTACATACTATAAATAGCAAATAAATAACTAAATAATATCGTATCGCACAGAACCGAGCAACAAGGTCATTAACACACAGACCTCTCAAAGGGTTCGGCTGCGTTTACGATTAGTTACGATTAGGAGCTCTACAAATTCCTTTCTTCGCTTTCCCTGCCCCACCACGTTCCGGTGCTGCAGCCTAGCAATGACTCATCGTATTTTAGAAACGTCATTGAGAGGAGAAATATTTTTCTGTTTTGGAAAAGATATTTATTTTATTTACTGCGATATTTTTTACATATTTGACTATTACTAATAAAGTTTTTACTTTTTCAGAGTCATCGGCCTTTTTAAACATAACACTATATAGATGCTGGAAAATAAATAAAACTTTTAAGTTCTTATTTTTTGTTTTTCGTTCGTTAATAGCGAAAACGGTTTAAATGCATCAAAAGTGCTAATCCTCGATCTTTATTAAATCTCGGCACTTCATTAAATCTTCCGGCGCTTCATTAAATCTCGACAAAGCCGATATAACCGAAGTTCTGCACTGTGATGATGATGCGCCAATCGTAAATAAATTGAGTGATGGCATAATTCGCGATATGATATTAAATAAAAAAAAATCAAAGTAGCGACAATAAATGCGGAAAAGAAAAAATACCCATTGATAATCTTATGCAAACAATCGATCATGCTATTAAAGGTCTTGAACAAAGAAGCTTTATAACCGAGCAGAAATAATGTCCATCTACAGGATAAATAAAACTGCTTTCCCATAAACCAAAATTAATGAAATAACAAATGTTAATTCAAATATTTAAACGAAATGATAAAATGTAATTTTATCATTTCGTTTCGTTCACACATTCTAAATTATTAATATGTATTTTTTTTTTCTTAGAAATTTCTTTTACCCTATTTTTTAAATTAAATAATATGTTTTAATTAATTAACTTAACTTTTGCCATTATTTTTACTAAAAATAGTGCTTTATAGCGTATTTAGTTAATATTAAATCGGAATTTTATTCAAATTCTATAATCCGGAAAAATCGATAATCCGGAATCGGCAAAGTCCGGACGAGTCCGGATTTTCGAGGTTGTACTGTATTAAGATAATGATTTGGATACTTAAAAATGCAAACATTTTAAAATCATAAATTAGAATTTGAAGTTTTGAAGTTGTATTGGTTGGAAGAAAAAAAACCTTTATGTTCTTCAATTTGCATTTTGAAGCACAGTCTGGTGGATGTACAGGACAGTTGTCTGTAAGTAACATAATTTTGCGACACTGTTTTTCCAATTGTTTATCCCATTTTGACAGCTATGCTTCAAAAATTGTACAAGTCATCCATAACTTTTTATTGAAATGATAGTCCACCTCTAAAGATTTTGTTCCTTTGAAACATATAGGATTTTTACTTTTACCGATTACTCGGCGGTTTTAAATTTTCTTCACCAGTCATATATTCACACATAACGAAAGAGTTATTCTCTATTTGCTATTTTTTCCTCCGAAGCACTTGTCGTCTTTAAATGTTAAAGTTTTATTTGGTAGACATTTAAAAAACAATTCCATTTCATCAGCATTAAAGATGTTTTTTGCACCATATTCATCCAAAAGTTTTACAGCTTCTTTTTTCCATTTTTCACACACCTCTTCAAAAACATCTGCGCTTTCTCCTGATATGGTTTTATGCGATATTCCATGTCTCTTTTTAAATTTATTGAGCCATCCCATGCTAGCTTGAAAATTTGAGTGTCCCAATTCCTGAGCAAAATCGAATTGTTGGGTCACTGGACTGGAGAGAGGTGCGTTTGTATATCGAATTATTCTTGCCCACTTTAAAACAGCAGCATTGATATCTTCATATGAGCATTGTTTAAATCTTTTTCTGTTCACATTCATACTACTGCTTTCGTGCTGAATGATTGAAGAACGATTTTTTTAAATTGTTGACACTGCTTGCTGCTATACCATACTTTAAAGCCACATCTTTCTTCCTCATTCTCTTATCAACATCATCTACAAGTTTCACTTTAGCCTAAACACACAAACACTTTCTCTTAGACATTTTGAGCGAGTTAACACACAGGTGAGAGATATGTGCACTGATTGAAAAAGAATATGTCCTACACAGTCAGGCCCACAACGAAAACCAGTTTTACCCTGTGGAATGCAGTGTCCATCCCATCATCTTCCTGCCGTGTCATATGGTCCCCCCTCAAAGATAAGGGAGGAAGCAATTCCCTTCCCTTTGTTATGGGAATTTCTTGTAATAGAGCAAGGGCACCTGAGGTCACGGTAGCCGATTTTGTTGGAATTTCGTCAAATGAGAAGTCGCGAAACATAGTAAAAAAAAAAAAAAAAAAAATGTCTGAAGAACTTCATTATATAGAAATTATCTTTAGTAATATGGAGAGTAAATAACATGTAAATGTCGTTCAAAGTCAAGGTTCTGTAGAAAATTTCGTTAAATAGAAAACTTTGCTAAATGGAAGTACGTTGATTGGAGACTACTGTATAAATTTTAATTTCGATAATGATTCCAACCAATTCCAAGCAAGTCTAGTACATATAGACTGAGTCAAATTCACTAAATGGTTTTAAAAAACCATTGACATTAAAATATCAGCAATTTCATGTCATAAAAATCACTGTCATCGTCATTTATAAAAATCCCATCATTTAAGTCAAATTCATTACTAAAGCAACATTTGTTAAACAATTTCGCAACCATTTCCCACAAGTATCGAATCCCTGTCCTAAGCATTCTTGATCCACCTCACATTCAAAACAATATCTGGCTTCCTCCCATTATTTGAGCTGATCTTGCCATTAAACCCGAATCGACTTAAAGCAACACAGTTGTTATTAGGTACTCTCTGGGGCAAAAAAGAAAAACTTTCAACTTAAATCTTGCATTATAGTTTTATACAATTCGTGTTATGGAATGCAGCTCTGAAAAGAGCCATTTTTTAGATGATCAGCCATAAACGGAGAATCGAGATATTAATAATACGATACGCTGATAGTCAGAATCAGGTGGACAGTAACTCACAGGAGAGTTTTAAAGTGCAGAGAAAATCTGAGTGTATGATTACGCAATTACTACCGCATCATTTTCAAATTAATTGTTTCATGGAAACAATAACTTTTAAGACTTCTGATTCTTTTTAGACTCTTTGTGTAGGTCGACCTCCCCCCACCCACACACACACCTTTGAACTGAACCTTTTTTTTTTTGTCACAAATTTCTCGACTTATACGTGAGTATATATGGTATGTGTTAAATATGCTCAATATATCAGTTGTTTTATAATTTAAGGTTTAAATGCATTAACGTACTGAGTTAATGCGGCAAAAATTTTCTTCCCTTGCACAATGTGTTCATATTTTTATTTCTGGTAAATTGGCAGCTATGGACATACACAAATGCTCTTGCATTTCGTAAACAATTTTCAGAGGATCCTGACAGGTGCCATGCCGTGAGAACAGAGGACATTAAAAATGCCGACTTTCAGCTCAATTTCCATATTTGCAATCCACTAACATTTTTAACACTTTACAACATAGTTAAAAAGTGTTTATGATTTTGTTCATTCTGTCTGTCTGTCTTTTTAAACTAAATTGACTCGCTGTGAATCCAATAGGACTCGCAAAATTCACCCATATGATTTATTTGATTTCTTCTCTTTCACACGCATTTTCAATGCCTGGCTATTTTATGCTTGTGTTTAAAAAGAGCAGTAGTTATAGTACAGTAACTTTAATAGAAGTTAAAATGGTTCATCCATCATGATGCTCTTGTTTTCAGTATGAATGTGTGTGGTACATATGAGAGACATCCGCTTTTTAACACTTTACAACATAGTTGAAAAGTGTTTATGACTTTGTTCATTCTGTCTGTCTATCTATCCGTTAGCACGATAACTGATGTAAAAATGACTTTATCAAAATGAAATTTTAGTATGTTGTTCAGATGGTCTGTGGGACCTATGGGAATATAAATGAATAATATCACTCAATTAGTTTTGAATTGAACCCGGGTTGAAAAAATGAAATACATTGAATCCTAAGGGACCTAATTTTTCAAGCATTTTGTAAGTGAATTTAAAATACACAAATTGCTTTAAAAGTTTTAGAAAATATTCAAATTATACCATAAAATATATAAAAAAATTTCAGCAAAATATATTCAGTAGTTTTTAAATAAATATTAAAATAATAATTGAACCCTTTATATGAAGTGATCACGTGGCCATTATATGAAGAGACCCACTTCAAAATAAAATATAGCATCCATCTTGTGTCAAAATCGTGATTTTTAAAGTTCTTTTTAATTCATATTCAGTGTAATATCCGTCCTAAAACCGCTTTATTTTTTGTTTAAATTCTGTACATCTACATACTGAAACAACGCAATTACAATATATTTGAGTTTAAATTATCATCAAACTTTGATTATTCCTACAACGAAGCCTAATTTTCACTTATAGAGAATGTAAACACCAAAAGATGTAGAGTGAGTTGTATAAGAATTCTGCATTCCTTTAGCGTAAAATTATTTAGCCCATGGAGTCTGCAATATAGCTGATATGAATGAAATATTCATTGATTTTACACAGAGAAGACAATTTTTTCGATGAAGTTTTAACCATAGAGTTAAATTACTTGTACAGTAGACCCCCCCATAACACGCTAGATACGTTCCATGTTATATGAATCCGTGTTATACGAGTCACTTAGATTATACAAATACATTTCCCCAACAGGCATTCAGAGTCGAAGATCTTAGTTCCTTCAGAGACTTGATCTGCAGTTTAATTTCCATCTTCTACAATTTTGGGAAAATTCTCTCGGAATCCCTGGGCTGCTTCTATGTCGGCTGATGCGCTTTCTACCACAATTTTGACATTGCGCAAGGAAATTCCTAAATCTGTTAAACCAACCTTTAATGGCTTTAAATTCGTGTTGATGTGATTCATTAAAAGAAACGGATTCAAGCTCTTTTACATGCTGGTAAATCTTTGTTGCCTTTTGCTTCAAGGGATATACATTTTCTGCTCTTCTTAGAATTCTTCTCCATGGCAGGGGTCATGATGACTAAAGACAAAATTTTAGATAACGTAAAAATTATAAAATTATTAGACTTACCTAATTTATGTACATATTATAATATCTATTTATTTAACACACTTGACTTTAAACACAGCTTAATTGATAGTATGTATGTAGCAGAGATAACAGATATGTACTTCCTCTAGATGAAATAGGGTTTAATTTTGCAAAAATTTATTTTCCTAAAACTTTTTTTTCCTCAAATTTAAGTTGAATAAAAGTTTTTTCAGACAAGTTTAATGTGCATCACACAACTAGAAACAAACTGAGACTATCTCCTCTAAAAATGGGGTTTCCCCGAAATTTGAGAAGCACAATGTGACGTTTAGTGTTACCAGGCAAAAGTTATATTAATTATTGGAGCTAAAACGTAATAAAATTGAAACATCTGTCTCATTCTTTTACCGTGTTATACGAGTCTCTTTTAGTGTGTTATACGAACATGATCACAATTTTTCCACCATGTTATACGAATCCATCTTATATGAACCCATGTTATAGGGGGGTCTACTGTACAATTAACCATAATTAAATTACTTAAATTACTTGTTTATTTACTTGTTAAATTACTTGTTTAAATAAAATAAATTATTATAGTAGTGTGATGAATGAAAGGAATGAAAAAAAGTTTATGAATGAAATGCTGCTTTTTTAGAGAGCCAGGCAATTTATATTTCAATGCTGTCATTTGAATAAAGTTCATTTTTTTTCGATGAAGTTAAAGTTAGATAAGTTTTCAAATGTAATAAATTAATGTAGTATTGTGATATTTTTAAAAATATTACTGAGGAATATATCGCATTTTAGAGATGTTTAAATAGAATTGCATTGAAGTTGGAAATTGTTTCATAATCAATGTTTTATGCATGATTGATCTTTCTTGTTATATTTATTTTGATTTTCATACAGGAACATTATTTTTAATACATATTCATAATGTATATTTTCTAAATAATACTATCAAAGCATTGTTATTTTTAGGCACTTATAATGATTTAGGGTCATAGGCAACTTACGGAGAGTATAAATTATAATTTGATATATTTTCTTCTATAGTTTTAATTGAGAATCAATGTATTTGTCATCATTTTCGAAGGAGCCATGCTGTGGGGATCATTGCTGCAGTCAGCTCAACATAGCAACCTGGTGGCAGAATCACTGTTGCATAGTAGATTCTTAAAGGACTATTTTGCCAACAGTGAAAACAGTTTCTGCAGTGTTTAGAAAACAGGTGAAAAATCATCTGCAGACTCGTTTGAAATTTGCAAGAAGCTCTCCCATAGAGCAGCCCACTTGTTCACTGCGAGTATATAATCAAGGAAGGAAAACATACATGTATCAGTGGTTTTATTTACAAAAAAGTGGGACAATATTCTATGCCATTTGTTTGTGCTCTTATTTGCAAATTTGTAACATGCTTGCAGAAAAAATGGGTCATAAAAATCTAGAGATACTTTTTAGTTTTAAGAACTTTTACTGCACAAAGTACCTAGTGAACAAAATGTTTTGCTAAAATTAGAAATGGGGAAGTATAACTTATAGGAAATAACAATTAGATGATAACTAATTAAAAATTTTCAAAAAATGAAAAAGTAAAAAAAATAATCAAGTAAAGAATAAATTGCAAAAGATCTTACAATGAAACATGTTAAAAGCTCATGAATAAAATAGGAATTTATGCTAAATAGGTCTAATTTTTTCGACCAAGATTGGCTATTTTCGTCCAAATACGAGTTTTCATTTTCTAAAAAATCTTTAAAGAAATAATTTTATTTGAAACCTTTATAAAGAAACTTGGAGATTTGAATTGTAGAGTGGTCGAAAAAGCAAAAATTGGACTCTCCTGATGATATGCAGAGTTTGTGTTTACTGTTCAATATTTGAAAAGTTGATCAGGTCTTAACACCTTCGCGACAATGCTTTGCTGTCGGGGATGTTTGTTCAGAATAAAGTGGATGAAGCTTCTTGCATAGATAAGCCTAACTTTTGAGAAAAATAAACTTAACTAAACTTAACTTTTGAGAAAAATTCAATTGTTTTATTTTTTCTCACAATGTTAGCTGAATACTTCAGTAATTATGTACATAAATATCATAGTTTTGGGGGCCCGTCCAATAATGAAGGCTCAAGACAGACCAGCCTGATAAGGTTCAAAATACAAGGAATTAAATATATACCACAAGATAAAAAGATGGCATGTTAAATTTGGACTTTCTAGTTGTTCCTCCTAAACAAGTACGTTCTTTTAACGGATTCAAGATGGACTCACCGGATAAGGTTCAAGATTTAAATAATAAAAAGGTATCATTAAAGACAACCCCATACTAAATTTGGATTTTCTAGCTGTTCTGCTTTTCGTGTTATTCCTTAAAAACTACTACATTCCTATTGTGGATCCAAGATGGGCTAGTTTCTTTTGTATAGCCCCAATGTTCTCAGCTAAATTAACAGATCCCTCACCCCGCTGCTCTGTCACATTTCAGGACGTCTTTTCTACCACCATAGCCTTTGGCACTTCCCCAAAATTCCCAACCTACTTCAACAAGAAGCAGGGTGGGAAATTTAGCACTTCCCTCTGAAATGCTACATTTAGTAATCTGCTTTGTTCCATTTTGTCTTCATTACAGGCTTTGTTACAGGATTGCTACAATTTCCATTCACAAGTCTTTCTGCTTTGCTAACGGACACAGAGCAGCCTATTAACAGGGCTGCAGAATAGGGTTATTAATATTTTGCTCTGAGGAAGAGGTTAGCATGCAATATCAGTATCATAGTGTCATGTTAGTACTAAGAAGGATAGCAGAAATTGCGGATAGGATGTTTATTACACTCATTGCTATTAATATATTGCTTTATCGAATTTTCACTCGGGTAGTAAATTTAGTGTTAAAATACAGACACAGTGTTTTGTTACCGGGAATAGGAGGGTTTACTGAAAACTTATTAATCATCCAGGTTAGCATTAAGATTATGTGTTTGGGTTCATTTAATTCAGTCTACTTGGCATCGAGTTGTCATTCTCTTCCATTTCTATCTCACGGATTACAATCCAAATCTTGAGTAAAAAGGAATCTATTTGGAATTAATTTTCAGGCAGTGTAAGTAAGAAAAATAACGACTTTATATTGAAGCAGGTGAGTGGGTTGCTTTTATTGGCTTGTGCATAAAAGATTTGCATTCACAATGAGGTAATCACACCCTATAATAAAGAGAGATTCAATATTTTCGATTATTGATACATATTAAAAATTATAAAAGAAAAAATTTGCTAAAAATTAGCAATTATAATTAGTATCTAATAAAATTTATGAAAAGTCACTATAATTCCCATCATTAGTACAGATCATTAAAAAAAAATATGTGCTTCTACCATATCAGCTCGTAAAATATTCTTGAAAACTTAATTTTGTATGTAGCAAAGGAAAGGCCTATCTTAGCCATTTTTAATGATTAATCGTGCAGTTATGTTGTTGTACAAATAGCGAATAGGATGTATTTACAGGGCCCCGTTTAAAATGTTCTGATGGCCATTTTTTCACTTTTTTAAAATGGAACCTTTTGAAATTCCTAAAGTGTCATATTGGGAGCAAAATGATTGAATTGGGTAGGATTTTTTCATTCTGCTTGTTTGATACAAAATTTCTTTTATGAAAACGATACCTTAATAATAATAAAAAAACATGATTTATAATATTTTCTGCACAGGGAAATGCTCCCAGTGCAGCAATTAGCATTGGTGGGATGGTTTCATGCAGACAGCTTACAATTACTAGAAGACTGAGATCAGACTAGAGTGGAAAAGGCAATTCTATAATTATGCTGCTGCTTAAATATTTTTATGTACTTTAATTTATTGGATATCCATCCAATAGGGTGGTCATTCAATTTAAAACTTGAGTTCTTTTCAGGTACATCCTGAGGATGAAGGCAAAGACTCGCTGAATTTTGCAAAAGAACTTGGGCTGTCCAAGCAGAAGAAGAGGAAAGCTGCCGGTGACTCAGACAGCGATTCACTGGGAGATGAAAGCAATCTGGACGATGAAGATGTTGACTTTGAAGAGGAAGAATTCGATTGTGAAGAACTGAATGACATTAATGAAGATTTGTGTGAAGAGGACTTTGTTGGTTTCGGTAAAAGAGCATTTTTTATTTTCTATTCTGGTGATTGTATATACATTCTGTTCAGTCTCCAATGACTGTTGACTGGAAAGTTCAATGACCTTCATTTTAAAATAATGTGTTTTATATGTAAAAAGCACATTGAATGAAACTGAAAGAATAATTTCTATAATTTCCAGAACTTATAAACCTCAGGAAATCTAGAAGATATATGGCTGACGTTCTTATAAAGGCCTATTTTCAGGTTCTAAAAAAAATTTAACTTTATAGTTTCTAGAAACTTTTGGGATAAGTTCTAAGAATCTTTTTTTTTTTTTTTTTTTTTTTTTTTCAGATTTCTAATAAATGACTGTTAGCAGTTCTTTTTAGCATTATTTAAGGAAATTTTAATGTATATATTGAATGTAAAGCTAAAAACATCATTATAGTGACACTATTTGTGTCAAAAATGTGCAAAATATTAATTTTTTTTTTCATACCACTTCAAGTAAACAATAAAAACATATCATTCATAATGTATAACTATTGAATAATTATTTTGCAAAAGTATGCTTCTTGTATTGATAATAAAATCTGTAGATTTCCCAGAGCTATCAGAAGGGATAAATGCTTCAATTCAGATACCATCAGGGATTGCAAGTTAGTCTGGATTTTGCAAAAGGGGTTAAAAATAATTAAAACTATAATGAAAAAGTATAAATAAAAAATATGATTAAAAATTAACTGAAAAATGTAGACAAAAATAAGTGATTGTCTAAAAGTATAAATTACTCTAAATCACTCAATAACTTAGAAAAATTCAATTTTTCTTTTTTGGGAAAGAAAAGAAATTTTGTCATTCAAAACTGCAAATGAACATAATTGAATCCATGATTGAGTGTTAAGTAATAATTTTGAATTGTCAAAGGGGGTGACTTCAACTGTGCACACTGGATTATCAGCCACATAATAAACATTTAGAAAAAAAAACAAATTTCAGCTATTCCGTCCAACAAAGGCAGTAATGGGTTCGTATCATTTTATTATTAGAGGATTTATTTAATTGTAGTGTAAATCAAACTAGTAGTTTTTAATCAAAAACCTATTTTTACCCGTATTAAATATAAATTGGGTAATAATTTTGTCAAGAATTCAAAATAAATTATTTCTACTTGACATTTAAAGGTGGGAGAAATAGAAGTAAAAACATGAGTTATAGATCGATGCAATATGAGTATGTTGGAAAACAAAAGTTTTAAAATATCAAAGAAGTACCCTATTATTTTTATAAATGATATACAAAATGCTTATAGTTGAAAATTGTTGACTATAATTACATTAAAAGTTGTTATTTTCTAGATATTTATTGCTAAAAATTCTCTGTTTGCTTTTTCTTTGTTAAAATACAGTTTGTCTTATGTAATTCTTTTGAATTAGTTTTTTACATATTCTAATATTAAGGTTTGGAATTTTCTTATATGACTGAATTGAGTACAGAGATTGTTAATGGACAATTCCGGCCTCGTTTTTTAATTTTTTTTATTCGATTCGAAATGTTTCAAAAGTATAAAATTTTTTATTCTTCGAGCTGTATTTCATGTTTTATTAGAAGTCAAAGTTCGCCTTTCTGACTGTGGTGGGAAAACAGTCCATTTTGGCATGCACAGAATGTGACGTCACAATGTTTGTCCGCGGCTCCCGTCTTTAAGAATGGGTGCATAAGTTTGGTTACATTCGGAAAGTTCTGATAATTATAATTGTTTCTTCCATCCCAAACTTTCGAATAATATGTATTGTATCATTCTAATTTGCCCAACTACTAGTTTAAGTCATGAGATAAAATCATACCTGCCAACTTTTACGCATTATGCGTAAAATTTACGCATTTTAACTGCTCTTTACACTTTTACTCATATATTGCTATATTTTACGCATTTTGGCATTTATTTGAATTTTTTAACATTACTAGGAAATCAATCTCCGGCAAAATTCTCCGGCTTTTTTTGTTTGAAATTTACCAATTAACTAGACATGATATAATTCCTCGGAAACACCGATTTTCTGCTTTTCTAGCACTGATATCAACCATTCCCAGGATCGTAGTAAATCCATAATAAAGTGCAGGGTAATGCCAATCAAATTAATGGAGATTTATGGCCGCGTGTAATGTAAATTAAGATCTGGATCGCTTATTTTATGAAAGTAATAAATATACTTCTTTAAAAGTTGTCTAATTCAGCATAAATCGCTAAAATGTTATTTTGTTCATGAATTTCGCATAAACACTGCGATTGCGTAATTCAGTTTGTTCTCATGAATCGCCGAGAGTACAATAGTATCTTTTCTATCCATCTCAATCTTCTAAATATTGCATTTTTGATTGACTAAACTAGCTTATTTTCATATTCTAATTAATTATTATGGTTAATTTCTTAATTATTTTTGCATAAACAGTGTGATTACGCAATTCAGTTACATCGTGTGAATTGCCGAGTGTACGTTACTATCTTTTTCCATCCATCTCTATCATTTAAATGTTGTATATTAGATTGACTAAACTAGCTTATTTTCATATTCTAATTAATTATTACGGTTAATTTCTTAATTATTTTCGCATAAACAGTGCGATTACGCAATTCAGTTACATCGTGTGAATTGCCGAGTGTACTTTACTATCTTTTTCCATCCATCCACATTTAAATGTTGCATATTAAATCCACTAAACTAGCTTATTTTCATATTCTGATTAATTATTATGGTTAATTTCTTAATTATTTTCACATAAACAGTGCGATTGTGCAATTCAGTTATTTCGTGTGAATTGTCGAGAGTACGTTAGTATCTTTTTCCATCCATCTCCATCATTTAAATGTTGCATATTAGATAGACTAGACTAGCTTATTCTCATATTATGGCTAATTATTAATGTTAATTTTTTAATTATATTTGCATAACATAAATTTTTCTATTTAAAAAATGGGTATGAACTCTGAAGGGAAATTTTCTAAAAAGTGGTATTAAAGCAATGATTTAGGCAAATAAAAAGGAAACCATTTTGGCAGGAATATAATTCAGTGCTATATATATATATATATATATATATATATATATATATATATTTTATTAAAGATCAATATTTGTTACTCTCTTTAGTGAAAACCTGTGTTTTTCCAAACATTAATATTTGTTTTCATTATAAAGTAATTCTCACCGGATAAAACCTTTATATATTTTTTGTTTTATAATTTATTGTCCTGAAATTTTATAAAATTGGTGTCCTGAATTTTCATATTCTACCAGTACTATGCCTGGTATTTAATGCAGGTACTTGTACATAGTTAAATTCATTAGAAATGTCGTTTGCGCGTGTAGTTTAAAAAAATCATTATAAATGTCATTCACGCAAAATTTTACACATTCCAATTTTCCCAGGTTGGCAGGTATGTAAAATATTTATATCTGTGCCAAAAAATGTTTTTCGTGAAAAGTTAAGTGAAACACAGGAAGTCAGATTGTAAACAAAATTCACCACTGTCATTAAAGAGTGTTCGTTACGTATGTTATTTTAATAAATCAGTGACTGTATAATCTAATCTTCAAAGCCATTTTATGAGAAGTTATTTCTTTATGATTTAATAAACTTTGAAAATCCACTACTGGTGTCCACTACTGGTTCGGCAATCTATTTTTAGTTTTGCTATTATGAATGAATTTAAAGCCAGATTCAAAGTGGATTATCGATTTTGTACTCTGTTTAGTGTGTGATCTTCGCAATTAGTTTAGTGAATATAAAAAATTCCGTTCATAAAAAATTTTTATATCTGTATATACTGCAGTGAGCAGTTGCAATTTAGTATTTTCATTAAGTACATGTGCTTTTGAAAATTATAAAATAGATTTTATCTAAAAAAATAAATCACAAATTTGAAACATTGCACAAAAGGAATAAAAATTAAATGGAAAATAATTTAAAATTCCTTCACCTATTCAGAATCAAAAATTATTTACTGTTTATTATAGGTTTTAAAATATAATAAGAGACAATTTAAAACTACTTCTAATTTAAAATTAAATTATTAGATATTATATTTTAATTTAGAATACTCATAAATCATATAAATATAATTAAAAATATATGCATAAACATATATATACGTATAAACATAAATACATTTCATTTTATTTTTATTTATTTATCAAATGCCAGCCTGTTGACTATTAAGTCATAAGGCTTCGTGCTCTCCAATATTTTTACACAATACAATTACAATGAGGTAATGCAGGGCATTCGTCAATGTGCGCAGCGGTCATGTCTTGTCCAGTTGAACACAAAACACACACAGGTGAATTGGCAATATTAAAACGAAAGAGATGGGCACAAAGACAATCGTGCCCAGTCAAAAGTCTAAAAGTGGCAGTTGCAGCTGCACGAGGAGTATCAGAAACACAATGGGGTCTGATGCTGTGAACACTCCAGAGCTTAGCACGAGAAGAGCAAACAGCCTCAGTATGGGAGGAATGTCTAAAGGCTCTATTTATTTCTAGTTTTGATGAATGAAAGGGCAAATTCCTGTTCGATATCTGAATTATATTGCACCCCCTTCTTCGCCAAAAAGTCTGCTTTCTCATTTCCCTCGACACCGCAGTGGGAGAGCACCCACTGGAAAGACACCTTGCATTGTATTTTCTCGATAAGAGATCTACACTGCTGAACGCGAGGGCTTTTCCTCTCTTGATTAGCCTCTCTTGTTCTTTTGAGAGGATCACAGCCCTCTCAAAAGAACTCTGTCGAAAGCTGCTGAAGTGCAACAAATATTGATTCCAGTTCTCCATCAAAATGGGTTGAGAAGTTTCCAACTGGCAGAAAAAAGCAAAAGCGTTCACAGAAAATGCCAGCATCAGCTGCTTAAGAAAAGTCCAAAAGGGAGCCATCCGTATTACAAGGGCAGCCATTCACAAGGAGGATAACGATTATGGATAGTATCAAGAGCGATCGCACGAAGTGCCTGTTGGAAAAAAAATCAATACATCGCGATTCACGTTCACGTTCCCGTGAACGGGCGTTTATGCAAATTTAATATGAACGACTCTTCCCGTTCACCGGCGTGAACCGTGACGTTTTTCAACATGAGGTTTCATGCAAATCAGTTCTCAATGCGTACGCATCTGATTTGCATATCCGGGGGCGTTTCCGGAACTGTCCATTCTCGGATATATAAGGCAGAGATTTCTTGAAGCAATTATTCCCACTCAGTCTGATCCAGAACGGAGCCGAGAAGGCTTTATAAGACATAGACATTGATGGTCTGATGCAGGTAGACAGAAATGCTTTAGACAGAAGCACTGCGTGATGTCTTATCCTTTGGTTTTCCTTTGCCAAGTGTGATACCTTCAATGGTGACTGCAAATATACGCAAGTGATAGAGGTAGTATAGTTACTTACTACCCATGCTTCAAGGAATTTCTGTCTAGTCATTTACAACTGCAAACCTTTTTGTACATAGTATTTTTTTGATGTTTTGTGGCATGGAAACCTGGAATGTGTAACTTGCCTAGTTATGTTTTCTCACGAAATAAAGTGAACGATGTTTTTCTTTAAAACTGGATCTGCATACTTTCATGACCCAGCCAACACTTATTGACTCTATGCCAGTGCATACTTTGCTATTTTGCTTCAAGTTTTAAATTTTCCAACAGTGCCTCAGGGCAAAAGTCTGATTTTTTAATTTTTCTGATTTATGTCCAGTCTTACATCAAGGTCCATGTAGTCTAAGGGGTTAACAAAAGAGAGTAGTTCAATAGGGGTATTATTAATTAATTGATAGCAGTCAGTATCTTGAACAGATTGGATGAGACCCCTTTGGGATTTCAGCATACGTACTTGATTGTGATTGTAGTCTCACCAAATAGAATTGTTTGGGAGCCTAGTTAATTTATTGAAAAGAACAGTTGCATTTTTCTTAATCACATTAGTTATTGGTTGGTTATTTGTCAGTAATTGCATCGCCAACACAGGGGTAGTTTTGACTCCTCCAGTGACAATTTGTAAAACTTGGTTTTGGAAGGTTTCAAGGTGTTTTATCACTTTATCAGAGGCTGAGATCAACACCTTGTTACAGTAATTTAGGACCGGTTGGATAAACATTTTATAAGTTATAATGAGAGTTTCCCTGTTGCATCCCCATTTAACTCCAGCTAGTCTTTTAAGAATAGGGAGCCTTTTTTCTGCTTTTGAAATAACATGCACAGCATGCTTGTTCCAGGTTAGCTTATTATCGAAGATGAAACCCAAGTGAATGAATCATTAAATTGAATATGTTCGCCCTAATAAACAAGTTCAGAATCAAAAGGCTGTCGGTTGAGAGTAAAAAGTTGATTGGGGGTTTTATTTATGTTTACTGACATATTATTATCCATGCACCAATGTTCAAGTCACTCCAAAGATAGGTTCAAAGTTGTATTGAGTTTAGCTTGATCTTTTTTCGCAGAACTGCACCAGAGCACAAGGTCATCTGCGAACAAGGCCGGATTAGTCAATCCATCTGAGGGCATTAGGTCAGAGAGATCATTAATAAAAGTATTAAACAGGATGGAGCTAATTACTGTGCCTTGTGGTAGACCAATTTCGTTTTGTTTAAATTTCGAGGTGCAATCACCAAAGCGAGTAGCGCAAAACCGCTGGGAGAGAAAATCCCTGATCCACAAGAGCATCTTGCTACCAACACCCATGGTTTGTAGTTTTTGAATGGTCCGCAGTCTCCAGACCCTGTCGAAGGCAGCCTCAAAGTCTACAAATACGGCAAGGACAGAGTGACTGTGATCCAGTGCATCTTTTATAGATTGACTCAAGAAGGCGACCTGTTAATTAGTTGATTGAAATCTGCCTGGGTTGAAGATAAAAGATTGTTTGTCTCGGTATACCAAATAAGACGAGAAACTATCAACTCTCCATGACTTTTGATAGAACGCAGGTCAAGGATATAGGTCGATAATTATTTAGATCATCTGGAGGTTTATTCCTTTTATGAATTGGAACTACACTAGCCTTTTTCCAAATAGCAGGTACTCCAAAGTCCCAGCTGCAGTTAAGTAATTTCAAAAGCACTGTAAATGCATTATTGTTGAGATGTTTTAAAAATTCAGGGTAGAAATAGTCTGGTCCAGGGCTCTTTCCATTTTTCATTTGTCTAATGGCTTCCCTAAGTTCTGTAATGTCGAAATCTCTATAGAAGATCTCATGCCCATGTTCATTGGGCTGGGAAGAACAGTGTTCATTGATTTGTGTTCTAATGAGCCTCTGTTTTCTCTTAAGGTCGTTTCTCAACCTTTGTCTTTTAGAATAAAAACAGTTAAAAGCATTTGAGATTGCTTTATCATCAGTTAAAAACTTTCCCTCAACTCTTATTAGTTCTCCCTTTCTCACATTAGTCTTATTCTTTAGTTTATTCACAAATTTATAGATCTTATTACCGTTTTTTCTATAATCGATCTTTGTAATGAATTCGTTAAAACAATTGTGCTTTACCTTTAGAATTTCTTTACGCAAAATAGCAATACACTTTCTCCAGTTTGGGATGTCTTCAGGTCTCTTGGTTAATTCAGCAGTGATACAGGCCTGGCAGGATTTCGTTTTCAGAACTTCAAGCTTTTCGTTCCAAAAAGGTTTGTAGTTACATTGCTTTCCCCTAGGGATCCATTTTTTAGCGCATGAAAAAATAATATTTTGGAATCTATTAAAAGCTTTATCTATACTTTCGTTTGGGATAAGGAATTCATTTAAGGAACAAAATGCACCCTACTGGAGCCGAAATGGTTTTGCGTAAATAATATTTTGTAAAATAAAACCTCAGTAAGATTCAATTTGTTCGATTTTTTTATCACACTCATTTGTTTCGCTTACAAGCTTTCAAAGTGCTACAAATTACTTGCTAACTGTTTATAGCTAGCTAGCACTTTTAGTTTTCGCCCCGATTTCATCTGGATGCTTTGACTCTAGATATGCAATTTTCTCAAAATATGAAATTTTTTTAACTTGCTTTGCGGTATATATATTAAACTTAACAATGTGTTTGACGGGATTTTACATTCAAGTTAATTTATAAACTTGTCTAGCAGAACATAATTATGTACTTGATTATATATATTTCTATGTATTATGTTCAAACCTCACCAATCATTAAATATCTTTAGAAACCCCAAGTTTATTTGACCTTCTAATTTAAATAAAAAATATATATATATATATATATATATATATATATATATATATATATATATATCGTCCTTGTGTATCCATATTTCACCAAGGAGTAAGTAAAGACACTGAGCTGCAGCAATCGTGATATTTTAAATATTGCAACTTTCCCAGCTATTGGAAAATCCAGGTTAAAAACTAAGCTATCGAAATTATAACCACTCGATCCAAAACCCAATCATATACACTTGCAAAACTTTAATAAGATCTACAAATTCTTACTTATTGTTCATAGCTAGCAATTTTAGTTTTTTAGTTATAAACATTACAAACTTGTAAAATGAAACATTTTCAATCTTCTTCAACTTGTCAAGACGATTACTCGAAAACTAAGTCAGTATGGTTCAATATATTAGCTTTTTTTTTTTTTTTTCAAAAATTAGATTCAGAAACTAAATTTGCTAATACATATTTTTATCGCTATTTATATCTATCTTTTAAAGTTTGAGTGAAAGTAAGAAAAATTAAAAGATCACTCTCTCTGATAGATGCTTTAAGTGTTTTCTAAAAAAGTTTCAAAGTATTAAAATTTTTTCATATATTCATAATCTGGACCAACGAAACAAGAAACAATTATGTACATTTTTATCTATCACATTCGGAGAAATTGGCGTCCCAAGTTAGTGCTCCGATTTCCACCACAGATATCTTAAACGTAAATGTAATTCACATAATAATAATAATTATTATTATTATTATTATAAACCTTCAAGGAAAGGGTATCAAGTTTACATCTCGAGATTCAGCTGTCACAAAATATTTATTATTTCTGAAATAGAGCGCCATCACAGTAAAGTCGATCTTAGGCAAATTGTCTGATTTCCCTTTAACAAAACCAGAATCCATGTTTACAATAAAATAAAATAAGGAACACATAATTTAAACTCAAGTGCCTGGCCATTTGAAAAAATAATAATAATAATAATAATAATTTAAACTGAAGAAGACCAAGAAGAAAAGGGTAAAATAATTACAAACAAATTGTAAACAAAATTAAACACCAACTACTTGCAAATATCTCAGTAGAAGCAGCATATAGTAGAATGTTGCATCACAGGTCGAACGGGCCGTGTGACGTCACAGCCAATCACGGGCCGTTTTGTGTTTGAGTAGATTTTGCACTTTTTCATTTCTTGGTATTTAAATAAATAATTTTAAGAGATTTTCGCTTGGATATTTGAAATCAGAAAAAAATTCTCTATAAATATTAATTGATTTTAAAAGCTTATAAAAAAAATCGGAATTATCCATTGTTTAAAAACTTTGAATACAAAATTTTGTTTTTAATTTGTATAGTTTATTACATGAATGAAATGCACACAAAGCAGGGGCATGTAATGTTATGTAGTTTGTTTAAAATTTTGCAATGAAACACTTTCAAATCTTCTGGACCTGTTCCTAAAATGCCTTTTATCTGTATTTTTTTTTTCTTTTAAATTTCAGTGTACTGTAATTATTTTAATAGTTTACAAAATTATATTTACATAGAGAACATTTTGTTAATTTTTTTATTTTATCTAAATAGTTTGTTGAATACATATTTTAATTTTAATGTAGTTTGGATGAAAAGTGATTGATTATAAGATCGAAAACAGAATGTAGTGTATTTTAAGATGACTGATGAGCTACTCCCAAACACCATTATATCGACTCCCAAAGGTGCTCCCAATCATTAAGTAATAGTTATCTCTGTTTTTACCACTGAAGGTCCTCTGTACCATACTTGCAGTTTTGAAACGTTTCTGCGAAGTTTTTCTTTGTTTCTATAAGAAGTTAAGAAAATCAGTATGGATCATTTCAAACGATCGTCTTCCAGGGGAAAATTTCCCTTGAATTTTGACTGCTTGTGTAATATACTAGATGTCATTTTTTATATACTTATTGTATTGTAAAAGCATCCCAGCTAAGCTATCAGAACTTGCATCTGTGTGGAGTTTGGTCGCATTACTATAGTCATAAAGTTTTAATACTGGTTTGGAAGTTAGGTGTAACATTAATTCCTCAAACACTTGTTGGCGATCATAGTCCATTCAAATGCAAAATTTTTCTTCAGCAATTGGGTTGACAGAGATGAATCATTAACATAGAATTTTCTTGTTTTCATACTAATGCAACGTTTGAAAGATCAATAGCATTTGTCTCTTGTAGGTACATCAGGTCCACTGAAACTATCAGCAATAACAATATAGCATTGTTCCCATTTAAGTGAGCTTCTTTAAATTGTACTGAGACTGTTTTCATTGCTTTTTCTGGACATTTTGTGAAGGAACACACAAAAACCCATATCAGATGTCATCAGATAAGTTCCAAGTTTCTTGAGTCAAAATGACCGCAAAGTTTGCACTTGTTTATAATTCTCGTGAGAAAGAGTTTAGAGATGGCGAAAAGGCTGACTGCTTTACAGGGTGTTAGCTTAAAGGTTAAGTTCTTTAAATTTGAGGAAATCAAAGTAAAATAAATATGTGTGACATAACTTATTGTCATGACACCTATATTAAGTTTTAACTTTTATTAAATATATCAAAGGGACTCTTTACTCTTTCATATAGGTGATGGTATGGATGATAGACCATTCAAAAAGAAAAGAAAAATGGACAGGTAAGTAAGATCTTTGTTCACAAATGTTAGTTTTTTTTTTTTGTGAACTACATGGAAGTAATTTGGTTCTATTTCCTTCCAGCTTGAATGATCCCGATCTACTGTCTGCTGCCGATGAAGTAAGTATTATTACAGTGCAAAAGTAAAGTTATTATTGTTTCCCTAGCAATTTGCATTAACATGAATTGACAGTCAAAACAAGCACAGGATGATTGGAAGGGAAAGCAAAGTTGTGTCTAGATTAGTGTCATAGTATAGCTTCGATCGTCACTGGTTTGATGAAACTCATTTCCTTCATATTATTTAATAATCGACCCAGCTCTGCCATTTTTTGAAAAGGCTCTTTACTTGCAGTAGCTGTCGATTTTCCACCTCTTCTATGCTTGTAAGTCATGGCTAATGGTGCAGTTCATCGATTAGCTGTCAATCACATACTCACCCACAATGCAGACTGATAATAAACAGCTGCTGGGTGGACACATGCAATCTGCATAAGTTATGTACAATAACGATAACCCCACTCTATACAATAATGATATGCAATTCGCATAGTGGATTTACAAAATGAATCTCTTTCATAAAGTACCTTGAGATCGAAACTAACTTTTTTTTTTTAACAAATCTATATAAATAAAATTGAAAATCTGTCTGTCTGTCTATTTGCCCCATAATCACGGGAAAACAGCTGAATCCAATTTAATGAAATTTTATGGATAGCCTTGACATAGCCCCCCATAAATTTAGTCCAAGTCTCGAGTTTCTAAGACCAGGGGTTGTCGAGATATTAATGAGAAATGAAACTTTTTCCTAGGAATTCTACTTTCAAACTCCTCCAAAGTGGTTCCTCCAAACAAAAAGTTTGAAAATCCCTTGAAAGTGAATTAAAACTTTATCTCTGAGTTTGGTGAAAGATTTTTTTGCGCTAATTAGTCACTTTCTGAAAACATGAATTTAAATGGCAAATCTATCTCCATGGTTTTTTTTTTTTTTTTCACAAGCTTTTACTGAACAATGAAAAGTATAAAGAAATCAAAATGGTTATTTAATTTTGCAGTTTATGAGGAAGATTCTATATAATATCATGTTGCTCAGAAGCGCAATTAAATTAAATCTGTCTGTTGATTTTAATTATTATTTTTTTCGATTTGAATAATAAATAAATGGATATAAAAATATATTTTAGAAAAGAATGGTTTGATTTTTCTTTTGATTATATTAATTGTGGATTGCGTGCATCACTTTCATTTATTTTGGCAAAAAGTTTTTAAGCTTATATATTGTTGGGAAGGGATTCCCCTTCCCTTACTATTAAACCTCTTATTTACTATTTATAAGTTTAATTCACACAAGTTATTTGCATTTATATTAATTTCATATTTATCTTTAAGTTATTTACATTTCATTTTTCTAGGTTATTACAGACCTGCCAACTGTTACGATTTAATCGTATTTAGTACAATAAATCACGAGCAGTACGATAATACGATTTTAAAAAAAAATTATGTTTTTCCCTTTTTTTTTCGCTTTTCCCTTTTTCAGACCGAAGTAGGGAATTTCGAGAGGCTTTGTTTTCTAATGTAGACGCGTATTTGCAGTATTGCCAGTTTCGCGATTTTCCCGCTCAATTGAGCTAGTTTTGGCGAAGCGAAGAGTTGGAGGAAATGCGGGAGTTTTGGCGAAGACCTAGCAATATTGGTAGCTATTGCCGTTATCTGCGGGAAGGAGCATCATGCGCGGAGAGACCACGTGACCCATGTACGGCGGGAACACGTGATGTTTTGTTGATTTCTCCCGATGCTGTTTTTGCTGAGATCAGTTTAGTTTATATAGTTAATCAATTGAATGATGTCTACAAAGACGAATGCCCGATCTCAAATGTTTTCCGAAAAGTATTGCAGAGAGTTTGAATTTATCAAAGAATCAAGAATAAGTGCATCTCTTGCCTTTTGTGTTGTATGTAACTGCGATATCTCCATTTCTAATGGCGGACGTGCGGACATAGTTAAACATTCGAAAACGGCCAAACACGTTGATAAATTCAAGACTTCCAAATCTACGAAGTCTATAAATGAATTTTTAACTGTGAATAAAGAATTGCAGACTACTAAAGCGGAAGTTATGTTCACCTCATTCATTTTTGAACATAATCTTCCGTTAGCTACTGCAGACCATGCTCGCCCTTTATTTCAAGCGATGTTCCCGGATTCGAAAGAGGCAAAGCATTATTCCTGTGGGCGAACAAAAACAGCTTTTATTATTAAAGAACTAGCCAGTGAAAATCAAAAACAAATAATTACAGCTACTAAAAATCCATTTACGGTGTCTACTGATGGGAGTCATTGTGGCGATGATCAATTGTATCCAATTGTTTTAACGTATTTTAAAGAATCATCAAATGGAGTAAAAACTGAGCTCTTGTCTTTGCCAAAATTAATGGAATCCCCTACTGGGGAAAACATTGCCAAATTAATAAATGAGGAATTTCAACGCTACGGAATTCCGTGAGAAAACTGCCTTCCTCTATCAAGTGATAACGCACCTGTTATGATCGGCAAGAAAAAAGGAGTTTCAGCATTTTTAAAAAGTAAGCAACCAAATTTATTTGCGTTTGGTTGTTTATGCCATTTGATTAATTTGGCAGCACAAAAATCTGCTGAAAGCTTACCTATACTAATTCATGAACTTTTAATTGACATTTATTATTATCTAGAAAAAAGTTTTAAAAGGAAACAGGCTTTAAAAGAAATTCAAGAGTTGTGTGATGTTGAAACACAAAAGATTTTAAGACATGGCTGCACTCGGTGGCTTTCTCTTGGTAGATGCCTTGAGAGATTATTACAGCAGTGGCATTGCTTAACTTTATTTTTTAAAGAAGAGTGTTCTAATGTAAATGAAAAAAAAATTGATTTCTCCCCAAGAATTTCTTTGTATACCATCCCAAAACTTGATAATTGAAAATCAGAAAGTTGTAAACCCAACGAAACAAAGAGGAAAATTGTGAATTTGACTTCTGTTAATAAGAAATTTAAAATGAATGCAGTTAACACTGAACATGATAAAAAATCTTCAACACATCTAATTAAAAAGAAGCAACAAGAACAGTCTGAAAAAAGTCTCTCAAGAGATGCTTTAAATAAGCAAGAGAGAATTTTCTTTACATTAAGTTCTACTGTGAATCATGCTTATGCATTATTTGTTTGTCATGTTACAAAAGTTTTTGAAAAATACAATATAATGTTTCAGCAGGAGGAACCTCGTGTGCATACACTCAAATCCGATATCGAATGTCTTTTTAATGAACTTTTAATTAAATTTGTAAAGGTAATTGCTATTAAGCAAGCAAAATCAACATTTTATGTTAAATATAATGAAATAGAAAACCAGAAAGAAAATGAAGAGTTATCAATTGGTTTTGAAACCAGAAAATTGGTTAAAACAGTTAGCACTGAGGAGCAGAAAGAATTTTTTTCTAAAGTTAGAAATTATTTTATTACTGGCTGTGACTATATAGTTTCTAAATTTCCATGGAATCTGGAAATTTTAAATCATGTCCAAGTTGCTGATATTTCTAGAAGAGAGCAGTTTAATTTTTCATCAATTCAGTATTTAGTAGATATGTTCCCATGTCTCCTTGTAAGATGTGAGAATGAAACATTTTCTGAAGCTGTTGATGTTGTAGAAAGTGAATTTCTAAATTTTCAAATTGCAACTTTACCAGATAACATTTTAAATACTAAAAGTATTAGTGAACAATGGCATTTATTATCAAAAGAAAAGAACTCTGATGGCAAATTTATTTGTAGCAAACTTTCTAAAGTCATGTTAGGCATTTTAACCTTGCCTCATAGCAATGCCTCTTGTGAAAGAGTTTTTAGTTTAGTAAAGAGAAATAAAACTGATGTAAGAGGCTCTTTGAGCACTTCAACACTTGAATCACTTTTGATTGCAAAATCCTGTATGTCTGGACCTTGTTTCCAGCAAAAATATTCTTCTGGGTTTTTAAAAAAGGCAAAGTCAGCCACATATGTTGGTTTAAATAAAAGTTAGATTTATTAATGCTGTTGTAATGTGCAAAAATTGTGTCCTTACCTTTCTTTTTAATAGAAATCAAAAATCCATGATGTGCATTATAGTTTTCTAATTGTTTTATATTGATGCATTTTACTAAAGAATTAATATTTTTATTTAATTTTAAATGTTTAATTTAAAAATTAACAACATAAAAATGTTTGCTGTGGATTGTAATAATTTAATTGGTTTCTCAATAGAATTTTGATGTAGGGAAAAAAAATCCCTACAGCCTGATTATCAAGAATTTACATAGTTGAAATATACCGCACGTACATTATCGCGTGCGTCGTTACGCTTTTTGGCTCTGAGAGGTTGGCAGGTCTGTTATTATATTTATATTTTATCATTAAATTTACTTAATTATATTTTATATTTAACCTGTGATCGTATAGATTTAAAACAATAAAGTTTGCTTTTATAATTATTATTTGTTTCTTTATTTAATTTATTTATTACCTACAGCTTGGTCTGTGCTAAACTATGTTACACCTTTAAAAACACTTCAACATCATATAACTTCTAAAAATTCCACTTACCTTTAAATAAATAAATAGCACAGCCAACAACAACTAAAGAATCACAAACACTAATTGTTAAATTAAAAATTAACTTTTATTGACAACAATTACTTAAGTGCTTCCAAACATAAACAAGTTAGATTTTATAGCATTCTTACTCAGCTATTTTAGTGGTTAGTACATTGCAGAAAGGATAATTAAAATTAACTTCAGTTAAAATAAAACTCAATTAACACTTTGAAATATTCATCAATAATTTTAAAAATAAAACAAAACCCAGGAATCAGGATCCACTCTGGTCTAAAGACCAGAGTTTGGTCTGCCTGGAGCTGGCTGTCCACCCCCAAAAATATTAAGTTTAAATTCTCAAAAATTATTAGAAATTAACACAATTGTTTCAAATAATTATTTTTGTGTCTACAAAACTACGAGTAAGCCAGTATGGTATGCAAGTAGCTGTCACTTATTTAGATTTCAAAATGCAACACTATTATTTTTAAGCACAGATGTAGTAAAGGATTATGCCATTGATCTTTGTATCTTGAGCTGTAAAACACCTCTGCTGATCACTCACGGTTGCACACAATCACTCTTGGGGGAAAAAAATCTTATTCACTTTAACAATTAGTTGACGAGTTGAGAAATTATGATCCACGCCTGCAGATTCTGAGACGAAACTGTAGGCTTAAAAGGGCCTGTTATGAACGCTGATTTACTACGACGACACTTGGTCATCCGCATCTTCTATCCTTGGATCAGAGTGGTAACTGAGGTAGTCAGCACTTGCAGGAAATTGAACACAATGATACTCTTAGGCCTGCCTTTTTTTCTAGATAAGGAGATTTACAGACGAAGGTAACTGTACCAGCATCAACTTGGTCTTTGCTAGTCACGATGTCCTCATTAGAAGCACATTTCAAGATCTCGGACAGGCTGCATAAATTGGCTTGGAATCGGATTAAAAACATTCTTACGGCGACCGCGGGATACGGGCGCCCTTGCATTGGGGCCCCGTTCCATGGATCTTAACAGCAACAAAAAATCACCACCTCCTCCAAAAGCCGCTCAGGAATCGAATGCCTCGGCAACACGCTTGCCTTCCCAGGAGACGTCAAACTTGGCGAGTGAAAACCTGCGCATCGCGCCGAGCGCTCACGCATATACTGCGGAAATAAAAACGCTGTTATGCCAAGAATCATTAAACAGATAACCTCCGCCAAGCGGCAACCCCACCGGATGTTCTAGCACCCCTTTTGCAGGTGTCCAACAGAAAGGCCGTGTGAAGGCCAAACTTTTCCTAAAAATGCATCTTTTTTCCTCGCTCTCATGAATGAAGTGAAGTTAACACGAGAGAGCGGGAAGCCAAAAGATTAACAAAGGATATGATATTTTAACGTTTTTAGGATGCATTGCGTATAATTTTGATAATAAAACAAAGAAAAAGGATAACAAATTACGTTAAAGAGGAAATAAATCGCCGAAATATTCAAAAACAACAAATAAATTTTGAATTTTGAAAGGAAAGGGGAAAAATAACGAATTTTAAACTGTTACATAATTTTGAACTATTAATTAAATTTAGAACCAAAAATCTCGGCATAACAATATTGGGTTTAGCTAATAAACTCATATATTGTGTTTACCCAATAAATTCATTTATCAGATTGTTAAAACAGAAAAAGAGTAGAACGGGTATATCTTCTAATACAATTTTAGTGTTTTCATTTAGTATATACAAACGGGATCAGGATGGTTTATTCTTCAGATCTGCAAATTCAGAGCTACTAATTTAGCAGAATATTGCTAAGAGAGTACTGAAATGATGTTTCGGTAGCATTTGTCGGTCAGTCTATCCATCCTACTTAGTAACACATTTAGCGAAATTTTAAAATATCACCAAATTGATAAAAATGTTTGTAAATCCATAAAAATATCATGAAATTGATAAAATTGCGCTTAATAAATGAAATTAATTGCATTTTGTTAAGAGATAGTATTGTGATGATGTCTTGTCAATTTGTCGCAGAATGGGACTATCAGTTAGTTCTACAGTCCCACTAGGTAATACATTTGGTGATTTTTTAAATTATCGCTAAATTGACGAAAATGTCTCCAAACCTTCCATGCAGATAGCATTATTCAGACGATATGATTTCCATCAATTTATTTGAAGTAAATGATATCATGTTGTTTAGCAACGGATATAAATCCAATGAGTTATGGGGCATACAATTTTTATTAAATCTTTTCCGATTTGAATAATAAAGATATGTATATAAAATAATTTTCATTGACATTGCATATTTGACTGGATGATATCAATTATGGTCTTCAGGTTTAAACATTATTATTATTGATATTTTCGAGTATTATTGATTCAGGGATTATTGATATTTTCAAGTTATTATGACAAAAATTGTTTAAACTCATATATTGTACGTTGTATGAGTAATCTTCTACAAATGCACAGGTATATCTTCTAATCTACGAGAATATAAGTAGTACAAGTATATTAGCATATATTGGAATCAATTACGACCTTCTGGTATTAAGATTAAAAAAAGTTTGGAAAACACTGCACTAGACAATGCACATTTTAATAATACAAATTGCAGCTCTAGGTGAATGTTTCTGCATCTGGTATTCGAAAACTTTTTTATATGACATCGATTGTCCTGAACAAAATAATATAGTTATTCAACATTTAGTTTCTTTTTCTCTTAATGTTGGTACTGCTGCCAACATTTACAACCAATTGGTAGAGTTCCTAGAAGCAAATGGGATACCTTGGGTAAACTTGGTCAACATGCTTATGGATTCTTGCAACACTATGCGAGGAACTAAGAAAGGAGTTGAAACTTTGATAAGGACTAATAAAATGGCTCTAAATCTTTTGGACATAAATGGGGATACATCTCACACTGTAAACAATAGTGCTAAACGGTTTACCAAGCCATTTAATATGCACATTGAATCTTTATGCGATAACATGCATTTTGATTTGGAAAGTGTAGATAAACGACACTATGTGCTGTCTTAGAAATCGATCAACTAGCTCCCCTATCACGACCTTCACATAGGTGGTTGTATGTTATATTTGCTATCGATCGGATAGTTTTTTGTGGGATGCACTATTAATTTTTTACTATTCTTTTATGTCCAAAAGTGAGCAAGAATTGCACAATATTGCGTAAATTGCAAAAATACTGAGAGTGAATTGCAAAACTATTGCGTAACTTTTCAGGAAATTGGACTTAGACTCACAATCACCCCTGAAGATTAATCTTTTATTAATAGCTTGACAAACCCGTAGCTTAAGAAACTTGAAATATAGGTACAGTTACCCACAGTGAAATACTTGATTTATATATACATCCCATTTAAATAGTGTTAAATTTTGCATTTCAGTTCTCGTCCCTTCTGGAGGACAATGCCGGTGGCCAAGTAGACACTGTGACTGGAGAAGCCTTTGCCAACAGGGATCAGTCAGGTAAGCTGTGGCCCATTTCATCTGTCTGTATATTCTGATTTGTCTGTAGCTTATAATCAATCCTCACCTGAAATCCATCCCATTGCTTTTTCTCTGCATATATGCTGAATGCAACCTATCAACGGTAGTGGAATGTGAATCTTGTTTATTTTGTGATACTAACGTTTTGCCATATTGATACAGTTTCAATAAAATGGGGTAGAGTGTTACTTGGCGCAAGTGGTTTTTAATCCACCATCTTGGGAAAATGGAACTCAAAAGCAGTTGTTTCCAATTATCTCGTAAGTTGTTCATTCATTGCATCGAAATCGTTTTACTTCCCTTACCATACATTAGCAGAGATGCCAACTATTAACAGATTTTCTGGAACTGTTGCTGATTTCCCCTATGTGTTACAGAGTTATCAATTCCCTTAAAATGTTACTGAAAATGGCACCATTTTTTATTTCTGGCAATATTTAGTGAAAATCTATCAGATATCATATCTCTAACGCATTTCGAGAACAGTCACGGATACTTCTGTGTGTTGATCATTGATTGGACCATTTTTTTATGCCCTGCCTTTATATCACTGGGAAAGAATTAGCCAATCCCGAAAATCAAAAGCATTAAAGCCAAGGCAATGTGCCTATGTCACAGATTGATGTGCAAAATGCTTTAGATAAGAAATGGGTTCTGGAAAACAATGTTTTATCCTCAAGTGAAAAGGCTTTTTACCCTATGATACTGTTCGAGGGTAATTATATTATTGAGTTGAGAGTGAAGAATGGCAGAAAAAATTGGCTGGACACATACATTGTGTCACTTGATGTTTTCAATGCCTTCAGCTCAATACTGCATCCAGTCAGGTTTGAACTGGCCTATCGTGTGATGCCCGATGCGCCACTGGATTTGAGGGTCGCTTTGGTTTGAGAGCGTTCCAATTAACATAATCATCCAGTAACAATAAGGGGCCAGTATCACATTCTAGTTAAAAACTGTATAGGTTTTATGGCTGACAATGCCCCAGTGATGATCGGAAAAAAGATAGGTGTCGTTGCTGTTTTGAAAGGACACCATGAAAGTATAATTATTTTGGGGTACACATGCATTTAATTAATTTAGCGGCAGAAAAAGGTGTTGCCTGTCTTTCATTAAATGTGGATGAATTTTTAGTAGATATATTTTACTACTTAGAAAAGAGCTCAAAACGAAAAGACAACCTTAAACTGTTTCAAGATAAATTTCATGATACAGAAACAAGAAAAATATTGAAGCATGTTGAAACCAAGTGTTTGTCAACAGGTAAATGCCTGAATAGATTACTTCCTCACTGGGAGCCAATTGTTAAATTCTTTAAGTCAGAAGTTTTTTAAAAAAAAGGCACTTAGTGGTTTAGATTCTTACAACATTCCTAAAAAGAAAAGTTCATGCCCAAAGAAGCAAGAAAAGTCCAGTTCAAACACTGCTAATGTAACGGTTTCCTCTGAAAAACAGACTGCTACAGAAGCAAAATTTTTAGAGCCTATAATCTTAAAAACTGCAGAGCCATCTGCAAACGGGCGAGATCCTGTTCCTTCACGTGAAGCATACCTGCCAACTTTTACGCATTATGCGTAAAATTTACGCATTTTAACTGCTCTTTACGCTTTTACGCTTATATTGCTATATTTTACGCATTTCCGCATTAATTTGAATTCTTTAACATTACTAGGAAATCAATCTCCGGCGAAATTCTCCGGCTTTTTTTGTTTGAAATTTATCAATTAACCAGACATGGTATAATTCCTCGAAAACACCGATTTTACGTTTTTTTAGCACTGATTTCTACCATTCCCGGGATCGTAGCAAATCCATAATAAAATGCAGGGTAATGCCAATCAAATTAACGGAGATTTACGGCCGTGTGTAATGTAAATTAAAATCTCGATCGCTTATTTTATGAAAGTAATAAATATACTTTTTCAAAGGTTGTCTAATTCAGCATAAATCGCTAAAATGGTAATTTGTTCATTAATTTTGCATAAACACTGCGATTGCGCAATTCAGTTTATTTTCATGAATCGCCTAGAGTACAATAGTATCTTTTTCCATCCATCTCAATCTTTTAAACATTGCATTTTGGATTGAATAAACTAGCTTATTTTCATATTCTAATTAATTATTATGGTTAATTTCTTAATTATTTTTGCATAAACAGTGTGATTGCGCAATTCAGTTATTTCGCGTGAATTGCCGAGAGTACGTTAGTATCTTTTTCCATCCATCTCCATCATTTAAATGTTGCATATTAGATCGACTAAATTAGCTTATTTTCGCATTATGGCTAATTATTAAGGTTACTTTTTTAATTATATTTGCATAATACAAATTTTTCTATTTTAAGAAATGGGTATGAACTCTGTGCAGGCATGATTTCCAAAAAGTGGTATTAAAGCAATGATTTAGGGAAATAAAAAGGAAACCATTTTGGCAGGAATAAAATTCAGTGCTATATTTATTTATTTATTATTATTATTATTTTTTTTTTTTTGTATATTATAGATCAATATTTGTTACTCTCTTTAGTGAAAACCTGTGTTTTACCAAACATAAATATTTTTCATTATACAGTAATTTTCACCAGATAAAACCTTTATATATTTTTTGTTTTATAATTTATTGTCTTGAAATTTTATAAAATTGGTGTCCTGAATTTTCATATTCTACCAGTACTATGCCTGATATTTAATGCAGTATTTTTTCAATGCAGGTACAAATTCATTAGAAATGTCGTTTGCGCCTGTAGTTTAAAAAAAAAATCATTATAAATGTCATTAACGCAAAATTTTACACATTCCAATTTTCCCAGGTTGGCAGGTATGGTGAAGAAAGAATTTTTTATAGTTTAAGTAATGACATTAACAAGGCATATTGCTGTTTTTTAACTTACGTTATACCATATTTTGATAAAGTTAATGTTCGTTTGCAATCTGAAACCCCATTAATACATAAACTTCACTCAGTTCTGTTTGACCTACTACAGGATATACTTATCAAATTTGTCAAGGCAAGCATTATGAAACCATGTTTAGACTTCTTGAGTGTTGACTATCACAGTCAACAATTATCAAATAACTCATTCTGATATACTTATTGGACAAAGGTGTTTTACAAGGCTTGAAAGTGGAAGAAAAAGAACTTTTTATAGTTTAAGTAATGACATTAACAAGGCATATTGCTGTTTTTTAGCTTACGTTATACCATATTTTGATAAAGTTAATGTTCGTTTGCAATCTGAAACCCCATTAATACATAAACTTCACTCAGTTCTGTTTGACCTACTACAGGATATACTTATCAAATTTGTCAAGGCAAGCATTATGAAACCATGTTTAGACTTCTTGAGTGTTGACTATCACAGTCAACAATTATCAAATAACTCATTCTGATATACTTATTGGACAAAGGTGTTTTACAAGGCTTGAAAGTGGAAGAAAAAGAACTTTTTATAGTTTAAGTAATGACATTAACAAGGCATATTGCTGTTTTTTAGCTTACGTTATACCATATTTTGATAAAGTTAATGTTCTTTTGCAATCTGAAAGCCCATTAATACATAAACTTCACTCAGTTCTGTTTGACCTACTACAGGATATACTTATCAAATTTGTCAAGGCAAGCATTATGAAACCATGTTTAGACTTCTTGAGTGTTGACTATCACAGTCAACAATTATCAAATAACTCATTCTGATATACTTATTGGACAAAGGTGTTTTACAAGGCTTGAAAGTGGAAGAAAAAGAACTTTTCTTTGCTAGCGTGAGAAAGTTTTATGTAAAAGTTTGATTATATTATTCACAAATATCCTTTTAAACATGAAGTTCTAAAGAATGCACAAGTGTGCAATATTCAAAAAAATGCTTCATTTTCAAGTATTAGGTTTTTTATTGAAAATTTTTCAGTATTTTCATAGCTGCCAACCGTTTCGGATTTTCCGGATTCGTTCCGAATTTTTACGTCTGTTCCGAAAATCCGAATTTTTTCCACAGAATCCGAATTTTTGAAAATATTCCTGTTTTACCCCATTTTCCCCCTCTGCGACCATAAAAGTTACATATGTGCCAACTCTACTGAATTTGGCGGGAGACTCCCGATTTTTGAGTGTTTCTCCCGATTTCCCGCTTTTGAAGACACATCTCCCGATTTTAACGATTTTTTGAAAAAATCCCTACGTTTAGGGATAATATCCCAAAAAGTTTCC
This sequence comes from Amaurobius ferox, assembly GCA_951213105.1. Lineage (NCBI taxonomy): Eukaryota > Metazoa > Arthropoda > Arachnida > Araneae > Amaurobiidae > Amaurobius > Amaurobius ferox. The sequence continues at coordinate 129,970,841 of OX578152.1, forward strand.
CTATAAAAGGGATTTTTTAGCTAAGTGGAAAATTTTTCTCTATTTGATCAAAAGTACGTTCATAAGATTACAGATCAGACGTGAAAAACTCTCTGGATTTTGGCTGGAGACTCCGGATTTTTCGTTACTTCTCCGGCCTCCGGATTACTAACGAAATTCTCTGGCTTTTTTTGTTTGAAATTTATCAAGTAACCAGACATGGTATAATTCCTCAGAAACGCCGATTTTTCGCTTTTTTAACACTGATTTCTACCATTCCCGGGATCGTAGCAACTCCATAATAAAATGCAGGGTAATGCCAATCAAATTAACGTAGATTTACGGCAGCGTGTAATGTAAATTAAGATCGCAATCGCTTATTTTATGAAAGTAATAAATATACTTTTTCAAAGGTTATCTAATTCAGCATAAATCGCTGAAATGTTATTTTGTTTATTAATTTCGCATAAACACTGTGATTGCGCAATTCAGTTTGTTCTCATGAATCGCCGAGTGTGCAATAATATCTTTTTCGATCCATCTCAATCTTCTACATATTGCATTTTTGATTGACTAAACTAGCTTATTTTCATATTCTGATTAATTATTATGGTTAATTTCTTAATTATTTTCGCATAAACAGTGCGATTGCGCAATTCAGTTACATCGCGTGAATTGCCGAGAATACGTTAGTATCTTTTTCCATCCATCTCCATCATTTAAATGTTGCATATTAGATCGACTAAACTAGCTTATTTTCATATTATGGCTAATTATTAAGGTTAATTTTTTAATTATATTTGCATAATACAAATTTTTCTATTTTGAAAAATCTGTAGCATGCCCAGATCTGTACCATGCCCTTGCATTTTTTCTGAAAAATGTAATTAGTGTTTTCGAAAAATTTAATGTGAGTCTGCAATCAGAGAACCTCAGAATCCATAAGCTAAAGTCCACATTCAAGTTTTTTTACAGATTTATTAGTCAGATTCATAAAGCTTGAAGTCGTGAAAGCTTCAACATATGTCTTCGATATCTCTTATAGTGATTCAACAAATCATAAGGATAATGAAGACATATCTGTGGGATCAGAGACGTCAGAGTGCCTGAAAAAGTTAAACTCTGATGAAACAAAGCAGTTTTTTGAGTATGCCAAAAACTACTATTGTATGACATGTAATTATATTATCAGAAACTTTCCAATCAACTCTGGTCTGATGTTTTACATCATGCTGAAGTCGCAGATGTGTCTAAGAGGCAAAAAGTTAAATTTGCCTCGATAAAATTTTTTATAGACAGATTTCCCTCTATACTGCAAAAAGATTCAACAGAATCAATGTTTGATAAATTGATAGTGTAAAGACTGAGTTTTTGCATTATCAAATGGCAGCTCTGCCAGATGAAATAATTGCTGAAGATAGACCAGATGTTCAGTGGGCTAAGTTAGCAAAGCAAAAAGATCCTGTATGTAAACTTTTGTATGGTAAATTGAGTAGTATCATGTTGGGGATACTAACACTCCCTCATAGTAATGCTGCATGTGAACGAATTTTTAGTCTTGTAAAAAGAAACAAAACTGATTTTAGAAGTTCCATGAGTATTTCGACTTTACAGTCTACTTTAATTGCCAAATCTCTGATAAATGGTGCTTGGTATGAACAAACATGGTGCCACTTTCTTGAAAAAGGCCAAATCTGCTACCTATGTATCAATAAACCAAAAAGATTCTTAATTTATTTTTGTTTTACTTATTTTGTAATAGTGTATTTAAATTGTGTAATGAATTTTTTTTTTCAAATATGAAAATAGTTTTTACTTTTAGTTGAATATTGATGTATTTAAGGAGAACAAATATAGTTATAATTTTATGGGTGTAAAAAAATTATGCATTTCATGTATGTTTCAAAATTCTTATCTCATGAGGTCTTAATTTTTTTTATTAAGATTAATTATATAGTATATATATATGGGTTTCACCAACTTTCTTTCCAGGGGGGGGGGAGGGTGCAAAATCACTGTCAATACATAATACATTGGCTAAGAAATACTGATATGCTAATTTCAATTGTGTGTGGGGGGGGGGGGAAGCAAGTACTCCCATGCTGGAGACACCCATGTATATATATTTTGTGTGCAACTATTGCGTGTCATTTTCCTCGCGTACAGTGTTCCTAATTTTTTATTCTCTGGGTTGGCAGCTATGGTATTTTTGGCAGGATATAGTGGATCAAATGTTATTGATGAAATCCAATCTGAATTTTACAATTTGCAAATATTTCAACTGCCAAAAGAAATTTTAAGTGAGGAAAAAGCAGATGTATGTACAGTGGTTTTTGATTAGCAATATTAAAAACGAATATGGTGTTTATATATTCAAAAACATTTCACATATAATGTTATCCATTTTATCAATCCCGCATAGTAATGCGGAGTGTGAACGTATTTTTAGCCACCTACAAAAAATTAAAACTGAGTTTCTCACCTCAATTTCTGATGATAACCTAGATAACTTGATCGTTATGAAATGTAATTTAAATGGTAAATGCTATGAGCAGCAACTAAATAGTAAATTTTTATTAAAAGCCAAATCTGCAACTTTTATAAAAAATAAAATGTAGCAGTCATAAAATAAGACTTCTTTGTTTCTTGTGTATATGTGTATTTATAAATATGTATATAATTCAAATTTAGAGTGGGGGAAATGGAGATGAAAAAAAATCCCTATTTTTCCCTAAGTGTATGTTATTTTTATACTGCAACATTTGTTTTGACATTGAAACGCATGCTTTAAGAAATCTACTGAATTTTCTTCAGTGAGGGTTGGAAGGTATGCTTTATTTACACAGAAAACATTTTATACGTTTATTTAAAATAAAAGTGACTTGACCGCAAATTATTTGGGCAGGCACCGACCACCTTGTCTCCCCTACGCTTCACTGTGGTCTGCATGTCAAGTTTCATAACCCAGTGTGATCCAGCTAATGTTTTAAAGGCATAACAAACACACAGGCAGGCATTGCGTTTTATCATTATAGATTAAGATATATTCATTTATAACTTTTCCTAGAAAATCAGGGATGTTCAAATTGTTTTTTAACTCCTCCCCACCCCTTCATCACTTAACTAGGGCTGCTACCTTAAAATCCCCTGGGTCGAAAATCATGCCTTGTCTAACCCTGTATCAGGCCCTTTGAGAAGCTGTTGTGGGAAACAATCTTGCTGATATTGTCCAAGAACTACTTATCTTGCATTGAATGGGTTATCAACAGGTCAGGGTGTACTTTGTACCCCCTGACGTCTAAATCTGAATAACAGCACCTTTTTGACAGAAAGCCAAAAAATGTTTTTTAATTTGTTTAAATGGATAATAAAAAATAAAAAAAACTTTTACTGCAGTTTGAAAACGTGTTTTGGTCACAGACTCAACCCGTCCCGAAACAGTGTTTGAAAACTCAAGCCCAGACCGGGCCTAAGCCCAAACCGGTGAAACCCGCTGTCCCATTTTAACTCTTTAAAATCCAAGCTATAAAATTTCCATTTGCTGTAATAGACTGGAGTATGTAACAAGTTTGAATTTTTGGGATGGATTCTTCTGGTTTCAGCCAGAAGTATTTTCTTTTCTTCCCCACTTTGGTTTCAACTTTAAAACTAATACGTTTACAATTCATTCATGGCATTTGTTCCAGTTGTCGGACAACTGGAGTTAAGCTATAAAACATCTATTCAGTCCAAGAAGATTTAAATCTTAATTCAGTCCTATTCCCTAGAAATTAGAGTATGAATGAGATTTAACCCTTTCGTGATGGTGGCATTCTGGAACTGCCACGGCCCAAAGGACGGAGCACTTCGCTTCTGAACTGCTCCCAGGGGACTGCAATTTTTTTGTGCTATGCCTAACGAAAAAAATTCACTAAAAATCACCTATTCAACATAGAAATCTACTTTTTTCAGGAATAAAAGAAATATTTATTTTCTATTTGATGTATATTTTTCATACAAATCTGAATACAAAATACTCGTTAGTTGCTCCCATTCTTTTATCTGAAATAAACGAATAATTTCACTGCCTCTAAAACCCAAGCAAAAAAAAAATACTCTCTTATATTACTATGATTCACCAATGAAATCATAAAGCTGAAATCAAAACAAGACCTGAAACTCAATTATAAAATTGTTGATGCCGCGAGAAGTGCTCCATTTGTTTATATTACAAAACCATGTTTCACCGCTCCAAATGGAGAAATAATTAATTGGATCCTTCTTAAGCCAAGGTCAAGTATCTGCAAAATACATTGAAGTTGTTTCCACAGACATTTAACGCCATCTAGTAGACAAATTAAAACTTTCCATGTGAAAACACGCGTACGTGCCACTAGCCGTTTAGGGTAAAGTTTTCTCCATCACGAGTGCATGCTGTCCGACCTTGAATGCAAGTTCGCAGCCTACACGCGGACGTGCCAACCATCGCGAAAGGGTTAAACTGCTTAGAGACAAGGGGATTTATAGGATTATTTATGTATCACTCCTTTCAGTTACCAAAAATTAGAAAGAGATATTCCTTTCTCCTCTTACCTCTCTACATCCACCCATAGATCGGAATTCCACCGGGTCTGGCCCTTTATCAGAGACTCCAAGCCTGTGAGTTTGATCTTTAAACGGTTAAGCGCTGTTGGGGTGTATGAGTATGCAGTTATCATCGTGAGGAAGTTGGTTCTAATTTATTATTGTTGTGCAGTGTATTTAAGCACATATATTAATGAATATAATGTGACCCCCTGTATATCTATCGCAGAGCAATGTCATTCCTGCAGGATTTGACGTGACTCTTTGAATATTTTAATATATGGTGTACTTTGAAGGTTCTTATAGTAAGCTGCTTGTGCTGTGTTTTTATTAAAGACAATTCCAAGTATATGGAATATTTTAACTATCAGTTGATTTAGCTAATGTTTTTATATTTGACTTGAGCAATTTTTCTGAGTGTTCTTATCTTAATGACTCATAAAAGTCGAATGATCCTAGGATAGTTCTGTAGAAATAGAAAATAAAGCAATCGCCACACTTGGAACAAGGCTTATCATTAACATGTTGTTTTATCATATACATGTACACACTGCATTTCCACATTTTATAAAGGTCTATAAAGGCAAAATAAACTTAATGCTTGACCTACGCTTAAAACCTCTGGAATAGCTGATATCTACAATGGAAGCAATATATTTGCTGTAAGTCACAATTTTTATCTTTCTACAGGAAATGATATAACACAAAACCTGCCTATAATGGGTATTCCCCAAAACGGGGAAGACCCTTAAAGGTGGGTTTTGTGTTTTATGAGCCTTTGCAGCTTGAGCTAAATTGTAAACAAATTTTGTGCCGGCCAAGCGGGAAAACTGTAAGGGTCAGTTCGAAATTGAAGCTCACAAAATGTGTGGCTAGATATTGCTGATAAGTGCATAAGAAGTGCAAAATAGGTCCATGGATGCTGGTGTCCATAGTGAGGATGCCTTCCATATGTTTGGGAATGCCCCTTATAGGTTGTTCATGATGGCAGAATCGAGCTGTTGGATGGTTTTCCAGTTGTCCATTGGAGCAGCACTATTGATTTCCAGAAAGATGGGATTACATGAAGATTTCAATATCTTCTTGAAAATCAAATTTTGTTAATCAAAAAATCCGAAAATTTTCAGATTTTGCTATTGACAGACAATGCAGTAACTCTAGTACCATTTAATTTATGAAAGATAGGCCAAGTTTAACCCACAGTAATAAGCAAAAAATTTTGAACCATTTGGTTTTCTACTTATTCTTTGAGCTTTATAAATTTTATGCCAACTCCACTGTATACTCATCACAGAGGTTGTTTTTTATGGTTGCACTGAATACCATCTTTTGCCGAATACCGAATATTCGGTTAAAATTCTAACCGAATATTCTAAATTTTTTTAAAGGTAATATTTCTATTTTATGCCAATTTAAAATAAAAAATGTTTCTATTTTGTGCCTTTTTTAAATGCATTTACATTTAACATCCTAAATATATTTGCATTTAATTAATTTTGCAATTAATTAATTTGCATTTAATTAATTTTGCAATTTGAATTAATTTTGTACTATGATACTATAACTTTCATTCATTGTATAAAAAAATGTGCTTTACCAATTGTCGAATATTTAAAAATTTTTTTTACTATTCGGTTCGGCCGAGTATTAAAGTATTCGGCCAAACCGAATATTCAGTTTGACTGCCGAATAGGCAGTATACCGAATATTCAGTTTGACTGCTGAATAGGCAGTATACCGAATATTCGGTGCAACCCTATTGTTTTTATTATTAGTTATTTGGTAACCAGTAGTTAAAGTACCAAATAACTAATAATAAAAACTAAATGAAAAAATGACTGTCGCTGTTAGTTTTTATATTTTTGCTCTGGCAAAAAACGAATATTTTCTAATTTGGGGGTTGTCATTGGGTACTGTTTGAAACAGAAACTTAAAAATCTGAAAAAAAATGTATGGTTTGTTTTTATTTTTCACGCATTCTTTGTAACATGAAATGACAACACATGAATGCAACATGAAATGAGTTATGTTGTACTTACAGGGTGCTGTAATAATTTAATGTTTTTGTTTGACACTAACAAATAACAATTATCTAAGGAATTTGCTTTCTCGAATTTTAAACTGGAATCCATTTTAATTCCAGGTGCCAAGCAAATAGCTTGGGAAGTGGAACGACATAGGTTTATAAAAGGTGCCAAGTGGCAGAAGAAAAAGAAAAGAAATTTTGGGAAAAGAAACAAGCGAAACTAGTATAGATGTATATGTGTAAATAAAAGTTTGTTTATATATTCATGTTAAATTACCATAAAGCATTGTCCATTATTTCTATTTTTTGTAACTTCTGGGTTATTTTAAAAAACAAATATTGTCTTACTGCCGGCATTTACAAGCTTATACTAGCAATTCTTCCAAAGTGGACTTCAGAATACAAATGAACAGTTTTTCTAAAGGTATATACATTACTTTTGAACATAAATAAAAATGGATACATAATTTTTAGTATCTTTTGACAGAATTCATTGAATTATGTTTAAAAATGTGATTTTATAGTTTGTCAATAAAATATCTCAAATAGACAATGTGTTCTTGACAATATCTTGTAAACCTAATCTATCTGAGTGCTTGCCAAAATTAGCAGGTTTAATAGTGAATATTTGAAGAACAATTGCATTCCTCTAGTCACTTTTAATCGAGAGCTGTGGTCAAAATTATTTTAAAGTTTACAGGAGACCATACGGGGGTACATTACTTGCAACAGAGTGGACGTGTAAATTGTGTAAAAGAATAGTGATCCTTCCATAATTGCGAACGTCTCCACATTGGCTATGTTTCCTGCCGCACATATAGCTACAGTAAGCCTTCGGGTCTGTCGTGTGGTCTGGGTTTTTCACGTTGGCTATGCTTGTATGTTGTTGTGAAGAAAAAAAGCTTTTTTATTTATTTTTCATGTTCTACCTCTAAGATTTCTTTTTACTTTTAAAGTCAATATAAGTTAATTTTATTTTACTCTTAATATAAGTTAAGAAAGGTTCCTTTTTGTTGTATTAATATTCTTTGTTTCCTTTTTACCATTTAATAGTACATTGCTTATTACGCTTCAATATTAGAGTTTCTAACTTATTCTAATAATGTTTCTTTTTCTAATTGCTTTTCTACAGTTTGGCCTGTGCATATTACTTCGTTGTTTACCATTTATAATTATCATCAACAATCAACAAATTCTCTAAAACTTCACTTACCTTTAACCCAGAATTAAATAGAGCACAGCCAACAAAGAAACACAAAAGAAAAACTCAACTCAATTATATGTTAAACTAAAACTTTCTTTATTAACACTTTAAATTTACGAACAAAAACATCTTCCAAATTGTTAATACTAATAATTCGTATAGTGGATAATTAAAGTACATTGCAATGATTAGAAAAGAACAATTAAAACCCAAATTAAACAACCCAGTTATCAAATTTAATTCTCGGTTATTAATTTAATCCCCAGTTATCAGATTAATTCCCAGGCTCAGATTCCACTCTGGTCTGAAGAACAGAGTTTGGTCTGCCTAAGCTGTCCACCACTAAAAACGTTAAATTTAAATAAAAATATTTAGAACTACGAAATCATGACATTACACAGCATAAACATTCTACCATAGGAGACACATATTATTGGCAACTAATGGAAAACATTAAGCGCAAAGCTTTTTACGTCACATGTCAACTACTAAACCTCTTGCCCAAAACTCATTGGAAACATTACACACAAGGCCTTTCATGTCACATGTTGACCACTAAGGACTTCTGAGAACTACCAAAAAAATTAAACACAAGGTCTTTCATGTCACCTGTTGACCACTAAGGACTTCTGAGAACTATTGGAAATATTAAACACAAGGCCTTTCAGGTCACCTGTTGACCACTAAGGACTTCTGAGAACTATTGGAAATATTAAACACAAGGTCTTTCATGTCACCTGTTGACCACTAAGGACTTCTGAGAACTTTTGGAAATATTAAACACAAGGTCTTTCAAATCACATGTTGACCATTAAGGACTTTGATGGACAGTGTCATCAATAGAAGCACATTTTCAAGATACCGTACCTCCCAGAGTCATCCCGATCGCAGGATTTCTGTTGCATCGGGATTTATTAAAGCCAACAGTTCGTAAATTCAAAGAAACTAAACTTGCGTGAGAATTTTCCGCGGTCTTCAAAACACCTTTCGGGCGAGCCCGGGCGCTCAGCATGAGCCCGGCTCGGCACTCCAAATTTTCTTCCAACCTCTCTGATCTGCTCTTAGAATCCAACTCCCCACTTGCCAACCAAATTTTCACTTCCCAGAAGACGCCAATCTTGGTGAGTGAAAAAACTTGCGCCGCACACAGAGCGCCTCACATACCCCGGGGAATTAAAAAAGGGACACTTCGCAACGAACCGCACGGCACGAAAATGCCGCCAAGCTAGCTACCACGTTTTCCCGCCAAAGTTCATTGCTCCGTTGCGCCAACCCTACGGAATTCCTAGGCACCCCAAAACATCTGGTATGAACATCAACTCAACTGATAAGCTATGAAATGGTCAAAAAGGAGCGTTATTTTTCGCTTTCAGAGGAATATAATTGCTGCTCGAAAGTGAAGGCGTAAGGCCGAAAAGGAAAATTACAGAGGCACAGGTGAATAAGTAAAGGATTCTATGGATACATTTAGTGTTTGTAGATACTTCGCGTGCGTAATTTGGAATATAAAAATGTATGAAAGGGATGATAAATAAACGTTAATACGAGATAAATTGCCGAAATATTCAATAATCATAAATTAATTTTGCATTTAGAAGGGAAGGGCGAAAATTATGAATTTTGAATATTAAAAATCTTAGAAAATAAAAATCTCTGAATCTAAGCACAACAATATTACAGTAAAATAAAAATCTCTGAATCTAAGCACAACAATATTACAGTAAAATAAAAATATCTGAATCTAAGCACAACAATATTACAGTAAGAATGATAACAGACTAAATAAAGTCACAAAATCATGAGAAATGACTTATTGTAGTATTGCAAGATAAGGACAATTTAACAGCTTTGGTATTCAAATCATGGGCCACATTTAGTTTAAGTTCTGTCTAAATCCTTACTGAATACATATTGAACCACATTCTTGTCTTGTGGTAGACCAGAGGTCAGCAAACCTGGTTTGTAAAGGGCCAGATTGTAAACATTTAGAATAGCAAGTAAGCATACTCTAAGATACTTATATAGGTAATTCTACTTAAATTTCAAAATACTTCTTTTCAAATATTTTTTATCAGGCAGTGATAATTCTTAAACATAGATCTGTTATCCATTTTGCTGACACACAAAAAGAGATTGAAATATTTATAAATGTTAAGTAAAATTAGGGTAAAATTTTCGTATTATTGAATAATTTTACAACAAATGTAACAACAATGAGCTTTTCTAATGAAAGGAATGTAATTGCTTTGAGATAACATTTCATTCAACTGGGATTCAAAGTTAGTACTTCCCATCATCATTGCAAATGGTCATCTGTTAATGGAGATTTTGTGATTTTGCGTATTTCATTTTCGAAAATATCTTTTCACATAAATAAGTGCTGCTAAATAGATAAATAAATCCCCAAACATATGATTTTAGTTGACTGGAAGACATTTATAGAAATCTGTCTTTTCTTTGAATTTGCCTTTTAACATATCATCACTTTGCAGATTAACAACTTCCAATTGAAGGTTAGGTGGAAGCTTCTTAATTGTATAGTCAAATGGGTTTTGAAAAATGGAAATGTCTTCTGCACTTGCACCAAGATCCGAAAAACGCCATTGAAACTGTAGTTTGAACTCAGAAAATATATCCGCCGCAAACTTTTGTTGCAATGCTTCGTTTTGAAACTACTCACGGCATGGACAGTTTGACATGGTCTGTGCCAATGCCAATTGTCGGCGAAAAAATGACTTTACTGCAGCATAAGTTTCACATATGATCTTCCCTGCAGTTTTAAGTTGAATCTATTAAGAAAACCTACAATAAAAACCTACAACCTAATTTCCAAAGCCATTCAGTATTTGATAACAGTGGTTGAGGGTGGTTTTTCTCATTGAGAAGTATTTCAATCACTCCTCTGAGTTCAAAAAATCTCAATAAAAGTTTGCCAGTGCTGAGCCATCAAACTGCTGAGTGGTGGGACAAGTCAGGATATTCAACTTCAATTTCTAATAAAAAAATCACGAAGCTGACACCGCTGAATAACAGATGATAGATTGAGGTGTTTCCCACAAAGTACCTGTTGGTAAATAATACAATAAATGATCAGAGGTTTTCAACACCTTGCATTTTCACACACCTCATTCATTTTTCCAACTAAGCCTTCCACACATTTTAACTGATTCCATTTCAGGTTGTACTTTGTTAGCGTTTTCTGAACTTCATTAAAGACGTTTTTGCCTGTAGTTGTTCCTTGCAGATTATTCATAACTAATTCTTCGGTCACTTCAAACTCAGCACTGACTCCTCGAATCAACTGGGCGGCCTCAATGATGCCTGTAGATGACATGTGTCAAGAGCCAAGGAAAACCACTCAAAATTATTTGCCTTTGTCAATGGATCATTAATGTTGCTCCTAATGTGCTCAACTCTTTTTGCCGAAAGGCTGACAGATTTAAATAAATCCTTTTTCTCTGGACACATTCCTTTGGCTGCTACAAGCAAACATGACTTAATTCATTGTTGATAAATAGCTTTCCTTCCTTGGCTATAGTTTAAAACTTTAAATTCATGTTAGCTTGTAGGCCAGAGTTTGCCGACTCCTGTACTGGATCATTATTTCATTACCATTTTCCCATAATATCCTCCTGAAAGACTAAAATTTCAGTCTTAAAATTCCCAGCTTGTCAGCAAAAATCACTTTTCAACAGTCCGGCTGAAATGTACCCTAGACCCATCTCCTATTGACAGCACACAGATTGCCTACCAAATTTGATGTAAAAAATGCACTTATACAATCCAAAATTGGTGCATTAAACTATGCCATTGATTGAGCATCTAAACATAATGTTCATGCTAATATTTATAAGGATAATTTTTCTTCTATTTTAGCATTCAGTTCTATCTCTAATAAAACTAATTATTAGATTGCAGTTTGGTCATAAAAATACAATTCTTTTCGTATATTTGTGAATATACAAATAGGTACTGTAATTTTTTTCTATTCATTAGATTACTAAAATAAGAATATTTTAAGAAAACTTAATGCTTATCAACGATTATTAACATTATTATTATTTACTGCTGATGAAATCTAATATTAACAGAACTGGTTCAGTGACACTATTTATTGTTTCTCTATAGTAAAAGAAAATAGCTGCTGCCGACGCCGTCTGATAAATTTCTCGAGATTCTTTGTTTTGTACCGCAGAAACTACTGCATATAAAAATATGAAATTTGGTACACTTGTAGAAAAAGCTTTGAGGAATACACTGAGATAAACTGTTTTTTACTATATACTCTATAACAAAAAAATCGACGCACCAAGGAGTTGTCCGATTGTAATGAAATTTCATATGCAAAGACATTTTGAGCGAACATGCAAATGAATAAATTTGATGTCCAAGGAATAAATAGGGGAAGCTCAGGGGCATCGGAACTGTGCATTCAGCAATTGTATATCTGCAGGTGGGTATCATCTGGGGTGCCATCTCCTTTGATAGCTGGACCCCTTTGATAGTCATTTCTGGCACACTGACAGCACAGCGGTACATAGACAACATTCTATGACTGGTTGTGTTACCGGTTTTTTTTTTCCGACACCCCCAGGCTTACTTTTCAATGCCCGGCCGCACACGGCACGTATTGCTATGAATTGTCTTCAAGCTTGCCCAACATTTCCTTGGCCAGCTAAGTCTCCTGATCTCTCTCCCATAGAGCACATTTGGGATATTGGGTTGCTTTAGAATTTATGTAATTTGCGGGTTTGAAATTTACTTTTATGTAATTTTCCCTGTCTCAATTTGATAATATTTAAATAATATTTATTGGTTTTTTCATTTATTCTTTAATTAGAATATTTTTAATCTGCTAAATTAATTTTCTTTATAATATTCTTAATTTAAAATGTTCCATTCCCTAAATTAATATTACTTTTGATTTGTAAATTTATAAAAATTATTTATTTATTTGATTCCCCTTAAAATTTCCTTTAATTTGATGTCTCCTTTTCCCATTTTGGTTAGAAATTCCATTTGTTCTATAGATTCCCGTTATTTTCATGTTCAGTGCGTTTCAAAAATTTCAGTTGCGGCCATCTCGAAGACTTGGTTTTGTGGGCTTTTTACCGTGATTGATGCGCCGCCTAGGTAATTTTCACGCCTTTTGGAATTCGTGAATTATTTTAATTGGTTCACATTTTCTCGGATCGTCTGCTATCGGAGTTTTGAGTTTTTATTTTGGCAATTCTAATTTCGGTAAGCAGATTATAATTGCTGCCGTTTGTCTAAACTTCTCCGATTTTCTGCACATATAAATACGCTCCGGAATTTTTCGGTTTCAGTTTTTTGTTGAAATCCCATGTTTTAAGTTAGCGCTAGAATCGCGTCATTGATTTTTCGAATGGAACTTATGTTTCACGCGATATTTTCTATGGAACATTAAGTTCCACGCGATGTTTTTTTTATCACTTGTCACCTTTTAAACTAGAGTTTTATTTGTTTTTATCTCCTAATTTGCAATGTGACTCCTGGAAAAATGAGTTTTAAGATTTATTACGCGAGTTATGTGAAAGTAGCGTCTGACGATGACGGCTGATTTAAGAAGATCCTAGCATTCCAGAAGTAGTTGTTAGGCCTCTGTTGATGAATCTTCTCCTGATCCCAAGAAAACCAGTTAAGGAAATTCCTGTCATCCCAGTGAAACTCCAGATATGGAAATTTTCCTCTCCAACCTGTAATTCTAAGATGACCCGGATGGGTGAATATGTTTATTGAGTTAAAATTTTAAATTCTTAATTTCTGAATATGAATTCTCACTATTATAAATGTATGATTTAAATTTTATTCTTTAAATTTAAAATTCTAAAATTTTATTTCTGAGAGCAATTTTCTAAACCTTCCTAAATTTATAAGAGCCTGGGTAAATTCTAAAATTCTTTTAAGTTTAATATTTTTTGTTAATAATTTTATGATGGAATTTAAATAGATTTTTTTAGTAAAGTTTTTATGCTAATTCCTTAATTCTAACTAAGTTGATAAAATTCTGATGTTAATTCTTCCTGAGTTGCCTGCCTGTGAGCAGAGTGTTTGTAATTTGTTATTGGAATGAATTTGAAGTTACAATTTAATAAACTAATTTTCTTTAAACTATTTATTATGTCTTCCTTTATCATTCTTGAACACAACAGGTTTTATTTTCTTTCAAACACAACAGGGACGTTATGGGAAGGCAATTGCAACCATCCCGAAATGTTGAGGATTTAGCCCAACATTTGGAAACAATTTGGCAAGACATTCCACAGGACACCATCTGTGAACTTTATCAGTCTCTGCTATACCAGGTGACATCTTGCATCCAGGCCAGAGGTGGACCAATGCCTTATTGACTTCCTCCCTTTGTATACGGTCAATCATTAAATTGTTCTGAAATTTTAATCGTTTCTTTTTTCTATGTATGTTCTTCACATTCACCAATTTTTATCACAATCGGACAGCTCTTTCTTGATGCTTCGATTTTTTTGTTATAGAGTATATATTGTAGTTTAAGAAATATTTAATGTCAAAGACAAAATATTTGATCTGCAAATTCGCTTCCTGGATTGACTAACAATAGCAAGACCACGAATTTTTGCAGGCAAGTACCTACATGGATGAATTTTTCCAGGATGGAGCCCTTTTTTTTAATTCCGATGTAGTTTTTGAAATATTTTACTTTTAATGCACTTCTGAAATGAACTTTTTTTTTTTTGTATCGGCATGTCTAGCGATTTCTTTGTCTCGTACCGTAAAAACTATAGCATACAAAAATATGAAATTTTGTACATTTATAGAGAAATAATAGGGTAACCGATGAAATAAACCATTTATCGATTTAAACTTTAGTTTGGCATGAAATAGCTCATGATCAAGGAATTTAGATTTTGGATTCCCTGCACTAAGAAAAATCCCTGCTTTTCCCTCCTGCAGAAAATAGGCTGGAATAGAAAATATATTTTTGAAAGTAGAATTTTTAAGGAAGATAGCTATGAAGCGAGCACAGTGAGTAGGAGGCGGAGCCTCCTGAAGGGGGTTGTGCAAGCAGGGAGCAGAGCCCCCTAGTAGTTTACATGATTCCATTCCTTTGAATAGCTAGTTTCATTTTTTATATGAAATTATCAAAGCACTAACATGTTTATATTTATTGAAATTTTATAAAGTTAAATTCATGATAATTTTTTCTGATTTGCACTAAAATCAAACGGGAACTGTGACATTAACAGATTAGTGGTGATTTTTCTTAATAGGTCTAGAGACTGCCCCCCCCCCCCCCCCCCCCAAATATAAAAAGTACAAAGATTCTTTTTAGCACATTTTTTCTATATTAAAACAATACCAATTTTTACCCGGGAGGTGTAAAATAAGCCGGAAGGGCTTACACCCTTGCTAGGCATAAAGAGAATGATGATGAATCTCAATTCATATTTAAATAAAATTTATAAGATGCTCTGTTTTTAACTAACTCATGAAGGAAAATTCTTCCCAATGACATAGAATATTCAGCAGTAGAGGGAAAATCATGAACAACTTGACCTAGATTTCTCTACTTAGATTCAGATTGATTGAAGGACCCAAAATACATTGATTTACATACAATGATACAGTTGTAAAATGACAAACAAAAAACATTTAAATTGGACACAAGGTTGTATCGCTCCTGCATAAGTTGAAGTGGCAATGATGAAAGGAATCATTTCTCTTATGTAAGGTATCTTACAATAATTGCATTTGCAGTCAACCTTTTTTCCTGAATTCATGTTCATTGCCAAAAGAACTAGTTTATAAACCAAAATTATTTTATTTAGTGCTTGTTTATCTAGATTAATTTTGAGGGAGATATTTTTGTAATAATTTTCAAAGTATAAATTTAATAAGTTATAGAAAATTCACATTTACTTGACATTAAATTAAGGTCTATATATGTGATGGCTCATAAGAAAAGAGTGCAGTTGTTGGTAATTTTACTTCTAAGATAAAGTACATTTTGGGACCTTTAGAATACAAAAAAAAACTATTTTGAGCATGACATCTCTGTGTGTATCTGTCTGTGCAATGTATGTATCCACTCTAACTCAAAATCTAATGGACTCAATTTCATTAGTCACTTGTGAAATACCCTGGTTTTGCTACAATTCAGGACAAAAAAACTTTTTTGCGAAATGATCCGTAAAAATTATATGTATCCACTCTAGCTGAAAAGCTGATTGACGCAATTTCACACAATTGGGTGGTAAGTCACTTGTTAGTTACCCTATTGATTAGATTTTTGTATGTTTCGAGAAAAAAGATCTGAAATATAAGACTATATATGCTGAAATGTATCAATTAGGTACTCGTTTTATATGTAATTTCTATTTTTACTAAGCTGATTTTGCAAATACACCAGGTTACCAAAGGAAAATTGAATTAAAGATGCAAATTCAAATAATTATGTGTATTATTTTGTGCAATTAAACTGAATTTATTCAATTATTAAAGAAATAAAGAGGAAATGAATTTAAGTCTGTAGGGAAAGTTATGTACTGCCCACATCAGAATTTTAGTTTTCAGTAGATAGAATTTATAACTTTATATACTAAATGTATTATGAAGCTATATGTTTTGAGAATCCTTGAACATGCATGAACTATTTTTGAATGTTAAATGTATGTCTCTGTTGATGGAAGGGGGGGCGGGTGAATAATTGTGATTCAAGTAACATGATATCACTTGAAAAAAATAAGCAATTTGCTTGACATTTTGTGGTTTATTTTCAATTAGTAAATATGCTGTCTGTTGTTTACAAATGCCAGTCGTTTAGCCACTAGGCCATTAGATAGCAAGCTCTCCAGTATATCTCAATGATTGAGGAATTAGTAAATACTAGCCAATTATCCATTGAAAATCAATGGTCTCACAATAAGAAATGCCTGAGTCATGTAGAATAATTCGTGTTTCACATATATAAGGCAAATCAAATATTTTGGTGTGCAGAACCACCTAAAGAAGAAAATATTTTAAAACTTAAATTGTGCACCTCTTCCTTTCGAAATATCTACTCATGTACCAAATTCGAAGTCTCTATCCTATCACAAAGCATGTTTTATCTATCATTGAGCCAACTTTTTTCTCTGTGGAGTTCATCCATAAATGAACATTTTTGAAAAACTCTGTTCGTCTTTGATTTTTTATTAGATGATTGTCCCATATACCGAATATCAAGCCTCTATCACATTTAAAAGGTAGTGTGTCTCATTTATTAACAAAATTGAACATATTAGTGGGTGACACACCTTAAAGTAGCAAATGTTGGAAATCTAAAATTGCACACTTTCTTACTTTCAAACTATGTACCTGCACACCAAATTTGAAGTCTATCCTATCGCAAAGCATGCTTTTTCTATCACTTAACCTTTTGAACATTTTTCTGTGTAGCACACCCTTAAATGAACATTTTTGAAAAAACGTATTCATCTTTGATTTTTTATCCATATACTAAATTTCAAGCCTGTATCACATTGTAAAGGAGGTTTTTTTCATTTGTTTATTTAGTGAGCGGCACCCCCCTACAATAGCAAATGGTGGAAAATTTAAATTGCACACTTTCTTCCTTTCCATCTATTTACCCTTACACCAAATTTGAAGTCTATCTTATCGCGAAGCATACTTTTTCTATCATTTCACTTTTCGAACGTTTTGGTGTGGAGCACTAACCCCTTTAAATATACATTTTTGAAAAACTCCATTCTTCTTGGGTTTTCTATCAGATAATTCACCCATATTCCAAATATCAAGGGTTTATCACGTTTTAAAAGGAGTATTTCTCCTTTATTCCGAAAATCAAACATTTTAATGTGCGGCACCCCCTAAAGTGCAAAATATTGGAAAATTGAAATTGAAACTCTTATCTCATTCCAAAGTATATTTTTTTATCATTTCACCTTTCAAACATTTTTCTCTGGAGCACAAATGTTTTTGAAAAACTATATTCGTCTTGGGTGTTTTTATCAAATGATTAGCCCATATACCAAATTTCAAGCCTCTATCAAATTTTAAGAAAGGCGTTTCTCATTTATTTGGCAAATCGAATGTTTTGGTGTGTGGCACCCCTTTAAATAGAGAATATTGGAAATCTGAAATTGCGCATATTCTTCCTTTCGAACTATTTACCCATACTCAAAATTTGAAGTTTCTATCTTTTTGCTAGGCATGCTTTTTTTATATTTTCACTTTTCGAACATTTTGGTGTGGAGCACCCTCTCTTCAGAACATTTTCGGAAAATACGATTTTTCCAGGGGACTTTATCAAACGATCGACCCATGTATCAGTATCTATTCAGGAAGTGCCTAAAAGAAGTGTGATAGACGGACGCTTGGCAATTAGTATATATAGATAAGAAACCTTGATATTTAGTGCTTTCGATCCATGTAAGAGCCCAATTTTTTCCCAAAATGTTATTCCATAAAACAACGTACATGTATACACAAAACATATATATATATATGCATGGGACAGTGAATCTGTGACCCTGGGCCTCAAAATTCTAAAAATAAATAAGAATATTAGTCGGTGACATGTAAAAAAAATTTTCAATATCTGAGCAAAATTATGTTATACACTCTTAAGACAAAAAAATCGACACACCAAGAAAGAATTATCCAAATGTGAGAAAATTTGGTATGTGTAATATGGATGTACAGAAAAGAAATAATTAGAATTTCAGAACAATTAGATGATGTATTACACTGAAAGATCTACATAAAGTGAGCATGTTAATATGGCATTGGTCCACTTCTGGCCTTGATACAAGCTGTTACCCGATGTGGTATTAATGCATAAAGTTGCCAGATTGTGTTCTGACGGATGTCGTTCCAAATAGCCTCCAATTGACGAACTAATTCATCTATATTCTGGGATGGTCGCAAGCGATGCCCCATCTTAGCTCAGATGTGCTCAATAGGCGAGAGATCTGGGGATCTGGCTGGCCAAGGAACTGTGTCATAAGCTCACAGACCATCAATAAAGAAGCGTGCTGTGTGTGGCCTGGTATTATGTTGTTGAAAAGTTAGCCCAGGGTGTCGCAAAAGGAATAGCAATACAACGGGTCGTAGAATGTCGGCAACTTACCACTGTGATGGTGCCACGAGGACTATCAAAGGTTCTGGATATCAAACGACCACCCCCAGACCATAACTCCCTGTTGTCGGTCCGTGTGGCAGCATGTGACAGTAAGAGCAGGATCCTGACGATGTCTGGGCTGTCTCCATGTCTGCGCTGGTCATCGGGACTCATCACTGAAAACAATTCGTACCCAATCCAAACAATTCCACATTGATCGGGCCCGGCAACATTGCTGTTGACTGTGCATACTGTCAGTGATAGATGAAGTAATGGGCACCGCTAGTATAAATTCTCCTCCCGTAGTCTTCTATTAGTGGTCTGGGTGGTCACTTCCATGTTTGTTCACCCGTTGGATGGTTGATAACAACTAATCTCATGCTGTGACAACTGTTCTGACAATCGCTCTATCTCCCTATTCTGTCTGCGCTCTAGGACCTCCACTGCCAGCTTGTCTCTGAAATCTGCCATTCAAGACCCATTCCTGCCAAAATCGTCTAATTGCTGCTATCCAAATTCCGAGCGATTCGTTGGTGTGTCTATCCAGCCTCATGCAGTGCAACTGCAAGCTCTCTTTCAAACTCCATATGCTAGTGGCCGTGAATTCACCAGCAAGGCATTGTTACAATCAGGGTACGTAAACGCAATCAAAATCTACTGCACGTTTTGTTCCCAAAACCGAGGTTCGCTCCTTATATACATCACCATGGTGCTCAGTTTCAATGCGCTGTAGTTCCGACCATTCATTGATGGCGAATTTTTGATAATTTGCATATTCGGTCGAAAGGTGTTTGCATGTAAAATTTCATTACTATCGGATTATTTTACAGGGTGTGTCAATTTTTTTGTCTTGAGTGTATGATCCAGATTACCATTATGCTATTTGCTTTAAACTTTTATTTACTGTTGACAATATAAGTAAATATTAAAATATTGAATGGGATTCCCCCAAATGCAGTTAGTCCCTGGACCCCATCTACTGTAACACAGGTTCTGTATCTATACAAATAAATGTAATCGAAATAATTTAAATAAAAAAATTCACAATGAAACAGATATTTTTGTTTCAATCTATGTAAATAAAATTGAAAATTTGTCTGTGTGTGTGTTTGTCTCATCATCACGGGAGAACGGCTGCACTGAATTTCATGAAATTTCGTAGGTAGCCATTAAATAGACCCACTTAAAGTTGAGTCCATGTTTCAAGTTTCTAGGACGAAGGGTTGTCAAGATATTGATAAAAAAAACCACAATTAAACCTTCATACAGATAACATTATGCAGGCGATATTTTTTCTGCCAATTTATTTGAAGAAAATTATATGTCACTTAGCAACTGGTTTAAATCTAATGTGTTTATGAGGCAGACTATTTTTATTAAATCTTTTATGATTTAAATAATAAAGAAATGTATATAAAATAAATTTTATCAAAATTGCACTTTTGATGGAATTAGATTACAGGGATTATTGTTATTTTCAATTTATTATGGCAAAGATTTTTGAAATTCATATATTGTAGTATTGGTGATCTTCTACTACATGGGTACAGAGATCGAACTAGAACTTTTTCAGAAGAGTAAAAATACTCCCTGACTTGATTTGAAGGAGTATTTTGCTTTTCAGAGGAGTAATTTTTAACAAATGTATAATTACCCTCAAATTTCCAGGTATTTATTAAATTTATTGTATTTTGTATTAAAAAACAAATGCACTATACTCTTTGTGTTAATAAACAAAATACGTTGTATATCTGATAACACAATTACTATATCTTTTAAACATTATGAAATGAGTTTTGAAATGTTTAATTTGTGATTCTAAAAAAGATTTTTTCTTTCTTGTTTACAAAATCGGTGCATAAAAATATGCATTACTTAATTTGTAAAGCATATTTACTTATTTTATAACGTGAAATACATGTATAGAGGCGTTATCTCAATCTCTGCATGGGTATATCTTCAAATTCATCAGAATATAATTAGTTATATATATCTTCCTATATAATTTTAATGCTTTCATTTTGGCAGATATTGATTCAATTTGATATATTTTGTAAATTTATTTACAAACGGTACCAGAATGTTTTATTCTTCAGATCTGCCTATGAACATATTTTTGTATAACAAGAACAGTGATTCTTGAGCTTATTTTTAGAACCGTTCATTTAAATATTTTAATAAAATGAATAACAATATCATTTAGAATACTATGGGAATTTCCATATGATTGTAAATGTTAAGTTTTTTATAATGTATATTCCATACAATACAAAGAACTAGTATATTGCTATTACACAATAAAACTGAAGTGCAATTTATTAAATGAAGAGTTAAATTCCAAAAGAACGAAATCACTTTCGCTTATGCATTGTATACGTTGTGGCTACTGTGTTACAACTCTTAGTAAGTCAATTTAGGTAGGCAAAATTGCACAATATTATACAAGACAAATGAGTGAAAGTGATTTAAACCCTTTCGGAATTAAATTCTTCAAATATTCAATGGCAAGATCAAGGTAATGCCTTGATCTTGATTACACTTCATAATGTGATACGAGAAAATAAAAAATATTTTAAAATTCTGTTGCAAATGAATGTTGAAAGATATTTGAAAAATTTTTAAATTATAATTTTGTTTAGGTATTAGTGAAGTTGAAACAATGTTTAATACCAAAATCAATGCGTATTCAACAATTTTGTCAAAAGTGGATTGAATGATTTAAAAAACAAAAAATCCCTATCAAGCGCATGAATCGAACATACCAAAATATTTACATTATTTGAATGGCATAATGTATTGAATTATATATATTTGGATACATAAGTTGGATCTTGAGCTCTGATATAGATTATCATTTGTAAACAAACGTTTAAAATTTTAAATATTTTTTAATATTTACAAAATATTTTAACTTTATTTGAAAATTTAAATGTATTTAAAAATAGTTAATTTATAACTATTTTTAAATACATTTGAAGTTTTAACATTTAAATTTTTGAAAGCATACAAAAATATCTAAATAAAAGAAATATGTGAATTCATTTATAAAAAGAAAAGGGCAATATGTATACATATATAAAATTCATTGCAACAGTAAATTGTAAAGAAGCTCTGCTTTAGAGCGAGAAGAAATTTTGCTAGTCGTTACACATTAAAATTTGTTTTAAAATGAATGTTAAGCTGATATTCAGATTTTCAATATATCGTATAAAAAGAAAATTTAATATTTTACTTTACAAAAATATTTAAATATGTAAGTGCATGATAAAATTTTAACAGTTAATAGTTTTTATTGGAATTCATTTGTGTTTGCAACCCTTGATTTGCATCTATACAGAGTTCAAAATTATTGGTCGTTAAATTTTGCACCTATACAATTTATTTTGATGGAGAATTTAAATACCTAACTGTTTGTTCTGTACATTTTCACTTGTGTGACGTAAATTCCATTTATTCTTCCTTCTAATAATCTAAACTCATGTCATACATTATATGCATCCATGCAGCAGGTCAAAGGTATGTCTGTTAATAAAAAGGCGATTTATTTTGTGAATCAAATAATGAAAACAAAATAAATAATTTGGAAATTGCACCCAAGTAAAACATTTTGGCAACTAAGGAAAGTTGGTTAAATGCCATTGTTGTCTAACTTTCTGTTCCTACTTTTTAATCCTGCATCTATATGTATAATATAATACATTCATCTAAGTTGTATTAAAAAGGGCTTATTTATCAATTGCCAAATGACAGCAAGTTTAACCATAATTGCATTGTTTAAAATATGAAAGTAAAGGGAAACTCTTACTCCATCTTATCAAAAGTATTCATAGAGTTAGTTAGATAGTCCCTTTGCCTCCATAGTGATATCTTAAACGCTAATTATTTTATTCAAGTTTTTGTTCAACAATGAAATTATATATTACTAGCCGCCTTTGGTGATCAGCCTGTTCGCTACCCTTAAAAATTCTGACTGTGACAAACTCGTTGGCGCGACCTACCAGAAAGGTGTAAAGTAACTATTTGATTGGCCAGGAAGTGCCATCCAATTTAGACCAGAACCCAGTGGGGGAGGCATCCACAGGGACCGTACCCTTCTTCCCCTACCACCAACCTCTTGGAACAACTTATGGACCCGCATGTTTGAGTTGATCGTACTCCGCCTGAACATGGCAGCAGTTTTGGCAGTGGCGAGAATTGAACCCGGACCTACTGAGTGCAATTCCCGCGCACTAACCACTGGGTTACCGTGCTCTCCACAACTTTCTTTTTATTCACCCAATTTAGACCGGAACTCAGTGGGGAAGGCATCCACAGGGACTGTACCCTCCTTCCTCTACCACCAACCTCTCGGAAGGACTTACAGACCCTCATGTTTGACATGATCGTACTCCACCTGAACACAGCGGCAGTTTTGGCAGTGGCGGGAATTGAACCCGGGCCTACCGAGTGCAATTCCCACATGCTAACCACTGGGTTACCACGCTCTCCGCAACAATCTCCATAACTTTCTTTTTATTCACCCAATTTAGACTGGAACCCAGTGGGGAAGGCATCCACAGGGACCGTACCCTTCTTCCCCTACCACCAACCTCTCGGAACGACTTACGGACCCGCATGTTTGAGTTGATCGTACTCCGTCTGAACACGGCGGCAGTTTTGGCAGTAGTGGGAATCAAACCCGGGCCTACAGAGTGCAGTTCCCGTGTGCTAATTTAAATTTTACAATGACCATATGCTAAGCTCTTAATTCCAACATCCTCATTCCATCATTTAAAATATCCATAAAATTAAAATATCCATAAATTAAAATATCTATAAATTAAAATATCCATTTAAATATCCATTAAATAGCCATTCCTCTCGGAAGGACTTACGGACCCACATGTTTAACGTGAAATACATCGCCGCAATTAGTTTTTACAATACAACAATACGTTACACCACAATAATACATTGCCACAATTCAATCCACCATAATTCAATCATTTAAATTTTATAATGACCATATACTAAGCTCTTAATTTCGGCATTTTCTTCCCTATTGCATATTCAGAACCGTGACGCCACCTCTACCTTTCCTCCTGCTGGGCAAAAAACTTCTGCGGAGGAAACGTGGGTGAAGGACTTCATTAGCGGATTGCCGAGAATTTGAAATTTGGAAAATCTTAAAAGTTCGATCCTGTGGCCAATTTTAATTATTTCTTGACCAGATTGGGCTTGTAAGAATCCTTGATGTTTGAGCTTTTTAAAAATGTAAATTATTATTCGAAATTATGAGTACTTTTTACGGTGCGAGAATTAAATCTTTAAAAAATAGTAAAAATTGAAATTGAGATTTGAAATTGATATATTTTTACTCACAATTGCCTGCTCTTTCTGGTGGTGTGATTTGTTTTTTTCTATGACATCTGGATGGTAGAGAAAAAAGGGCAAAAAACGGTCGAAATCGCATAAAACATTAAGTAACAAAAAAAATAATTAAAATTTTAAAAATCTGTTTTCACGTGTCATCTTCCCACCCCCCCAGGTCTACGATTGCAAAATTTCGTAGCTCTCCGACGCGCGATCGCGAAATGTATAGTGTATAAGACACACAGACCTTGCCTTTTATTATTTAAGATTTGACCTAAAGTTAATTTAATTTAAATAAATATATGGTTTATATTTTATTAGAGGGTCGTATAACAATGAATCCACATATGTATGGCGATATTAAAAGTGCAAGAACGATACCGATTGTGAGACAAACAAAACTAAATACTATGGAATATTAATGTTTAAAAAAGTTGGAGACTCACGCTCCAGAGATTATGTAGTAAGTTACTAGCAATCAAAGTTACAAATTTAAACATAATTTCAAAAACTAACAATATGTTATTAACTTTCAAGCATTGAACATGTCAAAAGCTAGCAAAATTATCTTCTATGCCAGAGATTTCAATTAGGATCTCTGGACAAAGAACAAACTCAGCTGACAAGTATATGTAAATTATTTTACAGAATGAACAAATTTTAAAATATAATCCCTTCAGTACAAAATTAATTAAAATTAACATGATAAATATGTTAAATTAGCAAATGCATCTATACTATGTCTAACTATTAAGAAATTTTGAAGACATTATTCCAAAAGAAAAAAATTAAAGTAAATATAGGTAATAACGAAAAAATTTTGCTAAAATAATTAGTGAAATTTTATGTAACGTTATTTGTTCTTAAAAATACATAAGTTATCCCAGACATTTCTCCATTTACAGCACAAATGATATATAAACAATGTAAGCAGAACGATTAAAATGAGAAAATTAGAATAGAAATTAGACTTCATACTCACTTTGCACTTTAAAATAAACTACGAAAAGCACTATTTGGTTTGGTTTGTTTCACAGAAAGAAAAACATGGTAAATTCGGCTGGTACGGGTTACCGTATTATTTTTCAAGAGCACCAGCAAGTATTTGCATGTTATTGGGATTTTCGCTAAGGACCGATGTCAGCGCCACCCTGGGTTCTGTACGCACCCCCGATTCTGAATACGAGTCCCCAACATGAGTTTCTCAATCCAATTCTATGGCTATGATAGAGCACAATTTGCAAATGCATCAGCTGAATAATCGCATATTCCATACACATTTCACAAAATTTGGTAAATAAATCACTTACAGGTTAACCTGGTGCTGATTAGATTTTGGTACGATTCGGAGGGAAAAGAACCTGCCTTTTTCTTTGCAAAATGGCTTGCAAAAATCGTTAAATCTAAAAATAAAAGATTATATATGCTCAAATATATCAATCAAATGTTTATATTATGCGTAATTTTTGACAACGAAAAAATAAGACCAACCCCATTATTCTAGGACTAGCCGTTCTCGAGATATTTTAGTTTTTTCACAGGGCCACCTTTCCGGCCGTCCATACAGTTACCTTACACCTTTCTGGTAGGTCGGACGGTCTGGGTCTCAACAGGGCCACCTTTGAAAATAAATCCAGTTACCAAATGAAAACGAAAACTGAATTAAAAGTGCAAATTCAGTGTAGTTTAAAATAATTATGCATGTTATTTTATGCAATTAAACCCATTTTAATAAATTATTGATGAAATAAAGAGAAGGTAGAAATGAGTTTGCTGGGAAAGTCAAGTGTGGCCCACATCAGATTTTGGTTGATCCAGGAAATAGACCCCCACTCATTTTTCAAAGCATGATTCTGCGCTAAATTTGCACAAATTTTTTGGAATAAATATTTAAAACATTCCTCATAATTCATGTACATTAACATTTTACACAAATTTTCAGTAGATATGCAGGTTCCGGTGTGAAATGTACATGTATGTTCAAGAAAACGTGATCCGGTGTAGATTTAATTAAAAATATGGATATCCATTACATAAAGGTTAGTTCATCCCGTGTTTTGAAATTGTCTTTTGTATTTCTCCGTGTTTTTAAAATGGGTTTCTTAATTTTAAAGTATTGTTTTTTCTTGATTTTTGTTAAAGTACAATCTTTTTCCTAAGTATTGATTTTTCTTGAATTTCGTTAAAGTACAAACTTTTAAGTATCGTTTTCTCTTGAATTTAGTTAAAGTACAAACTTTTTTCTAAGTATCGTTTTCTCTTGAATTTAGTTAATGTACAAACTTTTTTCTAAGTATCGTTTTCTCTTGAATTTAGTTAAAGTACAAACGTTTTTCGAAGTTCTGTTTTTTCTTAAATTTTGTTAAGATACAAACGTTTTTCGAAGTTCTGTTTTTTCTTAAATTTTATTAAATAGTTCCTTTTTTTTTAATTTCGTATTTTTTATAAATATTGTTAAATTAAATTTTCGTGTTCTTTAAATATCGCGTGTTTCAATATGGCTTCTAAAATTTTAAAAATGTTTTATTCTGCCATTACGCAATATTTTTATAATGCACAAAAATCGTATTTTGTAAGCTTTTTATGAGTATTATTCACTTTTAATGAGTATTATTCCCTTTCTTTAAAATATCATTTACATTCAAAATCCCAGTTCATAGAACTGTAGAATATAGTCACTTTGGTAGGAGGGGCCTATTATAAAACACGGGAAATTACGTCACTTGAGTTAGAAGGAGTCAATTTCAAAACATGGAGAAACGCGCCAACTTGGCGCAATTTTGTACTTTGAAAAAAGAGTGGGGGTCTATTCACTGGATTTACCCAGATTTTTTTAACTGTAATAAGGAATATTAAAATGTAAATAATGATAAAAAGGAAAATCCAAAACATCACAAAAAGCAGCATGGACTTTAATTACTTGTGCTTATGTATTTTTATTTTTATCAACATTATTTAAATAAACAAATGATTGTATCTGTATTGAATTTAACTTTCACTGAAAAGAACATAAGTTGAAAACACGTTTACATGTTTCAATTTGGATGATTCATCCAAAGTGAACGAAGGTTGGCCGTAGCCATCTCTTTCTATGAGCACTTTCTGTTAAGTTTACACTTTTCACTTCCAGCGATTCAAAGTGAACAATGTAAACTCCCCTTTACTTACATCCAATAAACGCATGATTCTATGGTTGCTACCATTTTATTAAGTAACAGTTCATTTGTTCGATAACAACCACACTTTTTGCTATAACCTTTTTGATTTGTTTCAGACGTGTTTTAAAACGAAGTGTTTAGGCTACTTGCAAGTGCTGTTGCAGAAACAATGTAATTCGGCTGCTGTCAAGTACGGATGGGCTTTGAGCTATCTGCCAGTGAGCTACCGTCAAATTGACCAGATGGTCGGTATCGTACAGTGGAAGATAGCCCATTATATTTCATTTACTAACACTAGACAACAGTGTTATTGTACCTGTTAGTGTAATTGTAATTCTTCAAATATATTGAAAAATAAATTACTGATAAAAGAGTCGAATTTTACAGTTTGTAACTCCTACAAATGTATATATAACATTAAAATAGAGCTTGAAGAATGGAGAGATTCCTTTTTTCCACTTCCATTTTTTTTTTAAATAAAATATAATATTTCCAAACTTCTTTTTTAAAAGCAAGGAATTTGACAAGAAGTATTTGATCATAAAATCTTTTAATTAATATATCAGAGATGGAGGCTACGATAGGAAAAATTAGGTACAAAAATGAGGGGACGGGCCCTCTCGCTTTCCAGGGGCTTGCATGTGTGTGCTTTATTTAAGAAAAAGAATAAGAAAAAAGGTAAAAGTGACATTATATGCCTTCTCAGAAAAATGCTGATAAAGTTGTAAAAGAAAAATATATAATGTTTATACAAGTACTTTTAGTGAAGGAAAATGATTTAATAGCACTACATTTATGCTTAATTCATCTTTCAGCAAATTGTCTCTTCCATTTCGTGATACTCAACCATTCAATAAGCAGCTATTTTTTTTAACAATTTTTAATATTATATATAATCATATATTTTTAAAAAAGATTTAATTATAAACTAGTTTTTCATTTTCTATGCATAACTGAGTAAATTATTTTTTTTTATTATTATTAATTTTATTTTTCTTATAATTGGCAAAAAAGGTTTCCCATCTGTAAGTACTTAAAACGACTTCCAATATAATATTTAATAATATATTTTTCAAAAGCATTTTTAAATTTGTTCTTATAATTTAACATTTTAACCCCTTGCCTGTGGAATATATTTCAGGAAAGTGGGTCAAAAATGGAAAAAATTTTTTATGCTTCAGTTTTGTCTATTATAACATTGAAAAAGGAATTTTTATATGACATAACTACTATATTTAATATTTTGACATACATGTGGAAAATTAATGGATTATATTCATATTTTACTCAAAATTGTTTAATTATAGCAAAATAAATCAAATAATCTATTGAATTTCACGAATCATTTTTCAGAATTTCATAAATCTTTTATAGTATGATATATATGAAAAATATGACTCGGCACACAAGCCGACATCACACTCTTTACAATAAACTCGGTTTATATCCCGCCTACTTCCAAAAAAAATGTGGACAAGTATCGCCATCTATTGGGAAAACAATGAATTATATTGTAGAGCATTTGGTAAGGCAAAACGGACTCAATTCGGGATCAACGGAATAGAAACACTGATTTTTCGCTTGCCCGAAATCAGTTCGGGCATTTCAAATTTGGCGCAGAGGGGTTGCCCGAACTGGATTCGGGTGGCACAGGCAAGGGGTTAATAATTTACTCTTTATGCATATGATAAGCAGTGAATTATTTAGAATTCTGAATAGTTTTAAACTTGTGATTTTAAAAAAAAATACTGTTATAGATAAAACAATTATTTTATAATTTTTCTTTTTTAAGAAAGAAAAAATATAAAAACAAACTACTTTAAAAACTTAACAATATACTATTTTTAGATCTCACCAACGTATATATAACATTAAAATAGAGCTTGAAATTTTGAGTTTTTTCCTCCTATATACATATATCTAGAATTAGTTTCAATATTAGTACATGTTAACTGGAATAATATGTCCAATGACTTTTTAAAGTATTTATTTTTATATTACAGCAACAGTCAAACATATATTACACAGCATAGCTATATAAAAAGGTTTAAATTAAAAAAGATATGAAAATTTCTTATACTTGTTTTTTGCAGTCAGCATAATATCGAACCTAAACGGAATATAATGAGCTATCTTCTACCAGAAGACAATCGTCCGACTAATTTGACGGAAGCCCACTTGCAGATTTCCCAGTGCAGCTCTATCCACAACACTTACAGGCAGCCTAAACACAGCAGTTTTATAACATGATTTTAACTTTATATATATATATTTTTTTTTGTCGATTATAATTTCCTTATGGCTGCTGATAAACGCAAACAAATGGATGGTCAGTGTAGTTCTGTGTCGAATGAATGTTGGTTTAAATGAGTCGAACATGAAATTTTATTATAATATAAAAAATAAACGTATGAAAGGGCTTATGAGTGATAAGTATATATGTCCCAAGTGTGGAGATGAAGTGAAGTTATGTCGGACGAGGAGTCCTGAAGGTTAGTCTTGACTTATCCTGTGTTTAGAAAATTGCCCTCTCATGTGTACAATTTTTGCATAGTCTCCAAAAATTTCAAAGTTTTATCCTTTTGAAATTTTTAAAGCTCTTTTCTAGTACTGGATTTGTGAAATATTAGCAAAGTACCACAAATGTTTTAAATATTAAATTTGAAATATTTGCAAAATTCCTCAAGCTAACGTGTTTTTTTGATTTTTTTTTTTTTATGTCCAAGTTTTCCCAAGTATTTGATTCTTTATTTCAAGTTTTTTTCCAAATTATAAACAGCTATTCCAGTATATTAAAATTTCATTTTATAACATAATAAATTACGTTAATTTCCATGTATTTTAGATGCCCAGATGATTCTGTAATTTATCAAGTGTTATATTACTATTACTTCTTTCTATTTCAAATAAATAATCTTTTAGATTCTAAATTTAATTTCATATCATGATTGAATACATCACTTTGGTGGGAAGAGCCTGTTTCTAAACATGGAAGAATACACCACTTTGACCAGGTGGAGCCTATTTCAAAACGCTGGGAAATGTGCCAATTTGGCACGATTTACAAAAAATCAGAAATCCTTACATATACTAATACAAACATCATTAAAATGTGCTGAAATAGCTCTTTATTAAAAACTTGTAGCAACCATAAAAGGCGAGTACTGGCTGAATGTAATGCACATATGTAAGCTACCAGATTTGACCATGCAATCAATCACAATTGGAACAACTGACAAAATTCGGGGGCTATATTCTCCGAATCAACCAATATATTTCTTTTACGCTATAAATTTATGCATATGTTTTACAAGAATTCAAAACAAATATTTATTTAAACAAGCTTATTTATTGTTTTTTCCTCTTTGTTTTTACATTCTGAATTGTTTCCTTTTTACGTTTCAACTTCTTAGACCCTTTCTCGTGAAGAAACTTTTTAGGTTGCAACTGAAGAATTTCAGCCTTTTTCTTTTTTTGGTAGTTCTGAAATTCAGCATCAGCCATAAGCTCTTCAACTAGAGTTTTCTTTCTTTGTTTTTTAGGAATACGAGAGCTATAAAAATCAACTGGAGCCTCTACATATGTCCCGACTTCAAAATACTTTAGATTGGTTTTTTTAGCACTCCTCTTATAAAAATGTTTTGGATCGAGGGCTTGTCTCATCTGCACCACCATCAAATCATTCTTCTTCTCCTCTGTCATTTCCGGAGCAACTATATTATACCATTGGAAACCTTTTGTTTTCTCCTTTTCTTTCATTCCAAGTTTTCTTGATTGTCTGCGGCTGAGAAATGTGGGGACTTTTTCCAAAACTTCAAATCTTGATTGTGAAATAAGACTCTTTTTCTCAGCTTCATAAAAAGAGTTTTTAAGAACTTCTTTTTGGTATGACATAGCAATATTGCTATCTGGATATACATTCACATACACATCATTCAGAGAAGGTTTGTTGCAATTAAGAACACTATTTTTCAAGCATTCAGATTTGGTAGAATTAAACTTGTTAAAAGCAGATAATTCAAATTTTGGTACTTCGGAATCTTCACTGTCAGAACTTTCCCAGTTTCCTGAAGCATCTATGCTGAAAGAGACTGGCAATTCCTCAGAGGATATCATGTCTGGAATTTGATGTATAGGTTAAATTTTGAAGTTCTCTTAAACCCTGCAAGACAGTTTGAATGTGAGCGTTTATTTCAGCACTTACTTTAAGACTTTTCTCAATGCTTTTATTAAGAAATTCAATTTTCTTATCAATAAATTTAACCGCTTCTTCCAAAGTAAATTGAACAAAAATATCCAACCCAGTTTTTATAAAAATGTACTTGTTTTCAGTTACATTGGCTTGAACATAAAAATTACACCCAAGATCAACTCTTGATTTAATAGTTTCTTTGTTTAGGTCTGCTTCTTCTAGCTTCTCAATAACGGTTTTCAGTTGTTGAAGGTCTAAAACTTCTTGACAAAGATTTTCCCTATGAGCTAAAACCTTCTTTAAATCCTCTCGCAACACATCATTAAGAAAAGTTTCGTACTGAACAATTTTATTCTCAGTCATTCCATTAATCATCAAATTTCTTATCTGAATTAATTATGTTATAAATAGTACACATTCACAGCTTTTACCAAAAATAAACACGTGCATGCGGTACGGTTGCCGTTGGGAATGAAAAACGACACATATATACGAGCGCTTATACCCTGCAAAGTCACTCCCGGGAAATGCACCACGTGATAACTACATCAGGCGCGAATTTCATGACCTTGAGCCGGCAGTTGAATGATGTCTTTTTTTTTCTGCATGCGGAAATTTACAGTTCAATTCGTCTATGCGCGATTTTGATATTGAAAACACACACACAGATATATATATATACATATAATTTAAATTTTGTTTAATTATTAATAATTTTTATTACTTTTTTCTATTATATTATTTATTTATTTTCTATTTAAAGTATTTTCAAGGCTATCAAACTACTAGTATTACGAGTTACTTCTGCTTTTATTAGATGAGAGAATATCAAAAATATTGCACTATCAAGAACATAGTGTGGTAATTGTAGGAGGGAGTCGACCTTGTGGTCAAACTAAAGTATGAGACGGAAAAATTGACATGCTTAATGTTCACATTTGTGACTTTAAACGTCCAGGGGAGGGTAAACGAACCCCTTACACTCCCCTATGGGCGCCCATAGCAGTCCTCTACGAGCTCCCATTGCTGAGCTCCCTGCTTAATGCTATTGTCCTCAGGACAGTACCTAACGGAGCCGAAGTTTCAATTTCCTCGGGGGTAGTAAACAGTCTTTCCAGACCCTCCAAAAGTATCTGTGATATAAGAAGCTGAAACATTGCGCACTTGCCATGGCGCGTAGCCCATTGAGGGCGCGGTAGCCCATTGGTTAGCGCTGGAGTTGCACTCGGTAGGCCCGGGTTCGATTCCAGCCACTGCCAAAACTGCTGCCGTGTTCATGCGGAGTACGATCACGTTAAACATGTG
The DNA here is from genome assembly GCA_951213105.1 of Amaurobius ferox. Classification (NCBI taxonomy): domain Eukaryota; kingdom Metazoa; phylum Arthropoda; class Arachnida; order Araneae; family Amaurobiidae; genus Amaurobius; species Amaurobius ferox. The sequence goes on from OX578152.1 coordinate 130,003,739, forward strand.
GGTCCGAAAGTCCTTCCGAGAGGTTGGTGGCAGGGGAAGGAGGGTACGGTCCCTGTGGATGCCTCCCCCACCGGGTTCCGGTCTAAATTGAGTGGCACTTCCCGACCGTCCAAACAGTTACCTTACACCTTTCTGGTAGGTCGGACGGTCTGGGTTTCAACAACAACACTTGCCATGGGATTGGGTGCGACAGCCCAGTGGTTAGCGCGCCGGAATTGCTATGGGAGCTCATGGCAAGAACGCGCATAGAACTAATTCCAGGGGTGACAAACTCAAGGATGAGGCGTCCCATATTGACTTGCTTGTAATTTACATTTATATCTTTAAATGTACACGGTATGATAAGTTCCATATCAAGCGTTCTCTTATGAGCGCCCATAGCAAGGACACCCGTAGAACTAATTTCATCGGCGATAAACTCAAGGATGAGGCGTTCAATATCGACTAGATTGAGACTTACATGTCTAACCTTGAACGTCTATGGAAAGGCAAGTGTCATCCTTTCCCTCCGCTATGGGCGCCCATGTAACATTTTCCAGAAGGGATCTCAAGGATGAAGCGTTCAATATCGCAAGCATGTAACCTACATTTGTAACCTTGAATATCCAGTTCAGCTTAAGTGATTCTTTGCAGTCTTCTATGGGCTCCCAGGGCATGAGATCCCAGCTTATATATTATTGCCCTCAGGGCAGAACCTAACGGAGCCAAAGTTTCGATTTCCTCAGGGGTAGTAAACAGTCTTTCCAGACCCTCCAAAAGACTGTGTGGCATAAGAAGCTGAAACATTGCACACTTGCCACGGAGTGGGGCACGACAGCTCAGTGGTTAGCGAGCGGGAATTGATTCCACTCAGTAGGCCCGGGTTCGATTTCTGCCACTGTCAAGACTGCTGCCGTGTTCACGTGGAGTACGATCACTTTAAGCATGCGAGTCTGTAAATTCTTCCGAGAGGTTGGAGATAGGGGAAGGAGGGTACGGTCCCTGTGGATGCCTCCTCCTGGGTTCCGGATTAAATTGGGTGGCACTGCTCGGTCGTCCAAACAGATACCTTACATCTTTCTGGTAGATCGGACAGTCTGGGTCTCAACAACAACTCTTGCCATGGGCGCCCAAAGGGATGTTGAACGTCACGAATATCAAACTAATGAATACTTACGTCTCGTCCGTGAGATTGTCCCCGCTGGAAAAAGTTCTATTGACTTCCTTACCATGAGCGCCCATAGGGGAGCATAAGGAAGCACTTGCCTTCCCGTGAACATCAAGGTCCCAAATGTTGGTGTCAAGCTAGTATATATCGTGCGTCTCATCCTTGTTATGCTCTTGGAAGAAACTCTATGGACGTCCTTGCCATGGGAGCCAATACAAATTTTAAAAGCCACAAACGTAGGCATCAAGGAAATCGATATTGTACATTTCGTTCTTGAGTTCATCCCGTTTTAATAAGTTCTATGGCCACCTTTGCTATGGGCGCTCATAGCAAGAGCACCCATATAACTTTTACAGGCGGAAAACTTAAGGGTGAGACATACATCGCCTTGCTTGATATCTACATCTGTGAACTTGAACGTCGACGGGATAGAAAGTTCCCCCTCAAGACCCCCTATGGGCGCCCATACCAAGAGCGTTTATAGAACTTATTCCAGCGGGGGCACATTCAAGGGCGACAATATCGATTAGTTTGACACCTTGTGGGCAACACCTTATTATCAGCATCTCGTATGGGCGCCCACGGCAAAGGCGTCAATAGAAATTTTTCAAGGAGGGTATACTGAAAGATAAGTAGTACAATGCATACTAATTTGCTACCTACATTTGTGACCTTGAACGTTCACAGTAGGGCAAGTGACCCCTTGTGCTCCCCTACGGGCGCCCATGGTGAGAGCGCCAATAGAACTTTTACCAGCGGGAGGATGTGAAGTACAGTATTGATTATATTGACATACAGTATTGACATCTATATTAGAGTATTGTTAATATTATTGTATAAATATTGATAAATGTTATTGTCCCCTATGGGCGCCCATAGGAGAGCGTGAGGGGGAACTTACCATCCCATGGATGTTCAAAGGTAGCTATCAAGCTAGTCGATATTGTACGTCTCATCCTTCAGTTTACTCCCTGAAAAAGTTCTATAGGCGCTCTTGCCATGGGCGCCCATAGGGGAGCGCGAGGGGCACTTGTCCTCCCGTGGACGTTCAAGGTCTCAAATGTAGGTATCAAGATACTAGATATATTTACCTCTCATCCTTGAATTTGGACATTCCAGGAAAAGTTTTATGAACGCCCTTGAATCCCACTCCTTTTGAACAAGGCGGACCCCCCTCCTGAAATTACAACACTATATTTTGACATTATTTCTCTCATTCGAGTTCTAATCACGTTAATTACAAAATGTTCTACCTAATTCCATTTTTTTACAGAATGCATATGCATATAGAATTTCATGGCTGTACGTACTCTCTTTCTTAAAATATTTAATTTCAAATTATTCGTGTTTTAATTAACTGTTTCTAATTTCCTACAGAATGGTAGAATATTTTGAAATCAATGTGATTAAAACACAGATTATTCAAAATTAGAGATTTTACAAAAGAGAGAGAGAGAGTACGTATAGCCATGAAATTCTATATGTCGATGCATTCTGAAAAAAAAATTCAGAATTAGGTATAACATTTTGTAATTAACGTGATTAGAGCACGAATAAGAGAGAGGATGTGTGTGTGTGTCAAAAATATAGTGCGCTCAAAATATAGTGTTGTAACTGCAGAAAGGGGTCAACCTTGTTTCGAAAGAGTAGGATTCAAGGGCGAATATAAAACTTTTTCCCGGGATGGCCAAACTCAAGAATGAAACATAATTATGTACTAGCTTGATATCTGCATTTGCGACCTTGACCGTCCACGGGAGAGCAAGTGCCCCTCCCGCTCCTCTATGGGCGCCCATGGCAAGGGCACACATAGAATTTTTTTAAAGGGGAAAGCTCAAACTCAAGGATGAGACTTATAATATCGACTAGCTTGATACTTACTTTGGGACCTTGAACGTCCAAGGGAGAGCAAGCGCCCCCTTGCTCTCCCCTATGGGCGCCCATGGCAAATGTGACCATAGAACTTATTAAAGCTGGGGCAAACTCAAGGACAAGACGTACAATATCGATTACCTTGATACCGACATTTCTGGCTTTCAAAATTTTTATGGGCTCCCATGGCGAGGGTGTCCATAGGGCTTTTTCTAAGAAGAGCGTACTCAAAGATGAGACGTACAATATCTACTAGTTTGACACCTACATTTGTGACCTTGAATGTTTACGGGAAGACAAGTGCTCCCTTACATCTATGGACGCCCTCTTACGTATGGATGCTCCCTTACGTCTATGGACGCCCATGGCAAGGACGTCAATAGAACTTTTTCCAGCGGGGACAATCTCAAGGACGAGACTTACAGTATTCATTAGTTTGATATTCGTGACTTTCAACATCCCCTATGGGCGCCCATGGCAAGTGTGCAATGTTTCAATATGTGACAGAGACATTTGGAGGGTCTGGAAAGACTGTTTACCGTCCATGAGGAAATCGAAATTTGGCTCCGTTTGGTTCTGTCCTGAGGGCAATAGTATAAGCTGGGAGCCCATAGAGCACGGCAAGGGAGCACTTAATCCCAACAGGATATTCAAGGTTACAAATGTAGGTTACCAGCTAGTTGATATTGAATGCGTCGTCCTTGAGTTCCCTCCTGGAAAATGTTACATGGGCGCCCATAGTAAAAGGAAAGGATGACACTTGCCGTCCCATAGACGTTCAAGGTTAGACATGCAAGTTTCAATTTAGTCGATGGTGGAACGCCTCATCCTTGAGTTTGTCGCCGATAGAATTAGTTCTATGGGTGTCCTTGCCATGGGCGCCCATAAGGGAAAGCAATGTGAAACTTGCCCTACTGTGTACGCTTAAGGTTACAAATGTAGATTACAAGCAAGTCGATATGAAACGCCTCATCCTTGAAATTGTCATCGATGGAATTAATTCTACGAGTGTCCTTGCCATGGGCGCCCATAAGGGAATGCAAGGGAAAACTTGCCCTACTGTGGACGTTTAATGTTGCAAATGTAGTCTTCAAGCTAGTAGATATTGAATTCCTCATCCTTGATTTTGCCCTATTGCAAAATGTTACATGAGCGCCCATAGTGGAAGGCAAGTAGGACACTTGCCCTCTCATAGATGACTCATTATACTTGTTAGCTAATCGATGTTGAACGCCTCAACCTTCAGTTTGTCACCATGAAAAAAAGCTCTGTGGGCGCCCATAGGAGAGGGCAAGGGGTGCACTTGTTCTTCCCTAGGACATTTAAGATCACAAATGTAGATTTCAAGTTAGTCAATATTGTAGGTATAATCATATAGTTTGCACCCCTAGAAAAATTATATTTGCGCTTTGCCATGGGCGTCCATAGGGGTGCGCAAGGGGGCATTTACCCTCCTTTGGAAGTTTAAAGGTCACAAATGTAAACATCAAGCTAGTCAATTTTTTACGTTTCATACTTTAGTTTGATCACCGCAGGAAAAAGTATTTTTAGCATTCTTTAATCCTACTTCTTTCAATCAAGGTCGACTCCGTCCTGCAATTACCACACTATGTTTTTGATCGTACAATATTTTTGACATATATATTTTATGATATATATATTTTTGACATTATATATATATATATATTATAAATATTTTTTACATTAATATTTGACGTTATAAATATTTCTGACACATATATATATATATATAGACATATATCTGACATATATATATATATATATATATATATATATATGGCTATATATATATATGTGTGTGTATTTTCAATATCGAAATCACGTACAAACTAATTGAACTGTACATTTCCTCATGAAGAAAACAAAGAACTCTATTCATTCACCGCGGCCACATATCTACGGGCGTCACACAAAAAGACAAAAAGAAACAATCGGAAGAGCTGAATCTGCTAGTCTGCTGAAATTCGCGCCTGACGTATGTATCACGTGATATTCTGGCCGGAGTGACTTTGCAGAGTCTAAGCGCTCGTCACATATATTGAGATGGGGTGTAAGCAACCCAAACGTCACTTTTAACTCCTGCTACATCCTTTTTTTTTTCTTGGTGAACACTGGTCATATCACTGAGCAAAACTGGTCATATAGCGGTAACATCAAATTTTAGTCTTTAAAACATATTTTTTTTATCAATATTTGTGCTAAATAATCTTACGAGAAGATAAATTTAGATATATCATACTAAAATTACGGGCTAAATGAATGTAAATTTTGAAAAATCGACTGTAATGGATGAGTTTCGTGTGACGTCACGTTCGCGATTCCACGGCACAGCGGCCATGTTCTTTGAAACATCGGTCTATTCGTATATTACAGATGATTTTTAGAAATGTACATTCATTTAGTGGATAATTTCAGTTGGATATATCAAGATTTATCTTTTCTTAGGATTATTTAGCACAAATATTCATAAAAAGATATGTTTTGATGACATAAATTTCATATTGCCGCTTCAAACATATATGCACAATATTTGATTTTGGAAGTTTACTAAAGGAATTGGGTTAGATTTAAAATTACTTTGTTGACATCTACCCTTGCATTATATAATCATATCTGTGCCATCAAAGTTTGTTTATTTAATTGAGCTATTTTTATTTCATGTACTTAAAACACATATTTCAAGTCTTATTAGTAATATATATTGACTTGTAAACTTGTACGGTAATATAGCAGCTGGCTCATTTATATATAAAAAAGGTCGATTATTCTGTTGCTGTATTAGTTATGATTGAAGATATGCAAGAAAAAACAGGCATAATTATGTATAACATAAGTTAATTCTGTAAAAGTGATCTATTTGTTTTTTTCTTGAGTACATATTTCCATTGAATATCTCTATCTCTATCAGCAGTTGAAAATAAAATCAAAACATTTAAATAAGCTTCAATAAACTTTATTTACACAATATGCGTTGGAATGAAACTTACTACATATATTTAATAATTTTTTGGGTACGATATACTGTAAAGCATTTACCTATATGCAATGGTACACAAGTTTTACAAACATATCAAGTTGCACTGCACTTTCCTTTGGAAGGGCATACTTCACATACTCTGGTATCCCCCCCCCTCCCAAGTAACATCAAAACATCCAAATAAGCTCCAATGAACTTTATTTGCACATACTCTGGGATCCCCCCCCCCCCCCAAGTGAAATCAAAACATCTAAATAAGCAAGAATAAAATTTATTTACACAGCATGCGTTGAAATGAAACTTACTGCATATATTTAATAATTTTTTCGGGAACGGTATATTATAAAGCATTTACCTATGTGCAATGGTGTACTAATAGTTATAAATGAAAGCAAGAAAAGATTGTAAATTAGCTTTTAATAACTAAGAAGACCAGATACTCTACACGCGTTGTAACAGCCATCATTGCAAATGATATCAACAACATTGGGGTGTTGCCAAACTACACAAACAAATACCAGTGTTGCCACAAGACCAACAGGAAATAATATCACATTCACCCCTCCTTTTATTTTGTCTATGAGTCTCTGACATAGTCCTTTAGGTAGGCAGGAGGTTGTCTGTGACGACTTGGATGCAAGGGTAGAGAGTAGGAGTCATTTTTGGTCATGCCTCCTGGAGTGGGTACTACGTCCGGATTCAGTTGCTGTACCAGCGGTTGTCTGGGGGGACTATTGCAAGGTGGTAGGGTATCCGAGTTCTTTTCACTCATGCTTCTTGGTGAGGTAACCTCGTCAGAGTTAACATTCTGCATTACTGAATCTATTGGACTATTCTCTTCAGTGTTAAGTATGTTATCCGGTTTTCCTTTCGGTGCCAAATGTCTGATAGAAACAGTAGTCTCTCTCCCATCCGCCAGCTTTACATGAGCATAGTCAGGGTTCGCTTCGAGTAGTTCGACTTCTTGTACGAGTGGCTCATATTTTTTTGTACGCACATGGTTTTTCATTAGGACTAACCCGGGGGTGGAAAGCCATGTAGGGATGGAGCAGCCGTTATGCGACCTTCGAGTGTGTGAGAACATTCGCTCGTGAGGGGTGGCATTGGTAGTCGTACACAATAGTGAGCGTATAGAGTGAAGAGCTTGTTGCACTCTTTCCTCCCACTGCTCGGTTCTCATATTGTTAGATCTTAGGGAAAGTTGAATGGTTTTCCAGATGATCCCATTATAACGTTCAACTTGACCATTTTCTGCCGGATTGTACGGGGTCGTGCGGCTTGTCGCTATTCCGTGAGACGTCAGAAACGTTTTTAGTTCCTGAGACATAAAAGACGACCCTCTATCGGAGTGAATGAATGAAGGCATTCCAAACATGGAGAAAACGTTCTTTAGATGAGCAATTACAGTAGCGGCAGAAATATCCCTGCAAGGGATTGCAAAAGGAAAGCGGGAAAATTCATCAACAATTGTTAGGATATACCTATTTCTTGAAACACTAGGAAGGGGTCCTTTGAAGTCCAGGTTTAACCTCTCGAATGGGGAAGTAGCTTTAACAAGTGTTCCAACATTCCTCACGAATCGAGGCTTCAATTCGTTACAAACCCCACACGAGTTTGTGGCTCTCCGTACGTCCTCCAATGAAAAAGGCAAATTTTTAGTACGAATCCAGTGGTGCATCCGCGTCACTCCTGGGTGACAGAGGAATAGTGTAAATCCTTTAGGTCGACTCTCGCCGTCAAAGCACCGGTTATCCGGGATAAGGTGTCGGCGATTATGTTTTGTTTCCCAGGACGGTAGATTATGTCAAATTTAAAGCTTGCTAATTCTAGTCTCCAACGAATTAGCTTCTCATTCTTAATCTTGCTACTGTGTCGCTGATCAAACACAAATGACACTGCTTGTTGGTCAGTAAACACTTCAAAATGTTTTCCCATCAGGAAATGTCTCCAGTGGCGAAGTGATTCAACAATGGCATACGCTTCTTTTTCGGGAGATGAATGTTGCCGTTCTGAGGCATTCAAGGTCCTTGAGAAAAAAGCCACCGGATGACCAGATTGACTCAGAGTGGCCCCAATTGCAAAGTCTGAAGAGTCCGTCTCGACTCTAAAGGGTATGTCGTCTTCAATCGCTGCTAAGGTGGCATTTGCTACATCTTTTTTCAGTATGCTAAATGCCGCAATTGCATCGTTAGTGAGTGGAAACTGTTTCTTACCTAGCAGCGGACGTATCTTTTCTGAAAAACTGGTAATCCACCGACAGTAATGGGCAAATATCCCTAAAACCCTCTGTAAAGCGGCGGAGTCTCTGGGGACCGGCATATCAAGCAAAGGTTTTAGCCGTTCAGGATCAGGTGTGATCGTTCCGTCGCAAATGATGTATCCCAGTGACCGGACTACATTCGTCGAGTAAGTGCACTTTTCTTCATTTAACGTCAGATTGAACTTTTTCACAGCCGACAAGAATTTTGCAAGATTATCGTCATGTTCCTGCTGATCTTTCCCACAAACAGTCACATCATCCAGGAACGGGTAAGTCAGTTTAAGTCCCTCATCTTCTATCACGGTATCGATTACTCGTTGAAAACATGCTACTCCGTTTGTGACCCCGAATGGGACGCGCAAGAATTGGTACAGTTTACCGCCTACCTCGAAAGCTGTGTAATGCTTTTCACTGTCCAGAATAGGGATTTGATGGTAGGCCTTTGAAGATCAATTTGACTAAACACTTTATTTTTTGAAATTTTTGCAATAACCTCTTCAATTTTGGGGAGAAGGTAGGCATCGAGTAACGTAAATTTGTTAATGGTCTGAGAGTAGTCTACCACCATCCTGGGTTTGTGATTTTTACCTCTGGTCACAAACGCTTGAGCTCTCCACGGTGAATTGCTCGGCTCAATGACTCCTTCCTGGAGGAGTTTCTGAATTTCCGAAGCCATAAATTCATTGTCTTCGTCAGTGTGTCGTCTTGACTTAGTCACTACCGGCCTACAATCAGGATTTAGGTTTGCGAATAACGAGACGGGAGGCACTTTTGCCACAGCCAAGGAACAAATTGTTAAAGGGGGTCTATTGCCATTAAATCCAATTTCTACAGATGAATGTCCTTGCAAAATATCATGGCCTATCAAAACATCACTACAGAGATCTTTCATAATTAATAGTTCCGCATCTTGATAGAGGAATTGCTCGATTCTTAAGTTTACAGTGCAGCAGCCTACCACTTCGGCAACTATGGAAGAATTTGCCATGGCTATTCTGCCCACATATGGTTTCATTTTTATTTTACATTTAGCTAGGTGTTTCTCATTTAGGAAACTTAAGGAACTTCCGGTGTCGATAAGTGCACTAAGTTGTATATTGTTCACAGTTGCTTTCACTATTGATTTCTGAAGACAATGAAGGGCTCCCGAAATGGCGGCGAGTGTATTAGAAGATGCCGCCACATTCTGGGAATTCCTAGTTTCCTTGGACTTGCATACACGCTGATAGTGTCCCTTTTTTCCACACCTTCTGCACGTGGCGTCTCTGGCAGGGCATTTGGTTCTGGGATGTACCTCTTGTCCACAGAAAAAACATTTTTGGGACCTGACGGAGGTGTAAACCGCTGACGTGGTCGGGGCTTCTTCTGAAGAATGGTCTTCCACCGCGGCAGTTGTTGCCGGATTCGGATTCCCCAAATATGAGGCCGCGTGCACTTCGGCCAATTCGAGAGCTTTTGCTTGATCAACAGCTTGATCGAGAGTCATTGACGTATTTTCTAGGAGGCGTTGGCGGATGCGCGCACATCTTAATCCTCGAATGAAGACGTCTCTAATATATTCTTTGCGGTATTCTTCAGCCTTAACGTCCGAAAACTCACAGTCCTTGCTTAGCTGATTTAAGCTTTGTAGGTATTCTCCCACCATTTCTCCCGTTTGTTGGTGTCGCGTCGACAAACAATGTCTAGCGAAAATGACGTTTCGTTTCTTCACGAAGAGGGAATCAAGAGTCAGTCATAGAGGTTCGTCCAGAACAGAGCACCAGGCGCGAAGCGCCTTTAATCTCCAATCTCTAGGTGTGGTTCTTATCTTCATACTGTGACATTATTTCATTGGTCCATAGTTGGAGGTTCGAGGTTTTTGATTTACTGTTTTTATTATTTGTCCTAGCTCCTAGTGTGGCAGTTTGTTGCACATTAAGAGTTTAAGCAGTTTGGGGGGGTTGATGCAGATCTGAGGGTAACCTAGCATTTTAGCAGTTTAGGATTTTAAACATTTTGTAGAAAACCAAAGATCGCGAGTTTTCTTTAATATCAACTGATTAAGGTGGGACGTTCCTAGTACCGAATATCAAAGTTAAGTACCGAGCGGGGTCTCTTACGAGATTTAGCCTTGCGATGATCATAGTCATGCAGATTAAATAATAGTTCATTTGGGACAGATGGCAGATTTTTGTAGAATTTAAGCGCTAGCTTTTTGATTTGGGCTCTAACAGTTTTTATTTTGAAGTCTTTCCTAATTACCGAGTTTCTTAAGTATCTAGGGGCTTTCCTTATAATCCTTAGGGTTTTGTTTTGTCTTGTCTCTAATAAGTCTATGGTAGTTTTACAGGCATATCCCCATACGGGTGCTGCATACAGCATTCCCGGGCAGATGACCGATTTATAAATTAGGAGTTTATTTTGATAACTTAGATTTCCGTTTCCTATCATTGGGTATAAAGCTCCTGTGGCCATATACGCTTTTTTGATTAAGTTCGTTACGTGCAGTTTCCAAGTTAGGTGGGAGTCTATCGTTACACCTAGGTATTTAGTAGATTTTTCCGCTTTTAGGGCATGGTTGTTTATGTACAGAGGAGGCGGAGGTTTACGTTTTCTTGAGAAATAAATCCAATGACATTTATTGGGATTTAATTTTATTCGCCATTTTTCCAGCCATGTTTGGAGTATGTCTAAGTGTTGTTGTAGCTGTCTGTGCATTACTGAGACGTAAGGGTGTTTTGCAAGTATCGCGCTGTCGTCTGCATAGAGTGCCAGCTCCGTGTCTGGGGTCCTGGGAATGTCATTTAGATATATGTTAAAAAGGGTCGGGCCCAGGATGGATCCTTGCGGTACACTACTTTTAATGAGCTTGGGTGTAGATAAGTTATTTTTTACTCTGACTTGAAAGTGTCTGTTATTTAGGTATGAAATTAAAAGTTTGACAAGTGCGTCAGGGACTTTTAGAGTGATCAATTTGTAAGATAATCCACAGTGCCACACTTTATCAAAGGCTTTTTGGATGTCAAGAAAAATCGCAGCTGTGGGTGTCTTATTATTAAAACCAGAAGAAATGTACTCTACCACTCTCAGCAATTGATGAGTGGTGGAGTGTTTTGGCCGAAATCCAAACTGCTCCGGAATGATAATGTCATTCTCACTAAGGTGCGTGTTCAGTCTCTTAAGAATTATTTTCTCAGTAATTTTACTAAGTGTCGGCAACAAACTGATTGGTCTGTAGTTGGCTGGAATTGAGGCATCCTCACCAGGTTTATGGATCGCTATAATTATCGCTTCCTTCCATTCTTTGGGGAAATAATTTAGTTCTAGTATTTTATTTATTAAGATGGTCAAGTAAAATATTATATTTAAGGGTAGGTTTTTTACCGCGATATTCCTGATTTTGTCGTGCCCTGGGCTTTTACGGTTTTTGATAATCTCTACTATTTCTTGCGGGGTGGCTGGGTTAATCTCAGCCGTGACCGGGGAGTTCCTGAAATTGTTTAGAGTTTGCCTAACCATTCTTAGGGTGTCCTGACACATTAGATCGTGGTTTGGTTCAAATTGCTTTTCGTAATGCCTAGCAAGCGCCTCTGCCTTTTCTTCGTCTGAGTACGCAATATTAGCGCCATCTATTAGTGGCGGGAGTTTAATTTGAGGTTTTCTGAGTCTTTTAGCGAATTGCCAGAGCGATACGTCTTCCGAGCTAAGGGATTCAATTAACTCTTTATACTGTTGCTGCTTTTCTGCGACAATTTTATCCCTGACTTTCCACGTGAGTCTGTTAAGCTCCCTTTTGAGGGTAGGGTCTCTATTAGCCTGCCATGTCTTACGCATTCTGTTCCTTTGCCTAACTAATTGTTTGACATGGTGGGAAAGTGTGGGCGATATGGCTTGCGTATAGGTTGTACAGTCATTTATGAACTGGTGGACATCAGCGCTCACGTAGTTGCATAGTAATGGTAATTTATTTTCATCCGAAATGCTTGGTATCTTTTTCAGGAAGTTACTGAAAGTTCGTTTCCAATGGCGCCATTTTGCTTCGGCGTTCGCACACGCGGGATCAGTATTAAACCTTTCTGGTTTTAGAAATTGTTCCATATTATTTTGTAAAAGCGATCAAGATACAAAAACTTTTCTTAGTTATTAAAATTGTACTAATAGTTATAAATGAAAGCAAGAAAAAATTGTAAATTAGCTTTTAATAACTAAGAAGACCAGATACTCTACACGCGTTGTAACAGCCATCATTGCAAATGATATCAACACGAGCGGATAAATAGCACCGGACCCACTCAGACGTCATGATGTGGCGTCACCCGACGTCAATATCAACAACCAATAGTAGCTTCAGGGAACTGCGCCTGTGCACGGAGATGGTAGTTTATAATACGAACTCATTATCACTCAGCTGTTAAATTTACTATCGTATACTAGTATTATTTGATAGTTTAGAATATTAAATTCTAAGTTATAGTTGATGCTTAAAATGAACTACGCCTGTGCAAGAAGTATTTTGTTTTAATTACGATCTCGGTATTATTCAAGGAAATTTAAATATATTTAAATATCCTTCGTATTATTGGATAGAATAGAATATTAAACTCTATAATTGATGGCTAGATGTGACATATAGATATAATTTAGTCATTTTGAGAGCCATGTGTCAATGGCATCTGACCAATTTTTCCCATTTAAAAAAAATTGTTCTACATATTTGCAATTTAAAAATTATTTGCTTTGTTTATATTATGCAACTCACAAAATCAATCTCCTTTTATTAGTCATGCATTAATTAGATTGTCAAGATGAAACATTGTTCTTTGCAACATTCAAGTTGCCAAGTTCAATTTAAAATTCACAATCATGTGCAAATTCCTATAATATATTAAATGACATTGTTAATCAAAATATTCTATTAAAATATTTAATTCAATGCTCCTAAAAAGAAGTTTAAGAATATCTGTTCTAGCTATACAAAATTATCTTCACGGGTAGATCTGAAGAATAAAATGTCCTGGTCTTGTTTGTAAACAAATTTACAAAATATATGAAGTTGAATAAATATATGCAAAATAAAAGAGCTAAAACTGTATAGGACTCATACTACAACTTATGAGTTTCTAAAATCTTTACCAAAATAAAGCAGATAACATAATAAATTGACAATATCAATAATTCCGTAATCTTTAAACCTAAAAGGCCGTAATTGATTCCAATATATGCCAAAATATGTGCTAATATACTTGTACTGCTTATATTCTCATGGAGTAGAAGCAGCAGCGTATGTTGGGGGGGGGGGGGGGCAGGCCTCCCTACTTTTCAAGGCTTTTTATTGTTATGCGTATTTTTCATTTAAAATAACCCTGGCATAAGAAAATGCTAAACAGTTGCCCCCCCCCCCCCCACACACACACACTTTTTAGAATCAGGATAAGCCACTGAATAGAAGATATACCCATGCATTTGTAGAATATTACTCGGTACTACGTACAATGAGTTTCAAAAATTTTTGCAAAAATAAAACAATGACATAATAAACTGAAAATATCAATAGTAATAATATTTAAACCTGAAGACCATAATTGATATAATCCAGTCAAAAATGCAATATCGTTAAAATTTATTTTATATATAAATCTTTATTATTTAAATCGGAAAGGATATAATAAGAATCAGCTGCCGTATAAACAAATTGGATTTAAATTTGTTTCTAAACGACATGATAAAATTTTCTTCAAATAAATGGGCGGAAAAAATATCATCTGCTTAATGCTATATGAAAGGTTTAATTGTTCGTTTTTAATTAATATCTGGGCAACCCCTGGTCTTAGAAACTCAAAACATGGATTAAATTTTAAGTCTGGATATTTCAAAGCTATTTACAAAATTTCATTTAAATTCGATTCAGTTGTTCTCCCATGATGATGAGACACACATACAGACAGATTTTCAATTTTATTTATATAGATTTAGAGAAATAGATTGAAAATAAGCAAAATGAGTAAACTTGCATTATATCTATTAAAAGTCTACATTTGGATAATTTTAATCCAGAATCAGTCATTCATAAATGATATGTTTCAGCTGACAAATGTAAATATATCAATAGCTAGGAAGAAATTGTTATCCACTCAAAAATTTTACTCAATTTTGTATTTTTGTTATTTTCTTACATATCATTATCAGCTTATGTAGGAATGTACTAAAATTTGTATTTACACAATACTTTACAGTTATGTGCATATTTATGTTATTTTATATTTTTGACATAGCAATTGCATAATCTATATAAAGAAAATTGAAAATCTGTCAATTTTTTTCTTACAGTTTTTCTTAAGTAAATTTACTGGAAAATATCTTTTTGCAATTGCACATTTTAGAAAACTTTTCCGTTTTCTGTGAGTTTTTGGCTTGTGAAGTGTTTGGTCCATCCTTAAGCTTTGGATCAATATTCATATTTCTCAAAAAGAAAAAATTCACGAAACTTAAATTTGCCGCGAATGCTAAATAAAAACTCCCCTAACCAGAATCAACGTGTACCCTACGTCATCGGATACGTCAATAGCATCATCGTCAGTTGTGGTTCCTTATTGGTCGAATCGGAGTGGGTCCGGTGCTATTTATCCGCTCGTATATCAACAACATTGGGGTGTTGTTGGAAGGAAGCGATAATTATAGCGATCCATAAACCTGGTGAGGATGCCTCAATTCCAGCCAACTACAGACCAATCAGTTTGTTGCCGACACTTAGTAAAATTACTGAGAAAATAATTCTTAAGAGACTGAACACGCACCTTAGTGAGAATGACATTATCATTCCGGAGCAGTTTGGATTTCGGCCAAAACACTCCACCACTCATCAATTGCTGAGAGTGGTAGAGTACATTTCTTCTGGTTTTAATAATAAGACACCAACAGCTGCGATTTTTCTTGACATCCAAAAAGCCTTTGATAAAGTGTGGCACTGTGGATTAGCTTACAAATTGATCACTCTAAAAGTCCCTGACGCACTTGTCAAACTTTTAATTTCATACCTAAATAACAGACACTTTCAAGTCAGAGTAAAAAATAACTTATCTACACCCAAGCTCATTAAAAGTAGTGTACCGCAAGGATCCATCCTGGGCCCGACACTCTTTAACATATATCTAAATGACATTCCCAGGACCCCAGACACGGAGCTGGCACTCTATGCAGACGACAGCGCGATACTTGCAAAACACCCTTACGTCTCAGTAATGCACAGACAGCTACAACAACACTTAGACATACTCCAAACATGGCTGGAAAAATGGCGAATAAAATTAAATCCCAATAAATGTCATTGGATTTATTTCTCAAGAAAACGTAAACCTCCGCCTCCTCTGTACATAAACAACCATGCCCTAAAAGCGGAAAAATCTACTAAATACCTAGGTGTAACGATAGACTCCCACCTAACTTGGAAACTGCACGTAACGAACATAATCAAAAAAGCGTATATAACCATAGGAGCCTTATACCCAATGATAGGGAACGGAAATCTAAGTTATCAAAATAAACTCCTAATTTATAAATCGGTCATCTGCCCGGGAATGCTGTATGCAGCACCCGTATGGGGATATGCCTGTAAAACTACCATAGACTTATTAGAGACAAGACAAAACAAAACCCTAAGGATTATAAGGAAAGCCCCTAGATACTTAAGAAACTCGGTAATTAGGAAAGACTTCAAAATAAAAACTGTTAGAGCCCAAATCAAAAAGCTAGCGCTTAAATTCTACAAAAATCTGCCATCTGTCCCAAATGAACTATTATTTAATCTGCATGACTATGATCATCGCCAGGCTAAATCTCGTAAGAGACCCCGCTCGGTACTTAACTTTGATATTCGGTACTAGGAACGCCCCACCTTAATCAGTTGATATTAACGAAAACTCGCGATCTTTGGTTTTCTACAAAATGTTTAAAATCCTAAACTGCTAAAATGCTAGGTTACCCTCAGATCTGCATCAACCCCCCAAACTGCTTAAACTCTTAATGTGCAACAAACTGCCACACTAAGAGCTAGGACAAATAATAAAAACAGTAAATCAAAAACCTCGAACCTCCAACTATGGACCAATGAAATAATGTCACAGTATGAAGATAAGAACCACACCTAGAGATTGGAGATTAAAGGCGCTTCGCGCCTGGTGCTCTGTTCTGGACGAAACTCTATGAGGGGGTGTTGCCAAACTACAAAAACAAATACCAGTGTTGCCACAAGACCAACAGGAAATAATATCACAAATGGTACTCAAGTTTTACAAACATAGCGAGTTTCACTGCATTTTCCTTTGGACGAGCATATCTGGGATTCCACTCCCCCAAGTAATATCAAAACATCTAAATAAGCTTCAATAACCTTTATTTACGCATACTCTGGGATTCCCACCAACCTTCAAGTAAAATCAAAACATCTAAATAAGCTTGAATAAACTTTATTTACACAGCTTGCGTTGAAATGAAACCTAACTGCATATATTTAATAATTTTTTTCGGGAAATGTATACTGTAAAGCATTTACCTATGTGCAATGGTACACAAGTTTTACAAATATTTCGAGTTTCACTGCATTTTCCTTTGGACGAGCATATCTGGGATTCCCGCCCCCCCCCCAAGTAACATCAAAGCATCTATAAAAGCTTCAAAAACCTTTATTTACGCATACTCTGGGATTCCCCCCCCCACAAGTAAAATCAAAACAGCTAAATAAACTTCAATAAACTTTATTTACACAGCATGCGTCCCGGCCATACAAGCAGCAACCATAAGCCTTCGGGTTGGTCGTGTGGTCTGGACTTTCTACACAGCATGCGTTGAATTGAAACTTACTGCATATATTTAATAACTTTTGTGAACTGTATACTGTAAAGCATTTACCTATGTGCAATGGAACTCAAGTTTTACAAACATATCGAGTCTCACTGCATTTTCCTTTGGACGAGCATATCTGGGATTCCCCACCCCAAGTAACATTAAAACATCTAAATATGATTCAATAACCTTTACTTACGCATATTCTGGGATTCCCCCCCCCCCCTCCGACAAGTAAAATCGAAACATCTAAACAAGCTTGAATAAACTTTATTTACACAGCTTGCGTTGAAATGAAACCTAACTGCATATATTTAACAATTTTTTCGGGAAAGGTATACTGTAAAGCATTTACCTATGTGCAATGGCACTCAAGTTTTGCAAACATATAGAGTTTCTCTGCATTTTCCTTTGGATGAGCATATCTGGGATTCCCCCCCCCCCCCATCAAGTAACATCAAAACAACTAAACAAGCTTCAATAAACTTTATTTACGCATGCTCTGGGATTCCCCCCACCCCTCAAGTAAAATCAAAATATCTAAATAAGCTTGAATAAACTTTATTTACACAGCATGCATTGAAATGAAACTGACTGCATATATCTGATAATTTTTCCGGAACGGTATACTGCAAAGCATTTACCTATGTGCAATGATACTCAAGTTTTACAAACATACCGAGTTTCACTGCATTTTCCTTTGTACGAGCATATCTGGGATACCCGACCCCACCCCAAGTAACATCAAAACATCTAAATAAGCTTCAATAAACTTTATTTACGCATACTCTGGGATCCCCCCTCCCCAAGTAAAATCAAAACATCTAAATAACCTTGAATAAAATTTATTTACACAGCATGCGTTGATATAAAACTTACTGCATATATTTAATAATTTTTTCCGGAACGGTATACTGTAAAGCATTTACCTATTTGCAATGGTACTCAAGTTTTACAAGCATATCGAGTTTCACTGCATTTTCCTTTGGACGAGCATATCTGGGATTCCCCCACCCCCAAGTAACATCAAAACATCTAAATAAGCTTCAATAAACTTGTTTACGCATACTCTGGGATCCCCCCCTCCACAAGTAAAATCAAAACATCTAAATAAGCTTGAATAAACTTTATTTACACAGCATTCGTTGAAATGAAACTTACTGCATATATTTAATACTTTTTTCGTGAACGGTATACTGTAAAGCATTTACCTATGTGCAATGGTACTCAAGTTTTACAAGCATATAGAGTTTCACTGCATTTTCCTTTGGACGAGCAAATCTGGGATTCCAACCCCCAAGTAACATCAAAACATCTAAAAAACTTGCAATAAACCTTATTTACGCATACTCTGGGATCCCCCCCTCCCCAAGTAAAATCAAAACATCTAAATAAGCTTAGATAAACTTTATTTACACAGCATGCGTTGAAATGAAACTTACTGCATATATTTAATAATTTTTTCGGGAACGGTATACTGTAAAGCATTTACCTATGTGCAATAGTACTCAAGATTTACAAACATATCAAGTTTCTCTGCATTTTCCTTTGGACGAACATATCTGGGATTCCTACCCACCCGCAAGTAACATCAAAACATCTAAATAAGCTTCAATAAATTTTATTTCCGCATACTCTGGGATTCCCTCCCCCGTAAATAAAATCAAAACATCTAAATAAGCTTCAATGAACTTTATTTATACAGGATGCATTGAAATGAAACTTACTATATATTTAATAATGTTTTTGGTTATGGTGTGCAGTATAGCATTTACCTACGTGAAATCATACACAAGTTTTAAAGCATATCGAGTTTTGCTGCACTTTCCTTTGGACGAGCATATCTGGGACTCCCCTCCCCCAAGTAACATCAAAACATCTAAATAAGCTTCAATGAACTTTATTTACGCATACTCTGGGATTCCGCCCACAAGTAAAATCAAAACCACTAAATAAGCTTCAATGAACTTTATTTATACAGCATGCATTGAAATGAAACTATTACTATATATATATTACTATAATGTTTTTGGGTATGGTATGCACTATGCAGTAAAGCATTTACATACGTGCAATCATACACATCGAGTTTTACTGCACTGTCCTTTGGAAAAGTATACTCCACATACTCTAAGATCCCCCATCCCCTCAAGTAAATGAAAACAAGGTGACTGATCAGCAACTCCTGGCCATGCAAACATGAGTATACTCACAACCTGCCAGCAAAGTGTTAGTCACAGATGATTTATTTCGACATTTCAAAGGAAAACAGTATCAAACATGTACTGTATATATGTAACATATATATATGTATTATTCTGTATATTGCAAAGAAAACAAACAAAAGCCTAAAAAATGAGTTCGTTCAACTTTAAATATTATCGAAACATAGGCAGCATATTAAAAATCATGTCTGTCTAAGTAAGATACCATTTAGATCTGGCAAATGAAATAAAGATTAAATCAATTTAATAGCTCGAGTGAAATCACATGAGTGCAGAGGTACTTATATTTCCCAAATTTTTTTTTAAAACAAATTATGGCATTAAAATAAAGTAAATAAATAGACATGAAAAGTACCATGACTTCTTGTATTGTATCTGTACTTGGAGTAGAAGCAATACATGCCGTTGTATCCATTGGTTTTGTTGTATCAGTACACGCGATTCAGAAGTGACGAATATTATACGGTTTATCAGACAAATCCGTATAAAGTAATTTTTCTCGGTTCTTTTATTGACTTCTTAGAAGCAATGTTGTGGTGTGAGGTATAATTTCACACTGAAATCCTGACAGTGTCAAGATAAAAAAAAATCGCTACATTGACAGGAATGGTAATGGCGGACTGCGTCTACAAAGAGTATGGCGATAGCAACCGTTGCAAGGGAGAATGTGACGTCGATGCAACTCATCTATATGTAAACTAATATTATATAATGGACGTTACATAAAACTCATCTATTCAATCGAACACAGTAAGTTATTAACATTTTACTTACTGGTAACTTACCAATATGAGAGATTAAAAAAAACTTTTACTTATGTATATTATGAACATGAACAGTACCATGGTACTACACTCGTGAAGGGATTGTGCGCAGACTAATATATAGTATCCTTGATCATAGTATTCTGTGGGATTGTGAAAGAAGAGCAAGTAACAATTATTTCTTTTTGTATGTGTTATAATATTTTGTCCCCTGTAGTGAATCAATAACTTAATAAAAGGTAATAATTGATCAAGTTAAAAAAAAGCCTTTTTCGGATATGTGGTTATCTGGAAAATAATATTCTTTTATGCTTATCTATAATGTTATTATTTCGTTATTAATGTTTTATACGAAGAATTCCAAGCCTTTTGAACAGCAGTTCTGTTTCATGTGTAATAATGTTTTAGTAGTAACCATCCTTTATACCAATCTTAAGAAGGAAATTTTATTTCTTACTAACTTCTATTTACTGTATTGTTCTCATCACTGAATAATTTATATGGTTATGCAACTAAATAGAATGCATTATTAAATTGTCTAACTTTCATGTATAGATTTGAAGGTACAGATTTGAACAACCTTAAAAGAAAAATAAATTCACATTTCATTATTTATGGCCTTATGGTAGAACCAGATGTACCGCAATTTAACGGGCAGTGCTGCTGACAAAATTTTCGGACCCATATGTAACAAATGCGGGAACAGATGTAGTATAATCACGTTTTTATTGTTGGCGATTCTGGGAATCCCTGTTATGATTTGGAGAACATTCTATTCTGGCAACTCTCCGTTTATTTTGTCGCCAAGGTAAAAGTCGCAACATTCTAATCTGGCAACGTTTCCCGCGTTTTTTGTCAATCTTTTGGCTCCATAGTAAAAATCACCCTTTTGTCTCTGTTTGTGCAACAGTTGATCTGTAACAATTCAAGCATGATACATTGCTGAGTGTTTACTAGTATCTTTTTCCATCCTGTAATTATTGCACATTAAATTGACAAAACTCGCTTATCTTTATATTTTGGTTTATTATTCATGTTAATTTTTTAATTATTTTAACACATTCAGTATGATTGCATAATTCAAGGAATTCTTGTGTAGTGTTATGAGTCTACAAGTATAATTTTTTGTCCATCTCCAGCCTCCAAATATTAATCATTTGATTGACTAAACTAGCCTATTTCACATTTTAGTCCCCTGTTATTATTAAGGATAATTTTTGATTATTTTTACATAAATAATGGGATTGTACAATTCAATTTGCCCAGAAGTTTATCTAGAAGCATTTAATATCTTGTGATGAAAGCAATATTATTTGTTCCCCATAATAGTGCTATGCCAAAATGTATATTCTGTATTGATGTTAGAAAATATGGGACCGTTGATTTTAGGCTGAATTTGAGTTTTAACACATTACATTTCTTATTACTTAAATAAATAAAGATCAAGTCAAATGTTCTTTATTTTTCATGTTTTAGTAAGAAATTATCAAAGTCTGAGCTAGAGCAGGCCAAAAATACTAAATTGAAGTTAGTTTAAGATAAGTATATTGTTTTCTTAGGATTTTGAAATTTCTTAATGATGTTCAGTAATGAAAGCTAAGGTATTCCTATTATGTTAATTAAATTTGAACATTTCATATAAAAATATATATAAAGAATTTGAAATGGTTGATCAAATATTCTGATTATCATTGAAAACAATTTTTTATGACAAATCAAATCACTCTCTTCATTACTGAAAGATTGCTGAAACTATAACTGAGATATTGGCATCTCTGTACTACATCTGTACCTAAATGTGTAGTCCCCCCTCCTACCCCCTATTTTACAAGTTATTGACTTTTTTCATACTCTTTAGGTGGCCCTTTCCCCCAAAACTACCATGCCCTATACATTATATCCTTTTGCTCTATGTTAGCGACTCTGGGTAAAAATAGAGAATAGACCCCCACTCTTTTTTCTAAGTACAAGTTTTTGCACCAAGTTGGCGCGTTTCTCCGTGTTTTGAAATTGACTCCTCCCAACTGAAATGCCGTATATTCCCGTGTTTTAAAATAGGCTCTTCCTACCAAAGTGACGTACTATTTAGGTTTATGAACTGGAATTTTGAAAAATGATAGTGCAATTCATTTTGAATAAAAGTGAATAATATTCATAAAAAGATTACAAAATACGATTTTAAACACTTATTGAAACACTCGAAACTTAAATTATTTTTTGATTTAAAATCAATATCAAAAACTTCGAAACATCGAAAATTAAAAAGAAAAGATAATACTTAAAAGAAATACGAAAACTTAAAATGATTGTATTTTAATTAAATTCAAGGAAAAACGATACTTAGAAAAAAAGTTTGTACCTTAACTAAATTTAAGAAAAAACAGAACTTAGATAAAAGTTTGTACGTTAACTAAATTCAAGAGAAAACGATATTTAGAAAAAAGTCGCACCACAGGAAATCACGACCACTGGTTGCCGCCATCTACCTTACGATCCTCCATAAATTTTGAAAATGAACATGAGGAATGCGCGGGAGAGTGAATGAAAAGCAAGGATGAAAATGTTTCGCGGTTCCACAGTGTTTTTACCGGGAAGTTCCGAATCTCCCGAAAGCTACCCCTGCAACTCCTCTTTTTTAAGGAATTTCTAAGTTGCACTGTTTCTCCTGAAAATTTTTTCATCTCCCGGAAAATATACAAATTTTTTAAAAGACTGATGGGATTCTAAAGACATTTTTCAATGAAATCCTTGGGATGAAACTGACTACTTCAGACCTAAAATTGGCCCTAGCAAAAATATCCATAGCAGCATATTCATGGGTTTATGTGTTTCATTTATTAGTTAGTAATTTATAAGACAGTTTAGTAATATCATGGACATTTTTTATTTAAACATGATTGCCCGTATATTTTGTTTTATTTTTAAATATTTTCCATTTTTTTCAATCTGTTTGCATCCACTGATATTTTTACATTTATTGTGCTTTTTATGCTAGAATATTACCTTTTAAACATATTATAAATGAAATTGAGATATATGTTTAAGATAATGAAATTAAAACATTTTTATTTATTTAGGCATTTAGTATTATAAAGGCCCTATCACATTCAACAACTTTTCCGGCAATTTTTCGGACAACCAACTTTTCGAACAATTTTTACGCCGAGTTGGGGGAAAACTCGTGTGAAATAAGGTCAAAAAATTGGGACAACTTTATCTGACCGGTATAGAAAAAGTTGTTCATTTGGGACAATTTTTTGCCAATCACAGATGAGTAACGAAGGAATCACGTGTGTAGAAAGGTTGGCGCAGATTCTACTACATTCTGGTTTGGCGTGAAATCCTCGCGCAAGTTTGAATCTGTGGAGCACGAACAGATAGAATATAATAACAGATAGAGTATATTGATATAATAACCAGGCAGCGCGAAGTATTATTTTAGTTTAGATTTAGAATTTTGTTAAGTATTTATAATATTTCTGTGTCATAAAGGTGGATGTCAATGGAAGTCGTCTCGAAGTCGAAAAAAAGTAGTCATGCGAGATGGAAATGGAGTTAATTGAATCAATACGTGAAAAATCATTTTTGTGGAATCTAAAAGATCCACTGTATTTAAAAAAGAATTTGAAGAAACATGCTTACGAGAAAATATCATTTTTACGAACCATATCTTCCAAAGCGATTTTATATACTTGAAATATTATATAATAAAAATTAAGATATTATTACTAATATAATCTCTTTGGTCTCTTCTGATTCAAATTTATATTTACCAGCAGCTTGCTAGTTTACAGTTGAGTTTACAGATGAGTTTCAGAAAATCCGCCTTTCTGTGAATTTAAACAAGAGCGTACGCGAGTTTGCTTTGGCGATATATACATATTTCATCAGTTTTCTAAAATAAGCTAACTAAAGTGATTCCATCACAAAACACAAAGGAACCTAATTTAAATTGTTTTAGAATATTTACTACACTATGGCAATTTCCTCGAATACAATTATGTTCTCTTTCTCGAATCATTAAAAAAGAAACAGACAGAATTTAGAAAATAAATTTTCATGTATGTTCTCCATAGACTTTTTTTTATCCTTCTATTGCAATACTAAAACAACTTGAAAACTTATTCTGTTTACTCTTCAAAATAGTACTCTAAAATAACACTAAATGCATTGCATGATATAATTTGTTAGTATATTTCAAATGTGAAGTTTTGGTTTGGGTGGTAGAGAATCAGCTCAGCAAACGACTGGGCTCAGGTTCGAATCCATGTGAATTTTGAATTTTGCAAGTGCTGCCATCTGTTGCTAAAATATTCAAATATAGTTTTTCTTTAATAATCTGCAGAATTTTTTTTGTTTTAAATTATTTTACGTTCTATATACAAAATAACCTTATATTAGTAAATTATTTTTAAATTTGAATGCTTATAAAAATTTCTTTCGAAGTTACTTTGAAAAATATCTTGAAGTATACTTTATACCAGGTATAGATGGAATATATTCTTAAGTAAAAAAGTGCTTGTAAAATTAGCAAATATAAAATGTGCATGTAAAATTAAACAGAAATCATCGAACATCCTTATACGAGTAGTAGTTATCTTTCGACATGTAATTTTGAACATTTTAGATTAGAATAAAAACAAAAATCAAGCTACTTTGAAATTTTAATAATTTAATGCTAACATTTGAAGAATTTTTTTATTATTTTAAACGCACATAGACAATTAGAAATTTACAATACATTTGAAAATCATTTACTTTTAATAAAAAAAATAAGTTTGTATGTAAATATGAAAAGTTTACTCTTTTAAATTTGAATGCTTATAAAAATTTATTTCGAAGTTACTTTGAAAAACATCTTGAAGTATACTTTATACCAGCTATAGATGGAATGTACATTTAAATCTATTTTAAAACATAATTACTCAATAAATATAAATGTAGATAAAATAATTTTTAAAAGTTTACTTTAATGAGAAATATTTTAAATGTTACAAATGAGCAAAGAACATCTTCGGATATTTAATATAGATACGTATTTGAAAACCTTTAAAATCAAGTATAAAATGTTAATGAACTTAAATTTGTTCAAGACATGATATTTTAATAACGGCATTCTTGAATTTAAATACTTTTTACGATTTCTTTTTCTTTGTTTCATTTCAGTCAATATCGGCAATATCGCTTTTTAAACTAATTTTGTATCTTAAAATAGAGTGAATATTTTTCAACAAATATTTATTTGCTTTTTTATACGGATGTGTGACAAATCCAAATATTTTTTAATGTTCATTCATCTGTTTAAGCTTCTGATATCTGAAGTAATTCATATAAAAAAGAGCAAATTAAAAATTTACAATAGATTTTGTCGATATCCTTCTCGGTTTACTTTGTTTCTTCTTAAGCAGGAATAATCCTAGCGTAATTATGCCAAGGCATATTTGATTTTTCCCTGCAGCTGATAGCAATTTAGTCATAATTACAAAGTAATAAAGGTTACAAAAGGAAGTACTAAGTAAAAGTCTTGTTTTACTGCCGAAGTCGAAGCGAGAACGCACTGCCTGCCGAAAAGTACATGTACAAATGTATAGTTGTCGCCAAAAGGTGATAAACATACCGCCGTAGTTTTGTCATTTAGCACAACTTCTTCAAACTGTCAATAACCCTATCGCCATTTTTTTCGTTGAAAAATTGGGGAAAAAGTTGTCCGAAATAGTTGGTTGTTCCAAAAGTTCTTGAGTGTGATAGGGCCTTTAGGCTCATTAGAAATGCATTTGAAAAGCATAAATTAGAATTTGATATATTTGCACCCAAAGTTGAATATCTAATTTCAATTAAAAATGAACATCCTTCTAATCTTAATCTTACTAAAAGTAGTTAAAAATATATTTTTAGTTCAAAATATTTTGAATAACATTAGCTTGGCAAGGTGCAAATATAGACTATTCTGATGATCAGTAGTTAGGCCAAGATCAGTAAATTAGTAACGCAAAATTAAAAAAGAATGCTTTATTATTAAAAAGATTAACATAATTTAAAAAATTAATAATGTTATATATTTTATATTAATTTTTATTAAAATATTTTAAAAACACAATTATTAAAAAAATAGTGATATTATTTTATATTAAATATTGACATGCCGACATTCGCATGCCACGGCTGGCTGGCTACTAAAAAAAATTTCTGGCTACTAGGTTTGTTGACAATTATTCAACCCCTGCATATACGTATCAAAAATAAATAATAAAATTGTGTTTTTCATTTTCCTTAATTATCGTAAAGTGGTGAAACTTTAAACAAATAAAACAAAATTCTGTGATATTATTTTAGAATTTAATGCTGCTGCTATCGAAGAAGATGAGTTTTTGAACATCTTTTTTTTTGGAGAACAAGCATGTATAAGCAATTTTGCAAAAAATTATCGTTAAAATTTTTAAGAAAATTATATTTTTTACAAGTTAAATTCATAATTTCTTGAACTTCAATCCATTATTTACGTTTTTTACGTATGAAATTAAGAGATGAAAACTCAACTCAGTGGGGGACAGTAACAGAAATGACTAATTTGCTGTTTTATGAAAAAACTATATTTAATATTATTGAAAAATATGTAGAACAGACTGTATTCTAAACAGACACGGCAAAAAATATATTTTATTTATAATTTTTTTTTAAAGTTCAAGGGACCCCAAATTGATGATTATCAAAAATTCATTCATATGTGGATGAGGTGCTGCTGCCAGTTGCACTGCCCTACTTTCAGCGGTTGCAAAATGCTGTTTTCCAACAAGATAGCATGCGACCGCACACGGCAACCATCAGCCAACAAACATTGCAAGGTATCCAGGTGCTTCCTTGGCCTCTGTATCCAGATCTCTCACGCATCGAGCATGTATGGGATGTGATTGGCCGTCGTTTAACTGCCCTGCCCCTGCCTCAGAGGACAGACAACCTGTGGAAGATGGTTGAAGACATGGTCATCCATTGCTCAGGAAACTATCCGCATGCTCATTGCATCTATTCCTCGAAGGATGGTTGCTGCTTGTATTGCCACAAGAGGTGGTCCTACTATCTACAGACCACCCTGTCTATGCTATTACTGTATTGCATTATCCTTCAGAAATTAACATAACTTATTTATATATAATATATATATATGCCAGCTCTGTCTGTGTGTCCTTTATCATCACACACTATTCGCTCTTTTATGGTGTTGCATTTTCTATATCGTAAAGATTCAGCTTCAGATTTTTTAATAGTGGTCACTGGCCATAGCCTCCAAGAACAAAGTTTTTAGTGGCCAAAAATTTTTCAACAATGACAGGTGTCTATAATCAAATTTATATTGATATGTTATACACCTGGCTGTTGAGGTATATTCATGGATTGAAAATACTTAAAATTATGTAGGTATATACTTTTTTTTTATATTATGTTTTATGGACAGTAGGCTAAAGACACCCTATTTAGAGAAAAGATAATAACACAAAAGAAAGAGAAAAATTTAAATTGCAAAATTTGATTTAAATTCATTTAATTTTATTCCCTAGCCATAAAACAACTGTTAAGGTGCCTTCTCACTCACTGCATCGCAACGGTAGACGGTTCACGGCAACATTCGAAGTTCACGCAACTCTTTGCGGTACGGTAAACCCCTTCACACTGTCCATCGACAGCGAAGAAATTTAGCCAATCAGATGAAAGTGCAGAAATTTCTCCTAGTACAGCAGCCATGTTTAAAAACTATCTCTTCCAAAGCAATTTTATATACATTAAATATTATATAATTGAAATTTAGACATCATTAATATAATCTCTTTAGCCTCTTCTGATTCAAATTTATATTTACCAGTGACTCACTAGTTTACAGTATTGACGCATTTTAGAAAATTTGCCTTCTGTGAATTTAAATAAGAGATTACGCGAGTTTGCTGTGGCGATATATACATATTTTATCAGTTTTCTTAAATAAGTTAACTAAAGTTATTCCATCACAAAACACAAAGGATCCTAATTTAAATTGTTTTAGAATATTTACACTATGGCAAATTCCTCGTTTTAACGAATACAATTATCTTCTCTTTATCGAATCCTTTCGAAAAAAGAAAAATATCTGTCAGAATTTAGAAAATTGATTTTGATGTATGTTTTTTAGACTTATAATCTGTTTTCTCTTTAAAATAACACTCTGAAATAGCACTAAATGTTTTACATGATATAATTTATTAGTACATTTCAAATGTGAAGCTTTGGCTTGGGCGGTAGAGAATCAACTCCGCGAATGAGTGGGCTCTGGTTCGAATCCAAGTGAGTCTTAAATTTTACAAGTGCTGCCATCTATTGCTAAAATATTCAAATAAAATTGTTTTATAATAATCTGCAGAATTTTTTGTTTTATATTTCAAGTTTTATATACAAAATAACCTTATATCCGTAAATTATTTTTAATTTGAATGTTTATAAAAATTTATTTCGAAGTTACTTTTAAAAATATCTTGAAGTATACTTTATACCAGCTTACCAGCAGATACAGATGGAATATACATTTTAAGATATTCTTCTTAATTGAAAAAGTTCTTGTAGAAATAGTAAATATAAAATGTGGATATAAAATTAGACAGCAATCATCCTTATAGTAGTTATCTTTCGACATGTCATTTTAAACATTTTAGATTAGAATAAAAACAAAAACAAACTATTTTGAAATTTTAAAAAGATTGCATTTTAATTATTTGGCGCTAACATTTGAAAATTTTTTTATTATTTTAAATGTACATAGACAATTAGAAATTTACAATGTATTTGAAAATCATTTATTTTTAATAAAAAAAAATAAGTTTACATGTAAATATAAAAAATCTATTTTAAAACATAATTACTTAATAAATATAAATGTAGTTAAAATAATTTTTAAATTTAAAAGTCTACTTTAATGAGAAATGTTTTAAAAGTTACAAATGAGCAAAGAACATATTCGGATAATGTAGGTATTTAAAAACTTTTGAAATCAAGTATAAAATGTTAATGAACTTAAATTTGTTCAAGACATGATATTTTAATAACGGCATTCTTGAATTTAAATACTTTTTACGATTTCTTTTTCTTTGTTTCATTTCAGTCAATATCGGCAATATCGCTTTTTAAACTAATTTTGTATCTTAAAATAGAGTGAATATTTTTCAATAAATATTTATTTAAGTTTTTGTATGGATGTGTGACAAATCCAAATATTTTTTAATGTTCATTCTGCTGTGTAAGCTCCTGATACCTGAAGCAATTGATATAAAGAAAAGAAAATAATTACTATATGAAATATTAATTTAACAGGTGTAAAAACATCATCTACGATGCTATTGGATGTTGCGTTGCCTTCAACCGTGCGGTACGCTTTGAATTTGGTTTCATTTCGAATTTTGTGTTGCGGCCTGCGTTCATCGCAGAAAAGAACTCCCCCCCCCCCCCCACACACTTTTTCATCGTACAGCACATGCGTGAACTCAACCTTCTTCTGCCTTTCGGTGAGTGGGAAAGCACCTTTATACAAACTAGTATGTTTTTTAAAAAAAGGCAGAAACTAGAAAATGACTACATTTTTAAAATATTAAAATAAAATTAAAAGAAACAGTTAACAGACAATATGAAAATATTAATAATTACAAATAGATTCGATAGGGTTGCCATGGGCGAGAAATACATAAAACATAACAAAATTCTTATAAATTGATGAATAAGAGGACTTAAAAAAATTTCTGAGACACAATAATCCTAAAAATATTAGAAAGAATTTATTTTTTTTCTCAAGAAATAAACGAGGATGCTAAGAGATTAGTGTTTTACAGCTAAAACTTCTCTTGGCTTAAATTCGATTTGATTCTGCAAATTATTCAAAATTTAATTAATTCTGCCTTTAAACTCAAAATGTATGAAGCTTAGAATGTACAAAAAGAATGTTATCTCTTCTAAACAAAATATTTCACCTGAATATTAAATGCAAAAATATGATAATTCAGTCAGATGCTCTAAGGTAAAATAATTAGAAGATGAAGATATATAGGGAAGGATTATTTTAGTAGGGCACCTCAACAGCAGCTGTTGAAATAGTGACAGAACAATTAAGAACAGTTGAAATAGTGACAGAACAATTAGGAACAGTTGAAATAGTGACATTTCTTTTGGTAAAAGAAACCAAAAGGGAAACAAATTTTCTTACAATGAAATGAGTTTTGTTAACAGACTGATTTATTTAAATTTCAGTTGAATTTTTTTAATTTAAAATAAAATTATTTCATAATACATAATGCAAGATTCAAATTAGTAATAGCATAAAGAAAATCTATAATATATCATGGACAGTGACCTCAAGTATGTTGATTTACTCAAATACACAAGACATAGATGAGTAAATCACATTATAAAGTGAATACTTTTGTGAATATTAATTAGTTAATGCAAACAAATTGCATAAGTGGAAAATCAATTTTATAATTAAACAAAATATATGGAGGATCATGTACAAATGCCGGTTTCCAATAAAAATATCCATCAAAATAGCCCTTTATATTATTAATAATATGTTTGAAAATAGTTTTTCTGTATAAAACACGAAATAATTATAAAAATTGTAGGCGATGCAAACAGATTATAAAAGTGGAAAATATTTCTCAAATTAAACAAAATATAACGTGAATTGCATACAAATGCAGGTTTTCGCAATGCTGCTTCAAAATAGCATTTTATTTGGCGACCAGCCTGTTCGCTACCCTTGAAAATTCTGACCGTGGCAAACTCGTTGGCGCGACCTACCAGAAAGGTGTAAGGTAACTGCTTGGAAGGCCAGGAAGTGCCACACAATTTAGACCGGAACCCAATGGGGGAGGCATCCAAAGAGACCGTACCCTCCTTCCCCTACCACAAACCTCTCGGAAGGACTTGCAGTCCCACACGTTTAACGTGATCGTACTCCGCGTGAACACGGCTGCAGTTTTGGCAATGGCGGGAATCGAACCCGGGCCTACCGAGTGAAATTCCCGCGCGCTTACCACTGGGCTACCGTGCCATCCGCGACAATCTCCATAACTTTATTTTTATTCGGCAATTTTGGGAATCGAACCCGGGCCTACCAAGTGCAAATCCCGCGCACTAACCACTGGGGTACTTCACCCTCCGCGATATTCTTCATAACTTATTTTTTATTCACCCAATTTAGACCGGAACCAAGTGGGAGAAGCATCCACAGGGACCGTACCCTTCTTCCCCTACCACCAACCTCTCGGAAGGACTTACAGACCCACATGTTTAACGTGATCGTACTCCGCGTAAACACGGCGGCAATTTTGGGAATCGAACCCGGGCCTACCGAGTGCAATTTCCGCGCGCTAACCATTGGGCTACTTTGCCCTACGCGACAATCTCCATAACTTTCTTTTTATTCATCCAATTTAGACCGTACCCTCCTTCCCCTACCACCAACTTCTCGGAAGGACTCACGGACCCACATGTTTAACGTGATCGTACTCTGCGTAAACACCGCGGCAATTTTGGGAATCGAACCCGGGCCTGGTAACTGGTTGGACGGCCAGGATGTGCCACCCAATTTAGACCGGAACCCAGTGGGGGAGGCATCCACAGGGAATGTACCCTCCTTCCCCTACCACCAACCTCTCGGAAAAACATACGGACCCATATGTTTAACGTGATTGTACTCCATGTCAGTGGCGGAAATCGAACCCAGGCCTACCGCGTGCAATTCCCGCGCGCTAACCACTGGGCTACTTCGCCCTCCGCGACAATCTCCATAACTTTCTTTTTATTCACCCAATTTAGACCGTACCCTCCTTCCCCTACCACCAACCTCTCGGAAGGACTCACGAACCCACATGTTTAACGTGATCGTACTCTGCGTGAACGTGGCGTAAGTTTTGGCAGTGGCGGGAATCGAACCCGGGCCTACTGAGTGCAATTCCCGCGCGCTAACCACTGGGCTGCCGTGCCCTCCGCGACAATCTCCATAACTTTCTACATATTCACCCAATTTAGACGGGAACCCAGTGGGGGAGGCATCCACAGGGGCCGTATCCTCCTTCCCCTACCACCAACCTCTCGGAAGGACTTACGGACCCACATATTTAACGTGATCGTATTCCACGTAAACACGGCGGCAGTTTTGGCAGTGGCGGGAATCAAACCCGGGCCTACCGCTAACTTCCCGCGCGCTAATTTGCAATTTAAAATGACCATATGCTTAATTCCATCATCCTCATTCCATTGTTTCATTGTTCCATCATTTAAAATATCCATAAAATTAAAATATCCAAAAGTTAAAATATACATTTAAAAAATCCAGATCGTCCCATCATTTAAAATATAAATATAATAATTTATATAGAGCAAAGGCGCTCTATTCAGAACCGTGACGTCACCTCCACCTTGACGTCCCCACCCACCACCTTCCCTGCTTCAGCGGGGGAGAAACGAAGCGTCACGCCGAGCGGAACGGCGAGAAATTTAAAATCATGACGTCTTTAAAATTGCGATCCTGAAGGCAATTTTCATTATTTCTGGACCAGATTAGACTTGTAAGAATGCCAGATGTTTGACCTTTCTGAAAATGTAAATTATTAGTCGAAATTATGAGTACTTTTCACGATGCGAGAATTTAAAAACCAAAAATCGTTTTCTTGAGCAAAAAGTGACTTTTGTTTTAAAATCTTTAAAAAATATTAGAAATCGAAATTCAGATTTGAAATTGATATATTTTTACTCGAAATTCTCTGCTCTTTCCGATGGTGTAATTTGTTTTTTTCTACG
The DNA here is from genome assembly GCA_951213105.1 of Amaurobius ferox. Taxonomy (NCBI): domain Eukaryota; kingdom Metazoa; phylum Arthropoda; class Arachnida; order Araneae; family Amaurobiidae; genus Amaurobius; species Amaurobius ferox. Next base: position 130,036,632 of record OX578152.1, read on the forward strand.
ATGTCTGGATCGTGGAGAAAAAAGGGCAAAAAACGGTCGAAATCGCATAAAACATTAAATAAATAAAAAAATAATTAAAATTTTAAAAATCGGTTTTGACGTGTCCCCTTCCCTCCCCCCCGGGTCTCCGATTGCCAAATTTCGTAGCTCTCCGACGCGCGGTCGCGAAACGTATAGTGTATAAGACAGACACACAGACATTGCCTTTTATTATATAGATAATATGATTGGAAAATAGTTTTACTCTATAAAACACTAAACAATTACAAATATTGTAGTCGTTTCAAAAGTGGAAAATATTCAAATTAAACGAGATAGATATGCCGAGGGTTGCGTACAAATGCAGATTTTCCCAATGCTGCTGTAAAATAAATAGCCTTTCATTTTATTAATACGGTAGAAAAAGCTTTTTTTTTGTGTATACAACACGAAATTATATAAATTTCAGTCTGTGCAAATAGATTGTAAGAGTGGCAGGAAGATAATCATTGGTGATCACGCTTCAGACACAGTGGGAATCGCCGTGTGCAAGCTCCAATTTCATAATCATGGAGTAACAGATTTTCAGATGTATGACAGGGAAAACTGATCAAATTTCGCTGCATTTTTGGAACATATATGACCGATTTCATGGCATTTGCGGGATTTTTGTAACTTGTAGACATCCTGTGAACTAGGGAAAGGATTTTCGCCTGCAGCAAAAAGAAAATTCCCAGGCAAAAAACTAAAAATGCGGGGGAAGTACTCAGAAAAAACATAATTGCGATATCTTGTAAAAATGAAAATTTTATTCGATGGAATTTGCTACCCGTATATGCGCGGAGACAGTTTTATAGTTTTCTCTAAAATATTTCACTGATTAGGTATACATAGTATCTTAAGTGTCACCAAATCACGATGGACTGTGATTCATTCGTAGCTATGTGGAATCATGGTCCACAACAACGAAGTGATCCGCAAGGCAATCGGCCTGATCTACTGTCCGCCGAAGCTGTAAGTCTGAAAGAATTTCTGAGAAATTTTGGTCACCAGAAATTACCTTCATTTTGACCAGTTTTTGATTGACTGCGATTTGCATATAGTTATAGAATCGTAAGCCGTGATTTGCAACAACGAAGCGATTGATTGCCTCGTGGTCACGAGGCAATCGGCCCAATCTAACTACCACTGACGCTGTAGGACTGAAAGAACTTTGGTTGCCAATGGCGACCTGGCCACCGCAAATCTGCATATCTAGTGTCGGGTAGTGTATGTGAGTAGTTTGCAATAAAATAGAATCTGCAGAACGATGTCTAATTTTAATGAGTCGAGATTTTTTTTTTAATACATTTCACTACTTTAACAGTGGATTGATATAATGGAGTTTATTTTATTGACTGATTATCATCACTCTGGCATTTAAAACAATTGCTTGATTTACATATATGTTGGATTAAGATGGCAAGTAAACCTTTTGCTTCCCTATATTCACCTAGGAAATATATATATACAGGGTGTCCAGTGCTATCGGTGCCCAATGGCTATTTTCTCAACCGGTAGTCACAGAGATATACTTCCAATTCCAAAAAGGTTATAAATTTTAAAATCTGTTATCTTAGAAACAGTTTAAATCAATAAATGCATTTCTTAAAGAAATACGAAATATAAATTTTTATACGGTCATCCGTTCCTACCAATTATATTTAGAAAATTCATCCTGATATAATTTCATGCAAAATAAAAAAAAAAATTTCCTTTTATGACCAAAATTCACAGAGTTATGAAACATTAAACATTGACTTAAGTCACTTTTCCATGCATAAAAATGTCCCTTTTCAGGTAATCAGGGTCCGTATTGACCATTTCTCCAGGTAACCAAAGTGCTCCAACTTTAAACAGCTATAAGTCTGTCAATTTTGGTCGTAAAAGGATGATTTTTTTTATTATTTTGCATAAAATTATATGAGGATGATTTTCCTGAATATAATTGGTAGGACCAGGGAACTGTTTAAAAATTTATAATTTGTATTTCTTTCAGAAATGCATTTATTGATTTAAACTGTTTCTAAGATAATAGATTTTAAAATTTAAAATATTTTTGCAATTGGAAGTGTGTCTCTGTGACTAACTGTTGACGAAATAGCCATTGGGCACCAATAGCACTGGACACCCTGTATATGCAACTTCACGTAAAATTGGTAACAAACAGATTATGAGAGGTGAGTGAAGTAGTAGCTACTAAATGGGAGATTTAAGGAAATGTAATTTAAACTTCTTTCAGAAGATATAGCAAAAACCTTAAACTTAATGGAGTGCCCTTTATTATTCAAACAAATTGTTTATGTAAATCTAGCACAGCTGATTTGAGGGCGAATGACATTTTGGGGGGCGAATGACATATTAAGGAGGCCAAGTTTTCTTTTTGCCCTATATAAATACAGTACAGGATCTATTATCCGGAATGCTTGGGACTTCAGGCATTCTGGATAAGGGGTTTTTCCGTAATTCGGAACACTTTTTCTAAAACTTACTGGAATGGTCTCAAATGTCGTTATAGAAAATTATAATTCATTTTAAAAACATAAATGTATTGATAAAAGCTTTTTTACAATCTATATGGGTTAACTAAAATGCAAATTACATGTAATTATAGTATCAAATTTAGTGATTAAGAAAAATTTTGAAAGAAAAAAATGTCTGAAAAAAGTTGATTATTCAGGGTAGTTATTAGAAGTCTTTTTTTTTTTTTTTTAACATTTCAACTAAAGTGGGCCCTCACCATATTCATCTAATATTTTGCCAGAAGCACTTTTGTTCATATGTTTCAAAATATTTTAAAGTACTTTTAATAAAATTAAGCTGAGAAGGATGTTCATTTTTAATTGAAATGAGATTATTCAACTATGGGTGCAAATATATCAAATTCTAATTTATGCTCTTCAAATGTAATGTATGTCTTCAAATGTTTCTAATAAGCCTTATAATTCTAAATGCCTGCATAAATAAAAAAAAAAATTAATTTCGTTATCCTAAACATATATCTCATTTTCACCAATAATATGTTTAAAAGATAATATCCCAGCATAAAGTACAAAAAATATAAAAATATTAGTGGATGGAAGCAGATTGAAAAAATGGAAAATATTTAAAAATAAAACGAAATATACCGGCGATCGTGTTTAATTCGTGATATTGCTAAACTGTCTTCTATAAATTACTAATTAATAAAAGAAACACGTAAACCCATGAATATACTGCAATGGAACTTTTTGCTAGAGTCAATTTTCTGTGCAAAATAGCCATTTTCATCCAAATAATAGGATTTAATTGAAAATGATTTTGATCTTGGAATTCCATCAACGTTTTTTAAAATATTGAAGATGTGTATATTTCCACGGAGATGAAAAAAAGAAAAAAATAGATTTTCCCGAGAAAATGGCAAGTTTATTGCTTGGGTTAAGTATTTAAAGAGATCAATCAGAAAGCCCTGAATGACATTTTATAGCTGCTATACTTTTCTCTGCATTTAGGCAAAAGTTAACTCTCATTAATTTCGGAAATTCCTTACTTAACGTACTTTCTATCATCTCGTAAATGCACTGAGGACTCTTTTTTTTTTTCATCTTTTCCAATAAATGTTTATTAAATTATGCAAAATAGTGTGAATTCTGCGCGGCACATCGCGTTTGAAGAGCGTAGGATTTCTTTAGCGATATCGGGATATTTCTAATGAAAAAGTTGGAATGCTTTTACCGAAAATCAAAGTCCCGGAGCAAAGCGCAGAAAAGAAAATGTAACGCATTCGGAAAAATCGAAACCTTTGTGCCTAGTGTGCTCTGCCCTATACTCCGAGAAAAAAATGAAACGCCATTAAAAATGCACCTTGCAGCGACTTGTCCGTAACTAACTCCTGTATTATACTATACAGGAGTTAGTTATGGACAAGTCGTGGCTCCTATATACTATACAGGAGACTTATCCGAAACTACTGATGAATGGAATGACGCGTCTCGCCATCAATGTGATGGTATCGCCCGTGCCGGATCGTCACCTCCGAGAGCTACTATCGGGGGTGACAGCCAGATGCAGCCGCGTAGGAAATTTTTGGGAAAAATGGTTCTACTTTGGATGTTTTCCGGAAAAGAGGAATTGTGGAACTTCTCGGAAAAAACATGATCCACGGAATATTTTCATTCGCTATCGCGAGTTTTCCTCGCGATCCTCTAAAATAGTAGGTTTCAATGCATTTTTTTTATTGATATTGCTAATTAAAGCAAAAAAGCATTTGGCGGGATTTTAAACAAAAAATCGCTATTTGGCGCAATATTTAGCAAATAATCGCTTGTTGGCGCAGAATTTGGCATTATTTTGCCGTATTCCGTTTTGGGAGAGTCCGGATATTGGAACGCCGGATAAGAGATCGCGTACTGTATATCTAAATGTTGTGTCACATAAATAGAAACTAGGTTTCATAAGAGAGAAGTGAACATATTTAAAATTATTGAGATTAGATGATAAGTTAGGATTAGAATCCATAATATTATATTTTTTTATCTTGCAGCAATGATTGTTAATTCTAAAGTGAAAGGAAGAGCTTGTTTCAAGCTAAGTTACAAATATTGCAGGGCAACTTATAAATGCAATTGAAAACCTTGCCAAAAGTTAGGAGATTATTATCAGATTTGAGTTATTTAACAGACATGAGATAAATTGAACAGCCTAGGTCATAATTAAAAAAGAGGTAACCTCTTTCTCTTGGGAGACATAAGGCATAGTTTGTTGACATAAGGCATGATTCGAAATCTAAACTCAATTAGCATATTTCATATAATATAAATAAAACAGTCTTAAATAAATATAGAACCTAAAAATAGGTCACAAATATAGAAATAATATATATAAATATTCCATTAAATGTGTGAACATGAACGAAAGAAGTAACTTTCCAAATGTTTTGAATTTTACTTTTAAGCTTGTGTAATATTAAAATATCAACTAATAAAGTTCTTATTTATATTCTATAAAAATGTTTTGTTAACATTTACAAATTTTTTTTTTCTATTTTTCAGAATATATCGAATTAGCCTTAATTAGATTCCCTACAATGACGCCTGATGTAGACACCGATTTGATTGGAATATTAAAGAATTTATCTCTAAAAGTAGATGCAAGACTTAAAGGCTGGGAATATGTCTTAGGTAATTAAATGATTAAATGATTCTCCCTACTGGCATCAATGCACCTTGCTAATGGGTCATTTCATGTCAATTCAACTAGGGCATGTCACTCTTCCCCCCTTAGAATTTTCTTAAATTTTATAAAGTAACATAACAAACTTATACTACCATGCAAAATTTTAGTTTATTCCATGCATTAGTTTTTTAGCAATAAATTCTTAAAGAAAGGGAGAATTCAGTCCATGCATTCACGTGCTGCTTTGCAGTTGCATGAAATGAAAACCTGGTGTTTGACAAAACCCTTTCTTGCTCTGCACCTAATTGTCAGAAACACAATTTTTTCTATGGATATTCTAGAATGTATGCTTATTATTAAACAGTATACATTTTGATAACATTTTAATTAAACCCTGTTATTTTTTACCTCAAAGTTGAAACATATATTTAAAAAAAAAAATTAATTGCAGCAAAAACATTTTTTTTTTCAAGATGAGCTCCATATTTACATTTCCTGATGATTTTTTTTTATATGTTATTTATACAGTAACCTTCTTATCAAAAAAAAAAATAGAGAGGTGTTTTTTGGAAACTGTGAGAAAAAAAAATTTTGTATAAAATATAAAAAATTTACTTAGCTGCATTTTTATTAGTCAAGAATAAAAATAATTTACCTATTTAATAAATTTATGTATAATTAACTGAATTTATTAATTTATTTATTAAAATTTTTATATATTATTAATTGTTATCAGAAAGAATACAAGGAAATATTTTTAAATATTCCTCTTGTGACTATATTGATAACTAAATTGCATAATTTTAAACCACATAAAAACTTAATTAGATATGTTGTAGTTACTATCATTCTGTTTGAAGAAACAAATTCCTTTTTCCTTTCTTTCCAAAATGTGAGATTATTTCCCAAAAGTATAGGGAAAATCCAGAACACGGAAAAGAAATTTGATACCCTCCCAGAAACTGAGATATTCCCTTGCAGCAATAAATAATGTCAAGGTTATGACTACATTGCAATTGGAAAGGATTTTCCTCTAGGGTGTGCCACTATGTTTTCTTTGTAGAATTGTTTTGTGCCGGAAGTGGGGGGAGCGAATCGGAGCAGACATGATCGAGTGCATGAGCTCAGCAGGTGGGACAATGTTTGTCACAGTTCCGGTGTATAAAGGGAAGTTGATGGTGGTGATGGCGTAAGGTACCACTGGCAGCACAAAACTTGATCATGATGTATGAGTGTATTTACACGTAGATATTGCATTGTTGTTGTTGAAACCCAGACCGTCCGACCTACGTAGATATTGCATTGTGTAAACTTGAACGTCATGAAGCCGGTACGTGAATAAGCGATTCGGTTTCAGGAACAAAGAAGATTTCCATGTGGGGAATCTCAGTGATTGCACATGTAGTAGCTCGCGAATGATGAACTGTGTGTAGAAGAACTGGCGATGATTTGACTTGGTTGCTAAATAATGACTCAGGAGTTGTTTCTTTTCCCATTCCAATAATTCTTTATTAAATTCTTTAGGCAAGGTTTTCATATTAACATCCTGACAAACATTTGTCAGATACATAGTTTCAACAGATGATATGCCAAAATATTCTTATAAGACGATTGATCAATTATTCTATATACAAACCATAAGTAGAACACTATGCATTACATGCGTTGAAATTCATCTGTGCTGAAAATCATCTCACAGATACAATAAAACTTCTTCCGAATGCGGCATTCTACTGAGATACTTCATTATTCCAGATTTAACTTTAAAACCACTAAGAAGATTTAACTTTAAAACCACTTTAGATCAACCATTTCGATAACTTGCCCCGTGGGCATACATACGACCTATCGCTTTGGAATTATATCGCCAACTGATTTTGATCACCAATATTCTGACATAAGCGTCTTAGTATGATTGCGCGCATTCATGACGAGAAGAGTTTCAATGCTTAAGAATATGAAATGCAAATTCGCAGTAAATGTACAACAACTCGGGAATGTAACAATACACCAAGGTTTACCGAAATTGGTGGGAAAGCATCAAGAAGCCGAAATACAGAATTGGCATGTTATCAATTTGGAATAAAATTTAAGAACAAGTTTTTGAATCGAAAGTAATTTAGAATTTGCCGAATATTAAATTTAAACGAAAATAATTAATAAACAAGGGTATGCATTTCATAACAGAATCCAAGGCTATTAATGTCGTTAGGAATGTGCAGTTTCCCTGCTTTCAATATAATCTTCTGGCTAAAAGTATTAGTGCAAATTTTATCTCATTGTTTTTTAAATAATGGCCTCATGCAGTTTTCAGTGTACAATAAATATATATATTTCAAAATTATATAATAAAAATCTAAAGAACAATTTTAAATTATCTTGTAATGATCAGCAGTTTCTTATGTAGGGAGCATATATATGATAGTATACACAAAGATGTAACTGTGTGCCTTCATCATAGACAGAAATTTAAAATAGGGTTTCCTATGCATGCAAAAAAAGTTCTATGATCTTTTTAATTGCCACATGAATGATAGGAAATCAAAACTAAAATGTACCACATTACAACTTGCAAAAAAGTTAAAATAATGTTTATTTTCATTAAAAAAATCTATCACATGCCCATAACTGCCAATGTTTCTGATGTACCCAGAAAGTTTCTGATTTTCAGGCATCCTTCCGATCGGAAACCGATTTCTTCTAATTTTTCATTCACAAGCTAAAAATTCCTACTTTTCCACGATTCCGCTACAAAAATTCTCTAAAAATGTCTCCTGAAAATGATAAACAAATTTTGTTCACTTTCTTTCTGGCGACTGGCGGATGTATTCCATTCACATGTAGAAGAGCAGTCGTGAAGATGTACCAACTGGCACTGAGGACTCGATGATTGGCTGAATCATTTCGTGGAAAAGTAAGTCATGTCATATCCACAGAAAAAATGATGTGTTTGTAACATACAATTACGTGCATAGTAAGAAATTATTTTATCAAACACAAGGTTTTCATTTCATGCAGGGTTGTTTGATTTAAATCGGCTTGATAAATCAAGCCGATGATGTGACTCAATCATCGGCTTGATAATCAGTTGTTTGATAAATCAAGTGATTTAAATCATGATTTAAATCACTTAATTTTTTTTAAAAAAATCATTGATTAAAATCATTTTTTAATTTTGTCATTTTTTGAAGTTTTTTTTTTTTTTGTATTTTTATGCTAAAATAACCTGGAACAGAATAAATGTTTAAAATAATAAAATTCCACATCAAGACATCTTTAGAGTATATAAAAAAAAAAACTAACATCCTTTCCTTAACTCTCTGTCAGTGGAGATAACACTATTAATTGGTTACAATAATTCATTGCTTGGAGTATAAAATCAAGTAACAATGACAACTGACCAGTGTTGCCAACCTATTTTCTAATTTTATAGCTAAAAATCACTCAAAATATATCTACAATTATCTAGATTTTCTGTCAGTTATCTAAAAACATAGCTAGACAATATTTAACATTTTAATTGTTCTTGTGATGATTTATTGGGATCAGTGGTTGCGATACAGTTTTTACATGCATATTTCAAGCTACAAAAATTTAAAATACCTTTTGAAATGTTATTTATATGTGCTGTAATAATTTTTACCATAGAAATAAGAAAATTTGGTTCCTTCCCTTTTTTGTGATTTTTGCTGGCGCATACCAATATAGAAAACAATGTTGGGAATAGGATTGACCGGCCCTTAAGCAGTTTAGCAGATTGGGCTCCCCCACCAATCCCTACCCTCACCTATTTTTTAAGTACTTAAAAAATAACTCTGAGGTCTCTTAGGATCATAGGGCTCCTGGACATTATCCCCTTTGTCCCTCCCTCTCTTTAATTCAATGGTCCCCAACCTATACAGTACAAAAACTAAGGCTTTTTGGTACTTTTTGCTCTTGATCACAGTAGAAAAAAAAAACTTGTAGCTTGTAAGAAACTTGAGAAAAATTGTAGCTCCACCTCTGATAAGAATATAAAACACTTTATTTCCACATTAACGAATCATAATCAGTGCCTGACTGAAAAACGATAAAACTTCATTTGCTGTACATTTTCGATATGTAACCATAGCTTCTATGTCCTTCAAAATTAGGGGGGGTGGGGGTGGTTTATAATCATAACATTTCCCATATGCGTGTGTCTTAATAGTCCTAATTTAACTGTTGAAATGGCATTCAGTAGCTTTATTTTCATTCTATACCGGAGCTTTGTTTTTACATAACTCATGCTAGTAAAAAACTGTTATGCTCCTTTTGAGACAATTACCAACACCATCTCAATTTTACACAAAAAATATTTGATTTTGGTGAAATTTCATAAAATTATCTAGATTTTTAGGTATTATCTAGATGCCCATTTTCATTAGATAGATGTCAAAATTATCTAGATTTGTAGTCATGATGTAGATGCCCATTTTCATTAGCTAGATGAAGTATTATGTGGATATCTAGCTAAAAATTATCTAGATTGGCATCCCTGCAACTGACAAAGAAGTATTTCTCTCTGGACACTAATCCACCTGTAGCCCAATAAACCTGTTTTTCAACTATTTGGAAGGAGTACCCAGGACACTTCAGATTCTGTTGCAAACTTGACTCTAGAGCAGGGGTGCACAACCTTTTAACACGTGCAGGCCAATTTCACATAGACTAGGCAACGGCGGGCCGCAAGGGGAGGGGGGGGGGGTTACCACCCAGAAATATATTTTTAGTAAATACCGAAACAAAAAATTAAAAGTAAAAATTAAAAACAAATACAGAAATGAAAAAAACAACTCACTTGCTTCAAAAACGTACAGATATCACCAAAATCCTTTTATTTTTTTGTAGAGCTAGTGGGAAATTTGACATTGTTTGGCTTTCATTATTCTTTCAATGTCTGGTTCAATGTTGGATACAGCGATCCGTAGGTTTCCCTCCAAGTGTTCATCAGTTAGACGAGAACGACCGTTTGATTTCATTTGTTTCATTAATGAAAATGATTGTTCACATAAGTAGCAGGGTGGCCACTCAACCTGGAAACCGGGAGAACCGGGAAAAGTCAGGGAATTTTAAAATAGTCAGGGAAAACCGGGAAAAGTCAGGGAATTTTGTGAAAATTCTGGAATTTTTTTTTTTTACTAGTTGTCCAGATAAAAACAGAACTGCCAAGTTTATACGCCATTTTCGAAAAATTTCGCTAAGTATTACGCTGTATTCGTAACCGCTAAATAAAGGTTGCCATGTGTCCATTTAATTCCGTATAAAAGCAAAATTGCGGAGTTTGTGCGTGATTTTGGACAAATGTCGCCAAGTACAGAGATGCCAACTTTTACGGATTTTCCGTAGTTTGTACGGATTTTTACTTTATCTTACGGTTTTACTCCCAAAACTACGGAAAATCCCGTGAAATCCATGCATCCTACCATTCAGTTCATATTCCCTGCTGTGCTGAGAGTTCAAAATTATCAGTTCGCATCCATTTTCTTCTTCTAATGATTTCATATCAGAACAATAGACCAATTTATTTTTATAGTGCCCGTAAAAATAAAGAAATATTTTACTAAACAAATTATATTTCGCTTAAATTATAGGATTGCGCAATTCAGTCCTTTTCGGGCTTTGCTGAGAGTACACAATTGTCTTTTTCCATCCCTCTCCATCCCCTTATTATTGCACTTTAACTTGACTAAACTAGCTTATTTTCATATTTTGGTTGATTATAAAGGCAAATTTTTTAATTATTTTCACATAAATAGTACGATCGCGAAATTCAGTTTTTTTTTTTTTTTTTTTTGCGGGCGTTGCCGAGAGTACGCAATTATCCTTTTCCATCGATCTCTATCTCCCTATTGTAGCACATTAACTTGACTAAACAAGATTATTTTCATATTTTGGTTGATTATAAAGGTTAATTTTTTAATTATTTTCACATAAATAGTGCGATCGTGAAATTCAGTTTTTTTTTTTTTCGCGGGCGTTGCCGAGAGTACGCATATCCTTTTCCATCGATCTCCATCTCCCTATTTTTGTACATTAATTTGACTAAACTAACATATTTTCATATTTTGGTTGATTATAAAGTCTAATATTTTAATTATTTTCATATAAATAGTACGATCGTGAAATTCAGTCACCTCCCCCCCCCCCTTCCTCGGACGTTGCCGAGAGTACGAAATTATCCTTTTCCCTTGATCTCCATCTCCCTATTGTTGTACATTAACATGACTAAACTAGCTTATTTTCATATTTTGGTTAATTATAAAGGTTAATTTCCTAATTATTTTCACATAGTGCTATTCAGTTGTAATTAACTCAGTTAAGTTAGCAAAACTACATTTTGAACTTATTCTAAGGTTTTAAAATATATATTGTCAATATACGTAAAATTTTACTGATGGTCAATGCGGTTTTACTGAAAACTCTTGATTTTTCTACCGATGACCCCTTGCAGAGGTTGGCATCTCTGTATATTATATACATTTTACTATATTTTTTTCTATTTTAATGACATTCTTTCGACATTGCTGAATTGACATTTATTCAATGGCTGTGGCTTGTTGTAGTGTAGTTATTGCATATCTTTAATGATCTCTGTCATTGTGAGCAATTTGCAATGCCCATATTACAGTGGCTAGAATAGATAGTGTGCCGACCGAGGCGAAAAACAGGTTCCCTAAAAACCGCCTCCGCCAGACGGCGTTGGTCTCAAATAAGCGGTCTAAAGCGGAGGAGTTAACATTGAAACTAATGGGAATTTAATTCAAACGAAATGATTGATATCTTTGGAAATAATTGAAGAATTTGTCTGAAATTTGATGTAATTATTGCAAGTGGTATACACAAAAAGTCATTTGATTTTCAGAGAGATTGACCTAGGGATATATCCATATTTAAAAAATTTTATTTAGCTTTATCTGTGGTCTTTCAAACATTTGAGATCCAAAATAATCAAATTCATTCATCACAGTAACGTGAAATTCGGTATGACGTTTTCTCTTGTGGTACATTTCAAGTCTTTCGATTTTGAAGCTTATCGGGCTAGCCCGTCCTGGGCCCGCCATATGACTTTACTTTTTGGTATAACTCGAGAACAGGTGTTCTAAAAATTCGAAGTTTAGCATATGCTTGTCATTTGCTGTATATTTTAACTCTTTGGATTAAAAATCTTATCAGGCTAGCCCGTCCTGAGCCCAACAAGAGGAATATATCGTTTTTTGAGAATAACTCAAAATTCGGAGCATCTAGAATGTCTAAATTTAATATATCATTGTCTTTTGTGGTATATTATATTTCATCGCATTTCGAACTTTATCGGGCTAGCCCGTCTTGGCCCGCCAAAGAAATTTACTCGCTTTTCAAGAATATCTCGATCAAATGAAGTAGCTAAAGAATGTGAATTTTGCATATAATTTCCTTTTCGATGGATTTTAATTTAGATTTTGAACCCCATCGGGCTAGCCCACCCTGAGCCCAACAAGAGGAATATATCGTTTTTTGAGATTAACTCAAAATTCGGAGCATCTGGAATGTCTAAATTTAATATATCATTGCCCTTTGTTGTATATTATACTTCATCGCATTTCGATCCTTATCGGGCTAGCCCGTCTTGGCCCGCCATAGAAATTTACTCGCTTTTCAAGAATAACTCGATCAAACGGAGTAGCTAAAGAATGTGAATTTTGTATATCAATTCCTTTTGGATGGATTTTAATTTAGATTTTGAACCCCATCGGGCTAGCCCGTCCTGAGCCCAACAAGAGGTATTTATCGTTTTCTGTGAATAATTCAAAATTCGGAACATCTGGAATGTCTAAATTTAATATATCATTGCCCTTTGTGGTATATTATATTTCATCGCATTCGAACCTTATCGGGCTGGCCCGCCATAGAAATTTACTCGCTTTTCAAGAATAACTCGATCAGTCGGAGTAGCTAAAAAATGTAAATTTAGTATATCATTCCCTTTTGGATGGATTTTAAATTATAATATAGTATTCTAACTTTTGGGATATATTTTAATTCTTTGGATTTTAAACTTTATTGGATTACCCCATCTTTGCCCAGCCTTAGGAATGCATTCGTTTTTGGAAAATAACTCGAAAATTGGAGAAAAATTATCATTTACCAAACAATTAAACAATTACATTAGTTCTCCTTAGGGATTATATTTGAGAAAGTATTTTGTACTGTTGTGTAAACCCACATTCGATCGTCGACCCCCTCCCCCCTTATCCTAGATCTTGCCTACGCTTATATGCAAGAGAATTAAATAATGCGAAACCAGTCCACGATGCACTTTAAAGATTCATAGTAATATAGTGATTCGTACTACATAGTATAATAGAAAGGGAAGTCTTGTGACGGGATTTTTGGATGCTGAAATTCGCAGATTATGAAATGTTAAGCGATTTTTTAGCCTATTTTTCTAGGCAATTTTACACAGAAAAGGCAATAATGATAATTACAGCCCTACATTACACAGTTCTGTAGTTTCAGTACTACTAGAATTCTAGAACTTATCAAATCAAGTAAATACACGATGTCACACGACAAAATAAATAATCAGGAGCTTTAAATAGAGAATATTTGCCTCTGAAATTTTTGTAACCTGTTTTACATTCAGGTACGAAGCAGTGTCTGTCATTCCCTTTCTTTTTAGAATTTGATGACATGCTGCATCAACTATAAAAACTATTAAATATGTTGATAGATCTATTAGAAAACTGATATGGTATGGCTATAAAAACAGTCCTTTTTAATCCAAATATAGATTTTCAACGTCAGTTACAACAAACATCAAATGAGTGAAAGCTTGCTGCTTACACTTTCGAAAAATCTTTCTTTCTGAGTGGGTCCATCCTGTCCAATCTTAGAACGAAAAAGAATATTGTACATGTGACGATTCTTAGTAAAAACAAATTCGATCTCAGATGACCAATGCGCTAATGAGATACTTCCTATTGCATCTAGAGGCCACCCTGAAGGCAGTACAAAATGTCCTTCCCTGGTGTTCTACCCATTTCCAGAGCCCCCGCTGATTTGCAGGTCTTTTGAGCATTGTTCGTGTAAGAGATGTGGTAATTTGCGGAAACGTATTTGAGGAGACGCGCTTGTCGAAATAAAATAGCGGTCGATTATATGTCCACTCTCAACCGAAATTCTTATCAGCGCTATCTTTCACCGTATAAAGAGGCACTTGTAGGCAGCCCCCACCTTGTTCTAATGTTCAAGCGGCAATGGTGTTTCATGTTTTTCTTCCAAATTCACAGGGCCACCCACGGGCATTTTTCCTAGTAGCCGAACATATGAGATAAAACAAAATATTTGCCAGACATTCTCATACATTCTGTTTTTAGGTTTACATGGTAATATGTATCAAAATGCAAAACAAAAGTTTGGTTTTAAAGCATTCGTTCAAGTTATTCATATAATGCTTTTAAAAATTATTGAAAAATTTCAATTTCAAGTAAACAAAATCAATACGTGCGGTCCAAATTTCTGCTAAAGAAATAAAATTATCTTCGTAAAAAGCAGAATACCACTCAAAATACTAATATCGACCGGTTTCGAAGGCATAAAACCTCCTTCGTCAGATCACGCAGAACCGTAACCTTCACTCGTACTCCCAGTGCACCGACCCAACGTCCGTGGACAAATTTCGCACTTCTTAGCTCATTTGCATATGGATGTAACTATGTATTTAGGACACAAGGGGGTCGACGATCGAATGAAGCTTATAGTACAAAATTCATTTTTTTTTAAATATGGACAATTTTGAGAACTAATGTAATTGTTCGGCAAATGAGGGTTTTTACCACACATCCTATCTCCCATGCCTACGCCGCTAATTATATATACGCCGAAAATATTAAATTCTACCCGAAATGGAATTAATATACTAAATTTGGATTTTCTATCTGCTCAGTTTTCGGGTTATTCTAAAAAAATGAGTCTATTCCTATGGCAGGCACAGTACGAGCTAGCTGAAGTTCAAATTCGAAAAAATGAAATATATCACAAAAGACAATAGCATGCTAAACTTGGAATTTTTAGCTACTCCGGTTCTCGAGTTATTTCATCAAACACGATCGCATTCCTAAGACGGACTCAAGACGATGAGGTTCAAATTATAAATTATGATAAACCCCAAAAGAAATTGATATACTAAATTTAGATTTTTTAGCTGCTCCAATTTACGAGTTATTCTCGAAAAATGAGTACATTACCACTATCTCGGGCCCAAGACGGGCGAGTCTGATAAGGTTCAAAATCCAAAGAAATAAAATATACCCTAAAAAACAATGATATACTAAATTTAGATATTCTAACTGCTACAGTTTTGGAGTTATTCTTAAAAAACGAGTACATTCCTTTTGTTGGGACCGGAACGGGCTAGCCCGATCAGGTTTTAAATCCAATGAGCTTAGAGATACCGCAAATGACAACGACATTCTAAACTTGAAACTTTTTGATACTCCGGTTCTAGAGTTATTCCACTAAAAAAGTGAATTTCTAAGTCGGGCCCAAAACGGGTTGGCCCGATACGGTTCAAAAACAAAGGAATTAAAATATTCCCAAAAGATAAGGATGTACTAAATTTATATTTTCTAGTTTCCCCGATTTTCCAGGTATTCTAAAAAACGGGTCCATTCCTATGTCGGGCCCAGGACAGACTACCCCGATAAAGTTCAAATCCGAAGAAACTTAGATATACCCCAAAAGCCAACGACATGTTAAATTTGGAATTTTTAGCTACTTCGGTTCTCGTCTTATTTTTCAAAAACGAATGCATTCTTCAGCAGATCTAAGACGGGCTAGCCCGACGAGCATCAAAATCTAAATTAAAATCCATTCAAACGGAAATGATATACTAAATTTATATTTTTCAGCTACTTCGATTGATCGAGTTATTTTTTAAAAGCGAGTAAATTTCTATGGCGGGCCCAAGATGGGCTAACCCGATACGGTTCGAAATGCGGTGAAATGTAATATACCCCAAAGGAAAATGACATATTGAATTTAAACCTGTGGGTCCGTAAGTCCTTCCGAGAGGTTGGTGGTAGGGGAAGGAGGGTACGGTCCCTGTGGATGCCTCCCCCACTGGGTTCCGGTTTAAATTGGGTGGCACTTCCCGGCCGTCCAAACAGTTGCCTTACACCTTTCTGGTAGGTCGGACGGTCTGGGTCTCAACAACAACAACATTCTAGATGCTCCGAATATTTAGTTATTATCAAAAAAAGATATATTCCTTTTGTTGAACTCAGGACGGGCTAGCTCGATAAAATTTTTATCCAAGGAATTAAAATATACAGCAAATGGCAAGGATATGCTGAACTTCGAATTTTTAGATGCACCTGTTCTCGAGTTATACCGCAGAAACGGGTGAGTTTCTAAGGCGGGCCTAAGACGGGTTAACCCGGTACGGTTGAAAATTGAAAGAATTAAAATACACCCCAAAAGAAAACGATATATTAAACTTAGATTTCCAACGTTCTCTGATTTTCGAGTTATTCTCTAAAACCAGGTAATAACCTACGGCGGGCCCAGGACGGGCTAGCCCGATAAGCTTCAAAATCGAAAGAACTGAAATGTACCACAAGAGGAAACGTCATAACGAATTTCACGTTACTATGATAAATGAACCTGATTATTTTGGACCTCAAAGGTTTGAACGAACACCAGATCAAGTTAAATAAAATTTTAAAAATAAGAATATATCCCTTGCTCAATCTCTCTGAAAATCAAATGACTTTTTGTGTATACCACTTACAATAATCACACCCAATTTCACACAAATTCTTCAGTTATTTCGAAAGATATCAGTCATTTCATTTACAATAAATTCCCATTTGTTTCAATGTTAACTCCTCCGCTTTAGACCGCTTATTTGAGACCAACGCCGTCTGGCGGAGGCGGCTTTTCAGGAACATCTCCCAGCATTGGGAGGTATAGGCGGTCGGCACACTATCCCTTCTAGACACTGTACCCATATTTATAGACATCAGTTTAGACTATTTCTTTTTATTGTCTTCAATGAAAACCATTAAATTCTTTTAAATATTTCAGTAGTCCAATTTTACTGCATTTACATGAATTTTTTATTAAAAATGTCAAAATTTATTTGTAAAAACAAAAAAAATATGTGTATTTTTTTCTCCTGATTTAATATAACTTTTTTGGATAGTTGAGTTAAATTGTTAAGATTCTTTAATCAAATTTGTAACTAAATAGGGACGTGCGTGCGCACGTTTTATGTTAAAATTACTGGTCTGGAATTTCTTTTCAATTCACCTGGAAAACCTGGAAAAGTCAGGGAATTTCAGTATGTCCAAAGAGTGGCCACCCTGAGTAGGTGCTCCCGAATAATGTTATCGTTTTTTGAGCGTGAATTTTCAATTTTTCCATTTCACAAGGCAAATAATTTCTGTAAAATTCTTGCAAAGAAACTTGGAAAATTTAGCTTTCAATTCGGAGTTACTCTGAATTTCGATAAGTTCCATCTGAAAATTGACGGGCGCTGTTTCAATATTTGTCGCGAATGGTATTGCAAATACTTCCAAAGATTTCTCAAGTTTTCTGATATCTTGAAATCGACGACTGAACTCATTTTGCAGATTTTCTACTAGTGAAGCGTATTTAATAATGTTGATGGGATCGTCTTCACAACTTGCAATAAAATTACTCATTGTTGGAAAATTCAACAATTGACCAGACTTGAGTTGTGAATTCCATAATACTAACTTAAACTCAAATGACTTGATCGAGTAAAATAGGTTGTGTATCAGGTTATTTTTCCCCTGAAGCTTCGTATTTAGCTCATTCAGATGTTGTGTCATATCAACCATAAAAGATAAATCACATAGCCATTCCTTGTCTTCAAAGTCTGCAACCAGATTATGATCACGACTTTTGAAAAAAGTAATGATCTCCTCACGCAAGTCATACACTCGCTTCAGCATTTTCCCAGCACTTAGCCAACGAACTTGTGTAAAATAAATGACATCATCATCATACTGAGAATCTAACTGGGATAGGAAATCTCGGAACTGACGATGAGCAACTCCTCTGGAATGAATAAAATTTATTACCTTAATAATGATTTTCATTACATGTTCCATTTTAATAATTTTTGCACAAAGGTTCTCTTGGTGTAAAAGGCAATGGCATGCTATGATTTCATTCCCCACGGCCTTGCTATCTGTTGCCAAATAATTTACTAATCCTTGGTTTTTTCCTACCATAGCTGGCTCGCCATCGGTTGAAATACCATGTAACATTTTTAAGTCCAAATTATACTTCTCCAAGACTTTCTTAACTTCTTGATAAATGTCTGCTCCTTTTGTTGTATTTTTCATTGGAAGTAACGGCAGTAACTCCTCCGTAACATTGAAATCACAGTCAATGCCACGAATAAAAATTGACAGCTGTGCAGTGTCAGTGACGTCTGTGCTTTCATCTATGGCCAATGAAAACCATGTGAATTCAGAAATTTTCTCTTTTAATGTTTTTTCAATATCTAATGCCATTTCTTCTGATCTTCTTGCTACCGTCATGCGATTAAGGCTTATCTTCGAAATAATACCTTTTTTTCTCCGGAAACGCTATATTTGCCACTTCTTCCAAGCATTTTTTAACCAACTCTCCATCCTTGTATGGTTTCAGTTTTTTAACTAAAATTTTGGACACAACAAAACTTGCCTTGACTGCAATTTCCGAATCATCAATCACTCTTTTGAAAATATTTTGTTGGTTTGTAAACTTATGTTGCAGATCTTTAATTTTATCCTTTCTCATTTGTCCCGATAACTCCTTGTATTTGTCAACATGCTTTGTATCGTAATGTCTCTTCACATTGTACTCCTTCATTACACCAATAGTTTCTTGGCAAATTAAACATGTTGCTTTGCCTTTGTTCTCTACGAAAAAATAACTCTCACCCCATTTCTCCTGAAATGCACGATTCTCATCACCGACTTTACGCTTTTTAGACATAGTCACAGAAGTTGTAACGTAAAGCGTATCAAACCAAAACGCTTTTTTTATCGACCTCCAACTATTCTTGGACTTTGAGTCTTTGACTATACTTGGGAGACAAAAACAAATTCCCCTCCTACAACAAACACATTCCAGTTTCCGGTGTAGGTTTGCCGTACGGAAAATTCTCGCCAACAGCAAGCCAACGAAGGACTACCATGGCAGGGTATGAATTCAAACATTCCACTTCTCATTGTAAAAAGTAGACAATTTTTCATTTAAAGCTGTTTGATTTGCTCTTTTTATTTGTTTGTAGACGAAATCTTAAAGAAAATTTGATATAAAAAATAATTTTTTATAAAATTTTATGATGTAGTTTTTCTTTTCTTTTCTTTTCTTCGCGAAAGTCTTGGAATTTTTTTTTATGTATTCGCCAAGCTGAGGGTGGCGGTGGGCCGCACACGATTAGACCGAGGGCCGCATGCGGCCCACGGGCCGCGGGTTGTGCACAACTGCTCTAGAGGATAGCTAAACTTGTTTTGTATAATAGATATAGAAAGCAAATTAGTAGATTCATTTACTAAAATGGCAGGGAGGAAAAAAGATAGTATATGGCTTTTCTTCTGAAATTGAGACAGTTTCAGGCAAAGGTCTGAAAGCAAAATGTAAAGCATGTGGCAAGGAAATGATGAGACTAGTGGCAAGGATGAAAAAGCACAAAGAATTATGCAGAAATCTTTCTGATGATGATGATTGTAGCTCAATTATTCCTCAGAAAACTGATGAAATTGGTAAGTACCTTTTTTAATAAAAATGTCTTACACTTGAAATTGAATGATAATTTTCGAGTTAAATGGCCATTTTATTTTAATATTTTAATTATAAAGTTATCATTAAAATAATGTGATTCCACAATGAGAATTGTAATCTATTTCCATCTGCCATGTTTTTATCTAAACAGAATAGTTTGGTTTGTCATAAATATATAATGTGACATATTTAATTTAGAAATTACTTATTTTATTGTTGTTGTACATGCATTTAATAATCACATTTGTATCCATTTCTGGGTCTGGTCATATATATATACATAGAACATAGATATATACATATGAGGCAGGAAATCCAGGGGCAACTAACTAATAAAAAAAGAAACCTTATCGGATTTCTTATTATCTACTCTTTTCTATATTATTGCTTTCTAGAAATGCTTTTATTCCATTACTTGACTGAAATAGTAAAATGACATTCCTCAGTTTGTGTACACTTTTAAAAGCTTATCTTTTTAGTCCCCAGATAGTTTCGCACAACATAAATTTAATTTACTTTTACTATTTCGTAAATTTTCAAGAGTCTGTCGTTTAGCTATTACAAGGCTGCCACAGGCGACTAAAAGGCGACTATTAGTGACTATTTTTCGCCCAAGGCGACTATGGCGACTATTTTTTAGCTAAAAAGGGCTAAAAAGCGACTATTTTACGCAAGTAGCTACTTTTTTTCGATTGTGGCGACTATTTTAAAGAAAAGTTCAGGTTTTGTTTTCTCCCATTCAACCACGAGAATCAATGCTTGCGTCATGACGTCATGCCCAACGTCAGATGGCGTCTGAAATCTAGAATTCAGCTGCAAGTGCCTGGTGACACTTATACAGGGGGAATCTTCCGCACATAGCATTCCGTATGCTACGTGACAAACCCATGCAGCACGGCAAACTATAAAGACA
The DNA here is from genome assembly GCA_951213105.1 of Amaurobius ferox. Lineage (NCBI taxonomy): Eukaryota > Metazoa > Arthropoda > Arachnida > Araneae > Amaurobiidae > Amaurobius > Amaurobius ferox. Next base: position 130,057,522 of record OX578152.1, read on the forward strand.
AGTATCTCCTGTCAATCATGCCCATGCAGGGGGGTAAACTGAAACTAGAAGTTCTTGTTACAATAACCATAGAGTCCAAACACTTCTGAATGTTATTCATTCCTTGATTATTATGGGAGTGCCAGATGGAAAACATGGTTAAGTGACCTTGACCGCAAGTAAAGAAGTTCGCAATCCATTCATTCGAATTGGTTTACTAAGTACTTTTTTATGTTAGTCTTTTTATTCGAGCCTCTCTCAGAGATCTTCCATTTGGAGAATTTGTAAAGAAAGAAGATATTTATTCTACAACTAATATATGTAAGTACAATTTATCTATTTTTTATGCTAAGATCATTTTCAAGGGTAGGATTTCGCTACATAAATACACGCAAACGTGCCAACTTTCAGGATTTTGGCCGAAGACTCAGGACTTTTCATTACTTCTCCGGCCTCCGGATTACTAACGAAATTCTCTGGCTTTTTTTTTAATTTAAAATTTATCAATTAATCAGACATGGTATAATTCCTCGGAAACACCGATTTTCTGCTTTTTTAGCACTGATTTTTACCATTCCCGGTATCGTAGCAAATCCGTAATAAAATGCAGGGTTAAGCCAATCAAATTAACGGAGATTTACGGCCGTGTGTAATTTAAATTAAAATCTCGATCACTTATTTTATGAAAGTAATAAATATGCTTCTTCAAAGGTTGTCTAATTCAGCATAAATCGCTAAAATGTTATTTTGTTCATTAATTTCGCATAAACACTGCGATTGTGCAATTCAGTTTGTTCTCATGAATTGCCTCGAGTACAATAGTATCTTTTTCCATACATCTCAATTTTCTAAGTATTGCATTTTTGATTGACTAAACTAGCATATTTTCATATTCTGATTAATTATGGTTAATTTCTTAATTATTTTCGCATAAATAGTGCGATTGTGCAATTCAGTTACTTCGCCTGAATTGCCGAGAGTGTGTTAGTATCTTTTTCCATCTATCTCCATCGTTTAAATGTTGCATATTAGATCGACTAAACTAGCTTATTTTCATATTATGGTTAATTTTTTAATTATATTTGCATAATACAAATTTTTCTATTATGAAAAATAGGTATGACCTCTGTGAAGGCATATTTTCTAAAAAGTGGTATTAAAGCAATGATTTAGGCAAATAAAAAGGAAACCATTTTGGCAGGAATATAATTCAGTGTATATATATAAATATATACATATATATATATTATTAAAGATCAATATTTGTTACTTTCTTTAGTGAAAACCTGTGTTTTACAAAATATAAATATTTGTTTTCATTATAAAGTAATTTTCACTGGATGAAACCTTTATATATTGTTTTGTTTTATAATTTATTGTCCTGAAATGTTATAAAATTGGTGTCCTGAATTTTCGTATTTTACCAGTACTATGCCTGAAATTTAATGCAGTTTTTTTTTCGGGGAGGGCATTAAGATTTAATAAATTAATCAAGAATTAATATTATAAAGCTATTTTTTTTTTATAATTTGTTACTAACACTATTTTAATTCAAAAGATAGTTCATGAATTTTTTTTTTTCAGATAAGTTTAAAGCATAATGTTCTTAAATGGTACAATATTTTAATGTTAGCAAATTAAGCAAATATTAAGTGTCATAAGTAAACAATATATTTGCGACAAAATAGTCTCCTGCTTTTTCTGTTTGGAAAGTTGGCATGTCTGTACACGTGTTACATAGCACAATTAGAGGCCTGCCTGCATCGCATGTAACAAAGTTTATAACCCAATATCGGATCAAACATTTAAATTTAGCCAATCTTTACATAATTGAAATAAACAATAATTTTATGTAACTAAATTAAAATTCACTTAAAATATTTTCAAATTCGTTCTGCCGGCTGTATCCATTTTTTTTTAAATTAACACGGCCGTCCCGAAACAGTGTTAAATAAAAAAAGAAAGTCAAACCCGATATGGCCAACGAGTCGGTGAGCCGGGTGTCTGGCTTGCTGAGGAAGCTCATGGCTCGAGCTGGTAAAGCAGAAGGGAAAATTAGGTACAACCAGGGGAGGCGAGTAGAATTGGGCTGCGGATTTAGCGTGAAAATGCATGAATTTTAGTCATGCAATGAACGTTCATAATTTTTATTTAAGGTAGTAATAGTTTTTGTAATAAAAATGGATAAATGTTTGTGTCTAAAATAAAAGTAGCAATTTGTACTTTATAAAAAAATTAATCTGTTATGGAGGAATACATTTGTATACAAATAAATTATAAGGGAAAAAAATGATTTATTAACATAGAGAAATTGCAGTGTTGCAATTTTAAGCACCTTTTGATACTTTCCGCACCCATGCCAAATACAGCATGCGTAAAATTTCAGTAAAGCAACTTTAAAATGCTCAGGAATTGCTCAAATCAGCTGACATTAAAAATCTTTATTTAAAATCAGAATAAAACAAATTAGTAACAGTATCAAATGGTTTTAAGGGTCAAAAATATCTTCATTTCTTCAGGAAATAAAATTATGTACGATGCAAAACAATATAATTTAGATTAAAAAAATCTTAGAAAGCAATTTTTTATGCAAAATATGGATGGCATTTTGTATGAAATTTCACATTACTTCTGAAAATTAAAGGCAGCTTATCAATATATATTTTTGTGGGAGGGGTCATACTCATAGCCAATTAATTGTTTAACTAATATTTAAATACTTATTGAGGAGGGGAAAATCAGAATATATTAGTAATTTAATTTTTTAATAAATCTATTATTAAAATAACTGCTTTTGGTAAAGCATTTGCATTATTTTCAAGTATTAATAATATCTTATTTTTTTAGATGCTGATATTTAGATATGGGGAAGACATATAAAGTTCTATCTGAATGGTTTAGAAGGACTGACAGTTTAGGCTATAAATTTTCAATGTGGTGTAAGAAAATTGATGAAAAAGATGTATTCTGCAGCATCTGCAATAAAAATATTTATTGTGGAACAAAAGGATTTGCTGCCTTATCCCAACATGTCTTGACAAATGTGCATAAGGAAAATGCTACATTGAAATTGCACCACAGTCAATTGTCTTTGGTTATAAAATCTCAAGATCAAGCAAGCAACGAGGCTTCCACAAGTGCATCTATTCTTATTCCAGCTAAGCAAATCCAGTTATATAGTTGTAAAGAAGCTGTTACCAGGGCTGAGGTTATGTGGGCTTTAAAATCTGTTCAATGCAACATGGCAGCTGCTGCAAGTGATGACTTGAAAAATATTTTTAAAGTAATGTTTCCAGGCTCTGATATCGCAGAAAACTTTCGTTTAGGCCGAAGGAAAATAACTTATTTCATCACTGAAGCATTAGGGCCTTATTTTAGAAAACAGTTTATTGATGATGCCCAGAATGCATATTATTCTTTGTTGTTTGATGAAACAACCAATAATGCTGACAAAAAGGAGCTCCAATTTAAAATCAGATATTGGTCTCCAAAAGCCAGTGAAATTGTTTGTAGACATTTACAAACTGCATTTCTTGGACATTCTACTGCAGAAGATATTTTATTGCAAATTCAACAAGTGCTAAATAAAGCCTATTTATCGACTAATAATTTGCTAATGTTGGGATCGGGTGGGCCTAATGTAAATAAAAAAGTATGGAGATTGTTAAATACTTTGTTGATAGAAGAAAGAGGTCATGGTTTGTTGGACATCGGTTCATGCAATTTACATATTATTCAGAATTCTTTTTTGAAAGGACTTGTTGAATATGGGGATTCAGTATGCGAACTCATAACAGATCTTTATTTCTATTTTAAAAAATATCCCTCTAGGTGGGAAGACTTTGAAAATTGTCAGGCTAAAAAGAATGTTGTTCACCATCGCTTTTTAAAGTATGTGTCAAGCCGTTGGCTCACTGTAGCGCCTGCAGCAGATAGTGTTTTAGAACAGTGGACTGCAATTGAGCATTACTTTTTGATATTTGTACCTGCAAATGACAAAAAGTTGATGCAGACAACAAAGTACAAACATATTTTGAAAGCCATCAAGTATATTGATATAAAAATTGAACTCACTTTTACCTTAGATAGTTGTGAAATATATTCACGGTTCATGGAACTCTTCCAAAAATCGGATCCTTTGATTCATGTTTTGAGTAATGAACTGCAAGTTATTTTAAGAAAACTTGCAGGAAGAATTTGCAAGACTGATGCAATTAATGTTGAAGGTCTTATTGAAAGCAAACACCTTTTAAGAGTGACTGATATAGATATTGGGCAAAAAACAAGAATTCAACTGGAGTTATTGAATGAAAAACACAATCCCTATATACCACAAAAATCAGCAACATTATCTTGCATCTTACAATTACATAGTAAAAAAGAATGTAGTGCAAACTGACAATGTCATGTTTTATTTGCAGTGCCTGAATTATGAAAAAGTATGTGAATCAAAAAGTGTTCAGTATATTTCTCAGCGAAGCTCTTACAATTGAAAGGTATTAACGAGCTGGAAGTTAAAGATGAATGGAGGCTACTTCAAAATGAAGTGAAAAGTAATTTTTGGCGCAATATTTTTACTATGAAAACTGGGTCTGGGTATTATCAATATCCAACATTGACTAAAATAATTAAGGCATCTCTCGCAATATCACATGGAAACAGTGATGTTGAAAGAGGATTTTCTTTGTCCCGTAGGATCCTTGCTGAGGATAAAGCATCAATGTCAGAGAGAGTTTTAAATGACAGATTAAAGATGATTAGGGATGAACTAAAAAACTATACAGATGTTAGTGAAGTTTAAATTTCAAAGGAACTTTTAAATCTGGCATACAATGCCCAACACTCATATGAACTATATTTAGAAGAAGAAAGAAAATTAAAAGAACAAAAATTAAGAGAAGAAAAGGAGAAGGAAGAAATACTTAAACTACAGAAATTGAAAGAGGAAAAGACTTCAAGTTTAAAAGGATCAGTAGAAATGTTAGGGAAAAAAGCTAAGCTTGTACTACAGGAGAAAATAGAGGTTCGAGAATCTGCAGATACCTTATTCAATGTTGCCAATGACAAATTGAAACTGGCAATTAAAAATAAGAATTTTGATGGAATTCGAGTTGCACAAGGAATGATGGAAGGGACATTGAAATTAAGAAAACAAGAGCAAGAACATGAAAACAAGGAAGAAAAATTGAACAGAATAATGAATAAGCGAAAGTCTAGCCTTATTGACTCGTTCTTTACTAAGAAGCCTAAATACTAATATTACACAAATTAACATATATATTATAATATATTGGATTTGAAACTAATTTCAGTATTTAGTGAATTTCAGTCACTATTTTCATTCTGTACAATATCATTATAAAAAATCCCTTTAATTTAAAATTATTGATTTTTTATAGTGAAGTTAATTCTGCTTCCATTGCTTCAATACAACAAAATTGCTCCAAAACAGGCTTCTTACTGTGTGAAATTTGCTCCCATCTTACTCCGAAATATAAAATTTAGAAATATTTGTCATCAGTGATGAATGTCTTTTCAAGCTGCTTCAAAAAACATTTTTCCAGCATGACACATTTCATGATCAGTATTTTAATTATTGTGTGTATTCTAAAATCTTAATCCATTGCAATTGTTGTTGTTGAAACCCAGACCGTCCGACCTACCAGAAAGGTGTAAGGTAACCGTTTGGACGGTCGGGAAGTGCCACCCAATTTAGACTGGAACCCAGTGGGGGAGGCATCCACAGGGACCGTACCCTCCTTCCCCTACCACCAACCTCTCGGAAGGACTTTCGGACCCACATGTTTAATGTGATCGTACTCCGCATGAACATGGCGGCCGTTTTGGCAGTGGCTGGAATCGAACCCGGGCCTACCAAGTGCAACTCCAGCGCGCTAACCAATGGGCTACCGCGCCCTCCATTGCAATTGTATAAAAGTAGTATACAAACCATAACTATGTCACTCAAGATATGGGAATTTGTTTTTTCAAATTTATTTAAAAATTTTTTTAAAGGAATCATTTATTTATTTTTGGGTTTGTAAATAAATTTAAATAAATTAAAACACACCTCATTCGTACTCTTCAGTAAGCCTTCGGTCTGTCGTGTGGTCTGGGTTTTTCACACCTCATTCGTAAAGCTTGTATGAAATTATGCATAGTCTACTTAGGGCTGCCCCATAATAATCCATCCATATATTGCAAAATGTATTTTTTTTTATGTTGGTGAAAAATTAATGAGTACGAGGTAGAAAAAATAGAAAGTAGTTTGTTAAAATGTTCCTCCTAAACCTTGTAGACCTGCTTGCTCCCAAATAGCATTTATGTACTCTCGAAGATGTTTCAAATCCTTATATGGTAGTTATCATCTCTGCTTTTGTCTGATTCATATACTACATTTATTAAATATTATATTTTAAATTCAGTGTCAGGAGTACCACAGTGTTATTAGGTAGTTGGTGTCATTTCATATTGTGATAACATGCAAGTACCATTGATTGCTCAATTTCTCTACTTAACAATATTAGAATTATGATATTTTTTTACATTGGAACATTTATCAAATTTTGCTGCTAAATTGCAACTAAAATGGCGACATTGGGAGACTATTTTGGCAACTATTTTCACCTTATTAGGAGACTATTTTGGCAACTATTTTCAGCTTATGAGGCTACTAAAGCAACTATTTTCAATGTGTGCTTCCTGTGGCAGCCCTGCTATTAGCAAAGTAGGAATAAGTAAAAGCATAATTTTCTTTTAAATAGCCCTGAGTTTGTAAATGATTGTAATATTAAAAATCTAGAAACTCTAGGACCTTGACACAGCAATATTTCCCTCCTCCCAAATATAAATTCAGAATTAAAAAAAAATTAAATGTAAATTTTTCCTATATATTGTGTAAATGTTTGCTTAAATTTATAATTTTTCTGAAATCCTTTCGTGAGCAGGGGGGGGGGGGGGGGCTTTGCAGTTAATCTTAATGTTCACCATTTTGAATGGTAAAACCTAAGAACATTAATTTAGTTTGAAATGAAGTGAGTATTGAAATTAAATCGATTTTTAAAAATAGCACATGCATATTTATATCTACCAAATAGAAAAATAAGTACTAGTTTCAAGCTAACATATAACACTTAGGTTTTTATTTTTATAAAGCGCCTGAATATTTTATTATAAAAATTACTTGGATATTTGGTAAAGCACATGTTTAGATTTTTAATTTGTGAACAGACTATGCATATTTAAATAGAAAGTAATATGAGTAACAGCTCAAAATTATAATGAGAAAATATTTTCATGTAATTTAATCGCCTATGTTTTTTAGTTAATTTATATTCGTTGAGTGTGCCGAAACTGTAATGTTCGAGAGCTATGCAGTGAAATCAACTAAGAACTTTCAGTGACAATTTAATACTGCATATCAGCTGGCTTGTAAAAAAACTCACAAAATATGACGGTCGTTAAATATGTAATGTTCGAGAGCTATGCAGTGAAATCAACTAAGAACTTTCAGTGACAATTTAATACTGCATATCAGCTGGCTTGTAAAAAAACCTTTCCTTTCGTGCAAGGCAAGGCAACCATTTAAGGGATGACCAAACATATTTAACAGCCCCGTAAGGGGTTAAGAATGAATAGTTAAGATTAAGAATAGCAAGAAAAAGCAAGTGTTGAGAATAAACAAAACAAAATTGTTTGGATAGGTTTAAAAACATCCAATTTAGAACATACTTCCTCTTGCAGAATGTTGACATGACATCACTGGGACCAAAACTTTTTCCTCTTTTAAATAACTTTTGCTTAAAGGATAGTTTTGAAATTTTAACATGTTCGTAATTATTATGGAATATTTGTTACTGAAAATGACCATATGATTTATCTTTCATTTAATTATTTTATAGATTGGCCATCTTCAATGCCATGCAGTTCTCAGCAGATAAAAAGAAAAGCCCCTGAAACTGAAATTTCAAAAAAGAGAAGCCGGAACTTGAACCACTATATATCCAAAACATACACTGCACAGAAGAGTATTATTGATGAACAGGTAGCTAAGTTTATTTATGCTACTAATTCTTCCTTCCGTTCAGTGGAACATAACGAGTTCAAAAATATGGTCTCCTTACTACGTCCTGGTTATATCCTACCAACAAGGAATGAAGTTGGTGGAGCACTTTTGGAAAAAATTTGCAAAGAAGAAAAGGAAAAAAGTTGTAAAATTCTTAAAGGAGAAATGGTTAGCATGAGTTTGGATGGGTGATCCAACATCCACAATGATTCAATTATTTGTGTAACTGTGTCTACAAGCAGAGGGGAATTGTACTTGATAGAATCAATTGACATATCAGGACATTCTCACACAACAGAGTATTTAGTGAAAGTTGCTAAAGAAGCAATACTAAAGTGTGAAACTAATTTCAGCTGTTCCATCAGCAATCTTGTTACAGACAATGCAGCCAACGTAAAAAGTATGCGAGATGTGTTAGAAATGAACAAAGACTGCGATATTCTGACATGGTTGTTCTGCTCACCTTTTAAATCTTTTGGCTAGCGATTTCCAGATTCCGAATGTGAAAGAACACATTGTTCAACAAACATTGGTCAAAGTTGATGAAAATATGTGAGGAATTTAGAGATAAAATTGGTAGCCTTGTGTACAACAAAGTCATGAATTTTTCAATTAAAAGAAATGCTGAAGACGTGCTCAAAACGCTTGAACCGATTTCCCTATCTTTAGATGCAGTGCAAAAAGATAGCTGCTCAATTTCCACAGCTGTGCACATATGGAAAAAGCTAGAAGAAAATTTGACTGAACAAAAAATAGATAAAACAAAGAAGCATTTTTCCATCCGCTACAATCAAGCACTGGGTGCTCCTCACTTTTTATCGTATTTATTGGACCCTCGATATTGTGGCAGCAAGCTGACAGAAACAGAGAAAAAAGCAGCATTCACCTTTGCCATTGAAAAGTATGCGACAAGTTTTATGCCAATAATAATGAAGTTTTTAGGCAAGGCTGATCCGTTTTATAATTTTCTATTTGAGCAAGATGTTGTTTCCCAAATGTCACCTTTGGAATGGTGGAAAACACATTTTAATTCTGTTTGTGTAGCTACCTCTACAGACAACAATATCATCACCAAGGCTATTCAGCAACTTTTTACTGCAGTAGCTACCTCTGCATCTGTGGAACGTATATTTTGTACATATGGATTAGTACATTCCACTCTTAGAAATAAGTTAGGCAATGAAAAAGCTGGAAAATTAGGTTTTCTGTACAAAGCTTTAAATTAAATACTATGTCCTAAACGCTTTTTGTAAAATAAACATTGTACAATAGACTCTCGATATAATGACTGCAGCGGGACCATTGAATGTGGGTCGTAATAACCAAAGGTAGTTATAAAGATCACACTTAACATCTATGAGGATGCATCCGGGGCCAAAGTCTCTGGTCGATATATTGAAAAGGTCTCGAAAAAGAGAGTCATTATACCGAGAGTCTGCTGTATTACTTTACTGTTTACTTAAATTTGTATTTTCATGTTTTTTTTTGTTTTTTTTCCAATTTCCAGTGTTAGAAATTAGTACTAATAAAAAATAAATCATTTAAGAGACTCAGATGAATGAAATTACCTGTTAAATGGTAAGTTTTTATTATATAAATGAAAAAGGTATTATTAAATATTAATACTTGAAAACATCATCTTTCTCTGAAATCTTGACTTTTTAATAAGCTTGTCAAAATCCCTTCCCTTTTTTTTAAGTCCTTCATAATATCAAACCTAATACATTTTGAGATATCATAGCTCTTTATTAATATAAATTCAAATAAAGAATTTAAAACCGCATAATATTGCCATATTAATATAGCCTAGATTTATAAATTGAATAAAATAACCCAATTAAAAAAAACCCTACTTATTTAAAAAGTCTTTGGTTTTTTTTAACCCCTGCATATATTTTTTAATCTAAATATTAATATATATTCAATTAAAATCCGATTTTTTTGATTTTTTTAAAAAAATCATGATTTTTATCCACCCTGATTTCATGCATCCGTAAAGCAGCTCCAAGTGAATTCTTCATGTTTTAAAAAATTTATTGCTAAAAAACAAATGCATGAAATCAGCTAAAATTTTGTATGGTATTATACCTTTGCTGTATGTAGCTTTAAAAAAAATTGAGAAGTGTGTGGGTGTCATTTTCACTTTTTTTGAGTCGAATTGACATGGAATAACCTTAATCACACTTTACTACTAGTCACATTTTGTGCAATAGTTAATAATATTGTCCGGTTGAATTTTATTATGATATACTGAAACATTCTGAAAACCCTAAAAATCAGCTGAAATAAACCAAAGTGGACCTATTGACTAGTTGCCCTAAATTTACAAATAGGTAACCCTATTAACATTAAATCTGTTGGGAGGGGAAAGAAGAATAAGATATTCTAAAAACATTCTAAAATTCCGAAAACATTCCGCAATATCTAAAAACTTGTAAAATTCTAAAGTTCCTAAAAAATATCTAAAATAAACTAAAAGGGTGCCAACTGACCAGTTATTCCTAAATACATAAAAATATGCTAACCTGTAAAATAACGGCACTTTCCTAAAAATAAAACACATTAAAAGAAAGGGAGAGAACAAGTTAAGTTTTCCAAATCCAACATATATTAAAATTTAACTTCACTTTTAAAGAACCATTTACATCTCATTAACTAAATAAATTGAATTTATGAAGTGGCCGTTCGTATAGTGGTAGTAAAAATGTTAGAATATTAAATTTAAAGAAAGCAGCTTTTAATGTTGAAATAAGTTATGTTAAAATTATGGAATTATTTGCCAAATCAGAATTTAGAATATAAAAGAACATCAGTTACCCGAAAAAGGAAATTTAAAACATAATAAATATCCCAACTAAAAGCTAAAACCCAAAGAATTACATAACAATAATCCAGGATTCGGAACTTAAAAATATATAAGGGATCTTATTCACACCAATTGAATTTAATTTTAAAATAATGTAAAACTGATAGAAACAATTAAGATTAACATTTGAAGATATTACCAAGGGTCCAAAAGGAGCAACAGTGATCGGCGGGAGGCAGTATCAACAGAGGGGTCACCAAACGTGAAGCAGATCCAAGGAACACTTGAATAGGAAAATCATGGCACGGGATCATATTTATGCCCAGTAGAGGTCTGAAAAAACGATCGTTCCACAAGGTCTGACTCCAAGGGAGATTCTCCATATCAGTCGGATGTCTAGTAATGTCAAAATCAAACAATTTATCCAAACCGTAGCAGAGGACTTGAAGTATCAGAATGGAATGCAAAGCATATGTCTGTCTATTGGGCTACGGAAATTACAATTCCATTCTTCATAAAAAGAGCTCATGGTTTGTCAGGATAAACAAATTGCCGAGAAGACCTCCTCAGCCAACATTGCATAAATCGCGGAACATCTTGGATCAACATTTATACTTTTAAACTTTCAATGAACATTTCAGTTAAAATTTCAATAAAAAAACTGCTGCAAGGGAATGCCGACCACAAACTACACACAGCCACTCTCATCTTGGAGAGGACACACAGGTTTAGCCGGGGATAATAGAAATCACTGTTTCGTACCGAACTCGAACTTTGTTCGGCTCACGCCGAATCGCTAAAAACAACATCTCTATGCGATTATATCCCGAGTTCTAATCCAAAGAGGAAGAGTGTGAAAAAGAGCGTAAGTCAATTTATATACCTCCAAACATCGCTGCCATAATCGTAAACAAATTATCGATGAATGATAAAATAATTAATGACAGACGATTTTAATATTACGGTCAACCAATCAAAAACTCAAAATTTTAAAAAAGAGAACAGGAATTTTAAAGCAGACGAAAATTAAAGAGAAATGAAGTAAAACGATTTGGAATATACGAAATCGGCAACAATTTAAATATGGACAATTCTGAAATATTTAAAATGCAGAAAATAGAATAAAACTGAAAAATCGCGATAAGTCAACGAATGTGTAACTGATATCAACGAATTTTTAACTGAGATCAACGAATTTAGAATCAACTCAATTAGAATCAACTCGAATTTAAATCAAAGGGAATAAATGGAACCACAAATTAGCCAATTTAAATAAATTTAAATTGCTGAAACCTAAAACGAACGAACTTTCGCCATTTTTAACACAATACCTGTTTGAAACAGAAGAATATCAAAAACCTAAACAAATAAAAAATTGATAACTAAAAAGAGAATAACTATATAAATACGACTCCTGAATACGTTTAGCTTAAAAACAAAACTCCTGAAATTATTAAATAGCCCATAGCAATTCAGTTACTTCGCGTGAAATGCCGAGAGTACGTCATACCTGCCAACTTTTACGCATTATGCGTAAAATTTACGCATTTTAACTGCTCTTTACGCTTTTACGCATTTATTGCTGTATTTTACGCATTTCCGCATTTATTTGAATTTTTTAACATTAATAGGAAATCAATCCCCGGCGAAATTCTCCGGCTTTTTATGTTTGAAATTTATCAATTAACCAGACATAGTATAATTCCTCGGAAACACCGCATTTCCTCTTTTTTAACACTAATATTTACCATTTCCGGGATCGTAGCAAATCCATAATAAAATGCAGGGTAATGCCAATCAAATTAACGGAGATTTACGGCCGCGTGTAACGTAAATTAAGATCTCGATCGCTTATTTTATAAAAGTAATAAATATACTTCTTCAAAGGTTCTCTAATTCAGCATAAATCACTAAAATGTTATTTTGTTCATTAATTTCGCATAAACACTGCGATTGCGCAATTCAGTTTGTTCTCATGAATCGCCGAGAGTACAATAGTATCTTTTTCCATCCATCTCAATCTTCTAAATATTGCATTTTTGATTGACTAAACTAGCTTATTTTCATATTCTAATTAATTATTACTGTTAATTTCTCAATTATTTTCACATAAACAGTGCGATTACGCAATTCAGTTACTTCGTGTGAATTACTGAGCGTACGTTAGTATCTTTTTCCATCCATCTCCATCATTTAAATGTTGCATATTGGATCGACTAAACTAGCTTATTTTCATATTCTGATTAATTATTACGGTTAATTTCTTAATTATTTTCACATAAATAGTGCGATTGCGCAATTCAGTTACTTCACGTGAATTGCCGAGAGTACGTTAGTATCTTTTTTCATCCATCTCCATCATTTAAATGTTGCATATTAGATCGACTAAACTAGCTTATTTTCATATTATGGCTAATTATTAAGTTAATTTTTTAATTATATTTGCATAATATAAATTTTTCTATTTAAAAAATGGGTATAAACTCTGTGAAGGGATATTTTCCAAAAAGTGGTATTAAAGCAATGATTTAGGCAAATAAAAGGGAAACCATTTTGGCAGGAATATAATTCAGTGCTATATATATATTTTTTTTTATTAAAGATCAATATTTGTTACTCTCTTTAGTGAAAAACTATGTTTTGCCAAACATAAATATTTGTCTTTATGTTTGGCTTTATGTTTTTATAAAGTAATTCTCACCGGATAAAACCTTTATATATTTTTTGCTTTATAATTTATTGTCCTGAAATTTTATAAAATTGGTGTCCTGAATTTTCATATTCTACCAGTAAATCTGATATTTAATGTAATATTTTTTAATGCAGGTACGTGTATATAGTTGAATTTATTAGAAATGTCGTTTGCCCGTGTAGTTTAAAAAAGAAATCATTATAAATGTCATTCACGCAAAATTTTACACATTCCAATTTTCCCAGGTTGGCAGGTATGGTACGTTAATATCTTTTCCCATCCATCTCCATCATTTAAATGTTGCATATTAGATCAACTAAATTAGCTTATTTTCATATTCTGATTAATTATTACTGTTAATTTCTTAATTATTTTTGCATAAACAATGCGATAGCGCAATTAAGTTACATCACGTGAATTGCCGAGAGCACGTTGGTATATTTTTCCATCCATCTCCATCATTTAAATGTTGCATATTAGATCAACTAAACTAGTTTATTTTCATATTATGGCTAAATATTAAGGTTAATTTTTTAATTATATTTGCATAATACAAATTTTTCTATTTTGAAAAATGGGTAATATGAACTCTGAAGGGATATTTTTCCAAAAAGTGGTATTAAAACAATAATTTAGACAAATAAAAGTAATGCGAAGTGTGAACGTATTTTTAACCACCTATGAAAAATTAAAACTGAGTTTCGCATCTCAAACTGATAATAACCTAGATAACTTGATCGTTATGAAATGTAATTTAAATGTTAAATGCTGTGAGCTACAACTTGATAGTAAATTTTTATTAAAAGCCAAATCTGCAACTTTTATAAAAAATAAAATGTAGCTGTCATAAAACTAGTCTTCTTTATTTCTTGTGTATATGTGTATTTATAAATATTTATATAATTCAAATTTAAGGGGGGGGGGGGATGGAGATAAGAAAAATCCCTATTTTTCCCTAAATGCATGTTATTTTTATACTGCAACGTTTGTTATGACATTGAAACTGGTAGATAGAATTGAATAAACAAAATTATAATCACATGCATTGAATTTTCATCAGTGAGGGTTGGCAGGTATGTAGACGTAATACACCCATTGACCCTTTGTTCATGAATGCTCACTAATCCCCTGAACTCAAGTCATTTTTGATAGCAGTCACTTTATTGGAAAATGAAAACTTGGAAATGGAACTTTCAGAGAAACTTGAAATTAAAGGGGATAGACTTTCTGAGGTGGATGAAATAGATTGGTAGATAGAATTGAATAAACAAAATTATAATCACGTGCAATGCATTTTATAGTAATAATATATTTTGCAAATCATACCATTTCTGAAAGAATATCTAAAAATGTATCTTATTAAGTGCTGCAATTTATTATGGATGGCATGATATTTCCCGAATTTGTTTGCTTTTGTTCATATTTATGTTATAGTTTTCTTATTGCCATAGATGTTTAATTTTAGCTTTGACGGCAACAGAAGACGGATTGAATCACATACTCCAGTCCAACAAGTATATACCATTCATCCTCTCATACAGTGAAGATGAAAAAGAGCTGACTCATCTCATGTACAAATGCCTAGTCAACATATCAAACCAAGAGAAAGGTGCCACTGCGTTGGTGACATTCAAAAGAGATTTCATCCAACATCTGTTGCACAGCATCTGCGAGGAGGAGCCAAGTTGTGTGCAAGCCAAATGCTACATTTTATCCAATGTGTCGGCCCACCCTGCACTCAGTCAGCAGATAACGGATGTGCTGATGTCCTCGGAAGATCTGTTGCAGAAATTGATGAAAGCGTATTGTTCTCCCCACTCAGATGTGAGGAAGCAGTTTGATTTTTTAACTTTGGTCTTTGCAAATGTCTCGAGATGCATTTCTGGAAGAAGGTATGTTTATTTTTTTGCCACTGCTCTCCTATTTTATCTCTCTCAACACATTTTGTAAAACTAAATAATTGTGTAACAGTAAATATTTCAATTTAAATTTGGTTATGTGGCCACACATGAATATTGAACAAGTTTTCCAATTTGGGAAATGATTCTACAGTTTGATATATCTTACGTCAAAGCAGTGCGTAGCTTGACATAACTGAAAACCCTCTCCGTCTCCCAGTTTTGAGTTGCCTTTATTTACCTTCTTTCGAGGCCGTAATAGTACCCTTTCAGATCCATTTTCATCTTCTAATTATTCTACATGAGAGTAATAAAACTGCCTTATTTTTATAGTGCAACTAAAAATGAATACATATAAAGGTTGACGGAGGAATAGACCCCCCCCCCCCCCCTCCTCAGACTCATTTTTCAAAGTACAAAATAGCTCCAAGTTGGTGCGATTCTCCGAGTTTCAATTTCATTCCATATACTTCGCCAATCTGGTAGCCCACGACTTCTGGTAACCAACGGACATCCAATCAGCGTGCGACTTTTTGTGAATCTGCATTTTAATAGGTAGGAAGTATTTCAATAGTCTTCTGTGTATTTCATCAGATCTTTTTCAATCGAATTCGTTGACTCTTGTTTTTACAGATCTTTTTCGATCGACTTTAAAAAGATTTATTTCTACAAACTTTTTGGAATAAATATTTAAAACATTCCTCGTAATTCATATACATTAACATTTTACGAAAATTTTCAGTAGATATGCAGATTTTTGTAGATTTAATTGGATTGGAGTGTGAAACATGTTCCGGTGTTGAATGTACGTGTATGTTCAAGAAAACGTGTTCCGGTGTGGATGTAATTAAATAAATATGTAATGTGTTCCGGTGTGGATGTATTTGGATTGCAGTGTGAAATGTGTTCCGTTACATAAAGGTTAGTTCTTTTATTTATTCGTCCCGTGTTTTGAAATTGTCTTTTGTATTTTCCTGTGTTTTTAAAATAGTTCTCCTAAGTATTGATTTTTCTTAAATTTCATTAAAGTACAATCTTTTAAGTTCTGTTTTTCTTAATTTTAGTTAAAGTACAATCTTTTTTCTAAGTATCGTTTTTTCTTAAATTTTGTTAAAAGTATTGTCTTTTTTTGTAATTTTCGATGTTTCGAGTTTTAAAGTTTTTGATATTGATTTAAATTCAAAAAATATTTTAAGTATAGAGTGCTTCAATATGGTTTCTAAAATTTTAAAATTTTATTATTCTGCCATTACCCAATATTTTTGTAATGCACAAAAATTGTATTTTGTAATCTTTTTATGAGTATTATTCACTTTTATTTATATTCAATTGCAATATCATTTAACAAAATTCCAGTTCATAAAACTGTAGAATGCGTCACTTTGGTAGGAGGAGCCTATTTTAAAACACTGGAATATACGTCACTTGAGTGGGAAGAGTCAATTTCAAAACACTGAGAAACATGCCAACTTAGCACAATTTTGTACTTAGAAAAATGAGTTGGGGTCTATTCCTCCGATTTACCCATATAAATTAAATGAAATAGTTTATACATAAATAGATTAGTATCAGGGTGCAAAATAAAGGAAATATTTTTCAATAGTAAACTGCTAATCAACATTTCATTTTTGTAGCAGTTTCGATATTTTGACTGGCAGTTCACAACTATTATTTTGCAAGTTCTTAAAAAATGTACCTATAAATATAGAGATGTCAGGTTTGAAATATTAAAAAAACAAACATGAATATTAGAAGAGCGATATACGTTTTCTGAAAGATTTTATTTTTTTACTGTCATAAACCATTGTGATTTTTAAAATTAAGTCACAAAATGCGATTCAAATTCATTTCTACATAGCAAAACACAAATTTTCTATCGCAATTTTCGATGCGATATCATTCATTTTGCACCCTGATTAGTATAATTGTGCAATTTAATTTGTATATCAGTGCATTGCTGGAAGTCCACAAGCATCTTCTCCCATTCATCTCTATTAAACTAACTAATTATTGCACAATAGGCAGACTAAACTTGCTTATTTTCATTATTTGGTTAATTTTAAAAAACTATTTTATATAATCAACCTAATATTATGAGAATTTACTATTTTAGTAGTAAGATGATTCTTATACATGTAACACTGTAAATCTAAGGCATTTTTCTCGATTTTCATATTTTTAAATGATAAATTTGTATTTCTTATAGTGAAGTTTATTCTGAAATATATTTTTATTGCTAACTTATTAATTAATATACCGGTAACCCTTGTATAACACTGTATTTCTGCAATCTGGTTTTGCTCTAACACGGTTCAGAAATAGGCGATATCCCCATACACTGCTTCCCATAACACGGTTTAGATCATTTATCAGGTTTTCAATGCTGACGAAACTGGCTTGTTTGGGGGTGGAGGGGGAAATGCCCATTTGTTTCGAAACAAGAAAAGGTTGCATCAGGTTTTAAGGTACTGTGTAACATACTTACAGGACCGTGTAACATTACTTCTGTGCAGCAAGGCAATCATATAAACCAGTTTATAAGCCCTTCAATCATGATGGAATGAAAAATATGAGAGTGTTTTCCCTTTATATTGGAGTATTGGACCAAATATATTTCAAACATTATTTAGATATGTATTTATTTGAAAATGGTTTTTAATTAAAAAGTATAACTTTCCATTTGCAAGATATTAACTAGAAAATAATATTACACTTTCGTATCTGATATATTTTGCGATTTGACTTTTTTTAATTTAGCATATTTCAAACAAAGACATTCATATTTCAAACACTATCCAAATATGTATTCATACTTTAAAATGATTTTTAATAAAAGTCAAATTTGCCATTTGTAAGATATTTTCTTTGGAATAATATTGCATAAACAACAATGAGATGAGATAAGAAGCAAAAACAATAAGTTTTCAACAAACCTAATGGCTGAAAACTACCATCCTCTTATCTCCAGAAAAGGTGAAATTTTAGAATGCAAATGAACTGGAAGTGTTATACAGATGTTGAAGTAATCAAATGTGTGCTTGCAAAAATATATATATAAATAAGCACTTCTTAAAAGTTATTACTAAGTACAGACCATGGCATTGATAAGTAATCAAATGCAAAAAATGTATATAAATAAGCACTTCTTAAAAGTTATTACTAAGTACAGACCACATGGCATTGTAAAAAAAATTGAAACTTTAAAATTATTTACTTTATGTTTATTAGTTAACAGTAAGATGTTGTGCTAGTTGTTTATATTGGCATAAAATTGTCAAAGTTTATATTGGCATAAAATTGTCAATAAAGCTTTAATAAACAAATAAATTTCAGTATTATTATCAGCATAATTAAACATTAAATTAAATTAAACTTTATTCTGTATATCAATAAGTTATCCATGAAAATTATAACAAAGCTGACTTTCGGAAATCGCTCATCCTCCCATCCTAGCCGAGTTAAAATTCAGTGAGGACAGCCAATTTTTGTTAGTTGACAGCCTCTCGGACGGCCTTGAGATTAGAGATTCCATAAAAAAAAAAGTAAGTTGTCAACTTAAAATTATAGCAAAAGCCACACTTTCCTTACCATGAATGAAAATTGAAATGTCGTCACCTGCAAATTCCCCCCCCCCCCCCCCCCCATAAGCTTAGCTGGTGTGCAATATAAACACCTTCTTTCTAGGAGAGCCACATCGTAACCACAGGCACTAATTATTTTTTCTCCCCTCAATCTTTACCCAGTGAATCCAATGACCACACAAAACTGCGATAATACTCTGAAGATTGAAATGACATGTTCTGTTCTCCTTTTCGAGGTCTACATGTGCCGAAATTTCAGATTTTCACCCGACCAACAATACCAATGTTTAAACCCTGGCCAAGCCTTAAGAAATTTTTAAATGTAGAATGAACTCAGTCTGAAGGTAACTGCATCTCGACAAGCCCGAAATGATTTGTATTCAAATGTGTTAAAAACAAATTTGAAAATTTTGTATAAAGAATTGAGTTTATTTTGTTTATCTTTATCTAGTATCTTAATCATTTATCTTTACATAGCTGAAATAAACCCAATAAGTTCATGTATTCAATTTAAATCCATTGAAAAATAATTTCAAAATAAATGTGATCGGCCCAGTCATAACGGACGTTTAAAAAAAAAAAAACTTAACCCGGCCCGAAACAGTGTTAGAAAACTCAAGCCCGGGCCTAAGCCCAAACCCATGCAGAGTGACTTTAAAACTAATATATTTAAAATTCATTCATGGAATTTATTCCAGTTGTCTGAGAACTAAAGTTAAGATATGAAACATCTATTCAGTCCAAGAAGATTTTAATCTTGATTCAGTCATACTCCCTAGAAATTAAGAATGTAAATGAGGTTTAAACTGCTCAGAGACAAGAGGATTTATATGATTATTTATTTACCACTCCTTCAAGTTACCAAGCATTGGAAACAGGAGAAATTCCTTACATCTTTTACCCCTCTACACCCAGCCATATATCGGAATTCTTCCGGGTCCGCTGTTTTATCATAGATTCCGCATTGGCGAGTTTGATCGCGGCGGTTAAGCGCTGTGGGGGTGGTGTATAAATATATAGTTATCGCACTTCATCATGAGGCAGTTGGTTCTAATTTAGTATTGTTGTGCTATTATGTGTTTAAGCACATATACTCCTATCCGAAAGTTAAGCATAATTCGTAAAATGCGAAAAATTTGGAGTTAATATGGATACAATAGTTCACAATCAGTTGTGGAGAATTATGGGACGAAGGTAAATCAATATGCATATGCAAGACAGTTCAGTCGACGTCAACATGCACAAAACACCGGTACACTTCGGAATGAGAATAAAACGGCTTTGAGCAGCATGGCCAGTTGAGGCAGAATTCCGCAATTGCTGTGGTATGAAGCGTTGTTAACAATAAAAAAGGATGAAAGATGTCACAAAGATGCCAACTGGACATGTTTTTGAAGGGATGAATTATTGGAATGCTGAAATCCGGTTTATCCCAAACCAAATTGTATCAAATTCTGCATGTGCCTCAGTATGTGATCTCCAGACTGTGGCAGAGGTTCCAAACCACTGGTGATGTTACCCGACGGCCAGTTCCAGGTCGGCCAAGGGTAACAACTGCTCGGCAAGACCTATATTTGGTGATAACTATGCAACGTCAGAGTAACCATTCTGCCAAACAACTGGGTTCAACCCAGACAGCCGCCACAGGAGCCACTGTTTTGAGACGAACTGTTTACAGGAGGCTCAAACACGTTAGTCTCTATGTCACATGACCAGCAATTTGCATCCCCCTGATGTCTGCACAGAAACCTGTGCGTTTACAGTGGAGTTTGAAACATCGGCAGTAGAGTGGACAACAGTGGGGCAATGTCATGTTCAGTGACGAGTCCAAGTTTAGCCTGCAAACTGATTCTCGTCATACTACAATCTGGAAAGAATGTGGAATGCATTTTCACCTGGGAAACATTATTGAATGGAAAGACATTGTTTTCCATTTGAGGGAGTCCGCGTCACAAACCTCCATATCTTTGACATGGGGTTGGTTACCAGTCAAAGATACAGAAACGAAGCCCTTGAGCCTACTGTTTGATTGTTTCGAGGTGCTGTTGGCCCTGATTTCATATTCATGGATGATAACGCGTTTCCTGACTGTGCGGCCTTGGTTGATGACTTCCTTCAAACTGAAGATATCAGGCACATGTAGTGACCTGCCAACTCTCCTGATCTAAATCCAATACAGCATGTGTGAGATATGCTCGGGAGATATCCTGCAGCCCTCCACTACCCACCAAGCTCCGTTCTGGGATTGAAAACTGCTCTCCGTGAGACTTGGAACTCTTTGAGCAAACAACTCATCCAAACCCTCATCTAAAGTATGGGAAATCGTTATGCAGCACTTGTGGCTACCCGAGGTTCCCACAAACCATATTAAACTGCAGCATGACATTGTTTTAATCATTCTATTTCACTGAGATTGACACTCGTATTGTGACCCTTTTTCTCCTTCAACCCTTTTCTTTGAATAATAAAAGTCGTTATTATTCTTGCTTTGCATTGTTTTCTCCTTCTATAACCGTATTATACCCACATACCGCATTTCCTTCCATTCCAATGTAGATTTCCAGAAATTTTCACATAAACAGTAACTATGCTTAACTTTTGGACATGAGTGTATATTGGACATGAATGTATGAATATAATGTGAAAAAACAATTCTTAGGAAGATGCGTAAAAAATTTTAATAGCTGTCCTTACGGACAGGCTAGATTTTACTGATTTTCTGAAGCCTGTAACAAAGTATAAAAAGTTATTTACAATTCAAATTATGCAAATAAAAATTACACAACATTTAGTTCTATGTAATAGGTCTCATTATTAATCAGTATTTTCATAAAATATTGATTATATTTTAAGTTGATTTCGTGGGTATAGATTACATCCCCATGTAATGTTGAAACATCCTTTTCCATCCATGCTTAGTTTCAAATTATGTGAATTAAAAATTGCACAGCATTCATTTCTTTGCAGTATGTTTCATTATTAATTAGTATTTTTGTAAAATATTTATTATTTAAGTGTGATTTCTTGAGTATATATTAGATTTCCATGTAATGCTTAAACATCCTTTTCCATCCATCTTATTTTTGATAAAATCTTAAATTAATTAAACAGTATTTTCACAGTTTTGCAGTTTACATAAAAATGAAGAATTATTTTCTTTAAAATATGATCTTTTTCCCTTATTTTCTGGGAATGTCCCTAAATCATTTTCCTATCCACATTCATCTAATTAACTGAATTACAACTGGACATCTCATCTTTTGTTTCAGTGAGCCCCCTCCCCCTCTAAAATTTCTCTATTTATGCCACTATGGTTTTATATACATATATATATATATATATATCATGTAAATACATTTTTCCTATGCAGTAGGCATTTTCAATATAGTAAGTTATCATATTTTGAGAAAAAAAACAGCATACATTTTCTGTGTGATGTAAAAAAAAAAATCCCTATTTTCCTTAAATGATATAGAACAGGTTATATGCTGACTTGTAGAGCACTGTCAAAATGCTCATCTCGCTATTTACTAGATATCTAATTTTGGCAGACAGGTATGTTAAATGTCATTTCATGAATTCTAAGTCATTCTTGTGTTTTCATTTCACCTCATCGGTTTCACCATTAAGCATCTACCGGTGCCTTTACGTTTCATTTCCGACCCTGGTAAACTGATGAAAAATGCTTTGTTTGGTGTGTACTATCACCTCGTAAAGTTTGGCATATTTTTTTAATCACTCTGTGTATATACCGGGTGGTCAGAATTAAAACACCCCTACTTTGAGAGCTCTTTATACATCGAACTACTCAGTGTAAAGGCTCCAAAATTGTTAAACCTACTATTCAAGACATGGGGAAAGGGATTACGCGAAAAAAAAAAAATTAGTTCCAGAAGCACCGATAGGTGGTGCTGTACAACAGAAAATATGCTGAAAAGACACAAAATAATCACAAAAAAACAAACACATGCGATATGGAATCCTTTTTAATTTCTTTTGCTGATATGAAAAAAAAAAGAAGATAAAAAAGTGAAGAAACTTAAACTGTCATTGTAACTGCAATTTCGCACTGTAAGCACAAAAATTTGCATAAACCATTGGTTTGCAGCTGGGGAGAGCCAGGATCACCTGTGTGACAATTGAACACAAATTTATCAATATTGCATTACTTTATAGAATTTATACAATTATTAGGAGAACAATTTTTATTTAACTCTATCTTAGAGGTTGTGAGGAACAGTATTTTAATAATTTTATTAAAAAAATTGTTTTTATTATTTTTCTGGAGCCTTTTAAAATTGTATCACCTGTGTGACTTTTTTGTAAAGAAAAAAGTCTGTAACATGTATTAAAAGCCAAATTTCTGTGAATTATGACTTAAACTGTGATTATTTTTTTGAAATCTATATACCAAAAGAATCAAAATAAACACCCATATGAACAAAAATATTGAAATATAATTTTAACATAAATAAAAAATTAATTTACTACAATCACCTGTGTGACCACCGATATCACCTGTGTGACAGTGTACAAAAATTTAAAGAGAAGTTTTGTTTAAGCTGCAAAATTGGATTATATTTTTAATCATTGTAATAAATGAATACAAGAAAACTACTAAATAAAGTAATTTGAGTTACAAATCATTGAATTTAAAAACTCCACGTGCATTTACAACTTCTGGTGCGTTCAATTTCCGTACAATACAATTTGATTCATAAAAATTTTTGTCAGGTTGTTGAGGCCACTTCCAGCTAAGTCCGCTCCTATGCATAACTGAAATTTCATATGGTCCACTATTTGACGCTTTAGAAGTTACAGTTCCGGGGTAAGTTTTTTTATCGTACTCTACTAAATACCAATCCCCCACTTCCAACATTAATGTCGATAATGGATTATCAAGATCCTGGCTTTCAATTGGATAAAAAATTTTGACACAGGGTTCCGAATGTTTAGAGTTAAAATATCCTACCAATTCAAATCCATTTTTATTGACTGTGAAGTGATGAATGTCTCTAATTCCTGGAACAACTGGAACAGAAGACCACAGATCAAGATTCTCATTGACTTTTTTAATTTCTTCAGCGGAAATGAACAAAACATTTGTTTTTTTAAGGAGTCTTCCAGCAACAAAAAAAAAATCCTTTACTGATTGCACAACTTCACCATGTTTAGCCATAACTTCTTTACGAACCATTGATTTCGCTAAGCCTCCTATCCCATCAACTATACCTTTGCCGTGGGATGTAGCAGTATATTTCCAGCTGAATTCTCTTTTATATTTTTCAGTCAAATATACTAGGAATTCTGAATTCTGATGAAGGTCCATCACTCCATATGATTTCTGAAAAAATGCTTTCATCATTTATCAAGATGTCATACATTTTAATCAAAAAGGCAGCAACAACATTTTTGTCCTTATTTTGAGTGTCTGAGCATACAAGATATGTAGTACATTCACCATTTAAAAATACGGCTACAGTAAACAATGTAATGGTCTTTCTGCTCCACAAAGCTGACTGTATCTCGTTCTGATATTCACATGTGTAACCCATGGCAAAGTCACATTGAACAATTCTTGTTCCTGCAGTACTTTGATCCCGAATAAACTCACTTTCTTGAATTCTCTTGATATTGACGTGCTTCAGGAAGTCTGGATAGTCAGTTTTGATTTTTTTCACTAAACCTACACACCTATCTTCATGAAATACTTTAATTAATAATTCTGTCATCTTTCTGCCACTACTGCCATTGAAGCTTTTTCATTGGATCAACATTCGTTTTAATGTTATTGCCATCTTTACAAATGTGACATGTTCCATTCCAACAGTTCTTAGTCTTTACGTCACATAAAACTGTATCCCAAAATGATGTAGAATCATAATGTATGTTTAAAACTTTAAGCTTTAAGAAAAAATTTTGATCACAGGTGATAAGAACTGGTCACACAGATAAGAAACTGGTCAAACAAGATGATGTCACACAGGTGATAAGAACTGGTCACGCAGGTGAGGGGTCAGTACAATATTAATTTTTTAAAGAAAAATGAAACTGAATAGTGATATTATATTAGCAAGATATTTTAGCTTTGCTTGCAAAAAAACAAAATTTCAAAATTATTTTAGTACCCCAAATAAAAACTTTTGATGTCATATATCACTTGTGTGACTAGAAGGGTGTAGTAAGTTCATTTTTTAATAATTTATAATTTTAAAAAATTTCAAATATATTTGAATTTACTTATAATCTATTTATTTAATTCACTATTGATGCTTTTTAAGAAAAGAATTGTAATTTTACAAATAAATATGCACATAATTCAGTTTTTCTGTGAGCATTCCCTAATGATGGAAAAAATTTATTTTTTGAAGTTTTATATTTAGCCCTTTCATTCAGAATAAAATTAAGAAGTCAGGTAATTTTTTTTGCTTGTAACATGAAATATGAACATTTTTGATGTTGAATTAAAAAAAAAAAAATGTGAAACAAAAAAATTGTGTCAGGCTCACTTTTTCTGGCTCTGCCCAGCTACTATGTTCTGGGCATAAAAGAGGATAAAACGGAAATTTTCATTCTTTTCAGCGATGGCTGTCACACTGCCAGAACGCACTTTGCTTGTGAAGCTGTTTTATGAAAACAAAGGATATGCTGTAGCTGCACTTCGAGAGTTTCGTCGACTTAAGAATTTGCGCAAAGGACCATTAATTCCACAAGCTCTCAGGAGAATGATCGTTCGATTTGAGAAAACTGGACATCTTGGAGTTCATGTTGGAAAAAATCAATACATCGCGATTCATGTTCCCCGTGGACGGACGTTTATGCAAATTTAATATGAACAACTCTTTCCGTTCACCGGCTTGAACCGTGACGTTTTCCAACATGAGGTTTCATGCAAATCAGTTCTCAATGCGTACGCATCTCATTTGCATATCCGGGGGTGTTTCCGGAACGGTCCAGTTTCGGATATATAAGACAGAAGTTTCTTGAAGCAAAGTGAGACACTGTTAGACGACGATCTTAGTCAAGACAGACGCAGATGTGGATCGATCTAGATCCTTGATGTGGTCAGTTTAGACCAGTACGTGTCAAGTGTGTTTAGTTTAAAACACTGACTTTTTCTAAAGTATGATGGAAAATGTGCATTAATTGTTAAGTGCATTTAAATAACGTTAAGTGCATTTAAATAATAATGTTAAGTGCATTTAAATAACATTAAAAAGTTAAATTTACTTAAGTTGATATGTTCAGAAGTCACGTTAAAATTTGCTGATATTTCATCCATTGGTTTTTGTTTTGCCAAGTGTGATACCTTCAACGGTGGCTGCAAATGCACGCAAGTTATATAGGTAGTATAATTATTTACTACAAATGCTTCAGGAAAATCTGTCAAATTATTTGCATCTACAAACATCTTTGTACTTAGTATTATTTGAAGTTTTGTGTCATGGAAATTACCTGGATTGTGTAAATTGCCTAACTATGTTCTTCACGCAATAAAGTGAACAATGCTTTTTCTTTAAAACTGGCTTCGTATAATTTTAATGGCCCAGCCAACACTTCACAAGTGGTTCTTTGATTGTGCATACTTCTGTTTTAATATTCAAGAACTGCATCGCCTCAACAGCTATGCCTGAATTTTTATTTTAGTAGCCAATGTAATTAAGTTCTTGCTGTTAAACTTTCTATCAGCTCAGCCGGGTCGAGGACACAAATCGACTCGTTCAGATGTCATTGACGATGTTGCCACTGCTATTGTTGAACAATCAATGGATAACGTTATACGCAGCATTCCCTGCATCGATAAGGTCCTTGTGATATGAATGTTTGGTACGTTTGAATAAAATGTGTTACAAATGTGTATTTTGTGTCTTTTCAGCATATTTTCTGTTGTACAGCGCCACCTATTGGTGTTTCTTGAATTAATTTTTTTTTTCAATTTATATATATATATATGTGTGTGTATATATATATATATATATATAAAATAGTAGTTTGAAAATCCAATGAACAAAAAGTAAGAAGCTGCAACACGATAAACCTAACTTTCTTATATATATATATATATATATATATACACGTAGTAGGATTCAAAAGTTCCCGGACTGAGTCTATAACTTAAAAAATATTATCAATTACCACTAGAAAGACTAAAATTTGCCGTATACCTAGAAAGTCGGAAAGGGTCAGTGTGGCCAGTGCAGGCTTCGGGAAATCTGCAAAATCTAGCCCGTCCGCGAGGACGGCTAGTGAAATTTTTTACTCGTCCTCGAAAATTTTTACCCGTCCTCCCAAGAATATTTTTTTCACTTTATATGTGCTTAAATAATATATGTGCTTAATATATGTGCTTAAATACATCACACAACAATAATAAATTAGAACCAATATATGTGATTAATATATGTGCTTAAATACATCGCACAACAATAATAAATTAGAACCAACTGCCTCACAATGACGTGCGATAACTGCATATTCATACACCACCCCCACAGCGCTTAACCGATGAGTTAAACTCGACGACGACGAGTCTCCGATAAAAGACCAGACCGGCGGAATTTCGATTTATGGGTGGGGGCCGAGAGGTAAGATATGTAAGGAATCTCTCCTTTTTCCAATGTTTGGTAACTTGAAGGGGCAGTAAATAAATAATAATATAAATCCTCTTGTCTCTAAGCGATTTAAACCTCATTGGCACTCTTAATTTCTAGGGTATGTAGTCAATCATGATTAAAATCTTCAGACTGAATAGATGTTTCATACCTGAACTTCAGTTGTCAAACAACTGGAACAAATGCCATAAATGAATTTTAACCATTTTAGTTTTAAAGTTGAAACCAAAGAGGGGAAGAAAATAAAACACTTCTGGCTGAAACTAGAAGAATCCATTCCAAAATTTCAAACTTGTTACTTATTCCCGTCTATTACAGCAAATGGAAATTTTATAGTTTGGGTTTTAAAGAGTTAAAAAGGGATTTGGGCTTAGGTCTGGGCTGTGCTTGAGTTTTCTATTGTTTCAGGCCGGGAACGTCCGTTATGATGGGCCGAACATATTTATTTTTAAAATTTTTAAAATGGATTTAAATTGAATACATGAACTTATTGCTTTTATTTCAGCTACGTAAAGATAAATGTTTAAGATAACAAACTAAATTCTCCGTACAAAATTTTGACAAATTTGTGTTTAACATATTTGAATACAAATCATTTCAGGTCTGCTGAGACGCAGTTATCTTCAGGCCGAATTCATTCTACATTTATAAATTTCTTCGGGCGTGGTCCGGGTTTAAGCATTGGTATTGTCGGTCTTGTTAAAATCCGAAATTTCGGCACATGTACATCTCGAAAAGGAGAACAGAACATGTCACTTCGATAGTGAGTGCACTATCGCATTTTCGTTCGGTCATCGGAATCACTGGGTGGAGGATGAGGGGATTGAAAATAGGTAGCGCCTGTGGTTACAATGCGGATTTGACGGCTCGCCTAGAAAGAAGGCATTGATAATGAACACTAGCGAAGTTCAAGAGGGGGGGGGGGGGGAGACATTTCAAAATTTTCATTCATGGCACGGGAAATGGCGGCTTTCCCCATAATTTTACGATGACAACAATTTGTTATTTATTTATTTTTTTTTATGGAATCTAATCTCAAGGCCGTCCGAGAGGACGGCAACTTCCGAAAATTGGTCGTCCTCGCCGACTTTTAACCCGCCGAGGATGGGCGATTTCCGGAAGCCTGGGCCGGTGTGTTTTTGAGTTTAGACCAATTAGATATCTAAAATCTAGAAATATGGTAAAAATGGATTTAATAAGAATATAGTAGAGACTTGATCATCAGAATTCCATGGGGTTTTAGTCTATTTGGATGATCAAAATGTCTGATTAAATGGAACATAAGGACTTTTTCAATCATATGTATATTTTTGTTCAGATAATTGAGTTTCCACTCTAGATAAATAATATTTATAGATAATAATAATGATAAACTAAAATACTCTTGTTCAATTAATGAAACTGAAAATTTATATGATACTAACCTGATTTATTTTCATTTTGTACAGTTTTTATAGCAATCAATGCACCGCACTTCTCTCGAAGCACATTTTCCGCAAACTGATTTTTTACAATCCGGACATGTGCTCCATGTATGATTTCCTTTACAAGATATTTTTACCCTACATTTGGTTCTTTTTTTGATAGTGTTGTTTTCTCTGTTTGCACATTGCTCTGTCGGTTTCCTCTCATTAGCTGTATTTCTTGATGATGCGTATGGAGCAAGGAGCTCTTCACATAACTGCAAGATAAAATTTCTGCAACTAAGTACCTTCTTTCCAGTCACCTTTATATCCACGCATTTATAGCAGATATATCTAAAACATTAAAAAATATGTGAATAGGCCAATGACGAGTTCCTGATTTAGTACTATAAAGGCGTATCATTTGGTCTACAATGTCCACACCGTAATTTGTTCGATTACAATATGTTACACAGATCTGCCAACTGTTACGATTTAATCGTATTTAGTACGATAAATCACGAGCAGTACGATAATACGATTTTGCCACCAAAAGTACGATTTTTAAAAAAAATTACGTTTTTCCCTATTTTTTTTTCGCTTTTCTCTTTTTCAGACCGAAGTAGGGAATTTCGAGAGGCTTTGATTTCTAATGTTGACGCGTATTGCCAGTTTCGCGATTTTCCCGCTCAATTGAGCTAGTTTTGGCGAAGCGAAGAGTTGGAGGAAGTGCGGGAGTTTTGGCGAAGACCTGGCAATACTGGTAGCTATTGCCGTTATCTGCGGGAAGGAGCATCATGCACGGAGAGACCACGTGACCCATGCGCGGAGGGAGCACGTGATGTTTTGTTGATTTCTCCCGATGCTTGTTTTGCTGTTTTTGCTGTGATCAGTTTAGTTTATATAGTTAATCAATTGAATGATGTCTACAAAGACGAATGCCCGATCACAAACGTTTTCCGGAAAGTATTGCAGAGAGTTTGAATTTATCAAAGAATCAAGAATAAGTGCATCTCTTGCCTTTTGTGTTGTATGTAACTGTGATATCTCCATTTCTCATGGCAGACGTGAGGACTTAGTTAAACATTCGAAAACGGCCAAACACATGGATAAATTCAAGATTTCCAAATCTACGAAGTCTATAAATGAATTTTTAACTGTGAATAAAGAATTGCAGACTACTAAAACGGAAGTTATGTTCACCTCATTCATTTTAGAATATAATCTTCCGTTAGCTACTGCAGACCATGCTCGCCCATTATTTCAAGCGATGTTCCCGGATTCGAAAGAGGCAAAGCATTATTCCTGTGGGCAAACAAAAACAGCTTTTATTATTAAAGAACTAGCCAGTGAAAATTAAAAACAAATAATTGCAGCTACTAAAAATCCATTTACGGTGTCTACTGATGGGAGTCATTGTGGCGATGATCCAATTGTATCCAATTGTTTTAACGTATTTTAAAGAATCATCAAATGGAGCAAAAACTGAGCTCTTGTCTTTGCCAAAATTAATGGAATCCCCTACTGGGGAAAACATGAGAAACAAATTACTGGGGAAACAAATCCTGTATGTCTGGACCTTGTTTCCAGCAAAAATATTCTTCTGGGTTTTTAAAAAAGGCAAAGTCAGCCACATATGTTGGTTTAAATAAAAGTTAGATTTATTAATGCTGTTGTAATGTGCAAAAATTGTGTCCTTACCTTTCTTTTTAATAGAAATCAAAAATCCATGATATGCATTATAGTTTTCTAATTGTTTTTATATTGATGCATCTTACTAAAGAATTAATATTTTTATTTAATTTTAAATGTTTAATTTAAAAATTAACAACATAAAAATGTTTGCTGTGGATTGTAATAATTTAATTGGTTTCTCAATAGAATTTTGATGTAGGGAAAAAAAATCCCTACAGCCTGATTATCAAGAATTTACATAGCTGAAATATACTGTGCGTACATTATCGCGTGCGTCGTTACGCTTTTTGGCTCTGAGAGGTTGGCAGGTCTGGTTACAGTTTCTGGCTTCTCCTTCTCATTGTTGTCGATGATTACAGTGTTGTGAAGAGAACTTAGCAACAATATATTTTTTTTTTCTTCCCTTGATAGACAGTTTAACATAAAGGGTACCATAAAGCAGAGGCCAGAACAAATTTATCTGACTTCAGTCGCTCTGATCTTTCTGTTTTGTGATCAAAGCGAAGGAAACGTATGATTTCTTTGAAATGATCTCTAGCCATAGTCTGAGAAAAATGGTGAATGCCAAACGGTCAACCATAAAGTATTCAAAGGAGAGTTCTTCGCTCCATACAGACCTCTTACGTACATAATTGAAAAAACAGTTTCGAGTTCATTGAAAGATACAGTTCAAGTGTCTTTACATAGACAATGGTGAGCTTCTTCTTCTGTGCATTCTTTTACATGCCATATCATTTGATTACTGAAAATCAGTTGCCAAGCACTGAGCACACTGTCTTCGCAAATGTTTCTTTTAGCATACGATGTTGGGCCTTTTGTTTCCTTCACTACGTTTTGGTCTGCACATCGGCCTACTGTCCCAGAAGGTGAAATTACTTTCCATACTGTTCTGTCTGCAGAAATTTCTTCCTTTCCAACTGAGGGTAGAATATTATGAATGTAACATTTACGACAACGTTTTCGACTAATAACGCTAAACACATCCCTGGTACTCCCACGTCCATGCTTTTGTCTACTATTTATAGACCCTTGGGGGTTAGTTTCAGAACATTCATTGTCCAAACTATTACTTTCATGGCATTCACTGTCATGCTGCAAACTAATTTCAGATTCATCATCAGAATTGTTGCTTTTTGTGGGAACATATTCTTCGTATCCGTTCAAATCACTAATTTCACTATCACCTGAATCAATTTCATCTAATCGTTGTAATTCTTTCAAAATTTCTTCCTGAGTGAGTCCAAGTGCCCAACGCATCTTCTCTAATGACTAAATAAAAACTGTGTGTATGATATTGTACCACAGCATTATCTGTACACTTCAAAATGTAAAATTAATTTCTCTTTCGAAGAGCAATCGCTATTGTTCGCCTGGCCAGCTGTCGCTAGTGGGAGGGGGAGGTAGCATTTGGAATTCAAACCGGCTGTAAAAAGAGGAAGGTCAAGGTCAAACTAGACTGAATGGCACTTGTCATGTTACAGCGATTATTAGAATTGAAGAATTTCTCCGTATTATTGTAAAATACCTTAGGGGCCACTCTGGCCCCTCCCGCCATTCTAGGTATAAGGTTCAATATTTACTCTCCTATGAGGCCAATACATACATGATAAAATAATAAGCACTAAAATAGGATCATATTATGAAAAGTCAGAAAGCTGCATTACGTTCAGTTAATTATTATTGGAAGTACTGAGCAACAAATAATAAGAGGGGCCACACAGGCCCTTCTGTCTTTCTAGTGTTAAAATGCTGAAGCACATCCCCCTTCGAAATAAAACCATTGCGAAACAACACACTTTTACCATTGCTTTTAAAGGCCATCGAAACACTTCTGGGGTCCAATTTTAGCCATGTCCTTTAATTCAGCCTGTGATACACTTTTAACTTCATCTGCGGATTGAAATCAATGACCCTGCAAGCCAGTTCAGCAAATAGGCTGAAGTCACAGGGGGCGAGATCAGGGGAGTAAGCAGGATGTGGCAAAACAGTTGTTTGTGTTTTCGCAAGAAAGTCAGTGACATGGAGGGATTGGTGTGCAGGAGCGTTGTCATGTAAAAGCACCCATGACTGCTCAGCCCGCAGTTTTGGTCTCTTCTTCCAGATTGACTCGCACAAACGACGCAGGATGTCTACATAGAGTTCCTTGATTACAATGCATTCTTCAGGGTTAAATTCCAGATGCACAATGCCCTGGATATCAAAGAGCACTTCTAGCATGTCCTTCCCTTTAGAGCAATCTTGGCGGAATTTCTGCTTGTGTAGAGATTATGGTGATTTCCACGTTGCCAATGCTCTCTTGGATTGCGGGTCGTACAAAAAACACCATTTCTTACCAGTAGGGAAGGATCTTTTTCAACAGCTGAAATTAAGTCTCCCAACATTTCCATTCAAATTGCCTTTTGTTCTTCGGTTAAAACACAAGGAACGATGTGTTGACACACCCTATGCATGTTAAGATCTTTAGTCAGTATCCTTTGACATGTGACCTCGAATATCCCAACTGATTCTGCTATTTCCACTATTGTTTGCTGCCTGTTCCCACGCACTGTCTCAACCTTTTCGATGTTTTCAGCGGTGCGGAAAGTCTGTAGACGGCCAATGCTTTCGTCATTTTCAACACTTTCCCTTCTCTGCCTTCTCTGAAACATCGATGCCACTTAAAAGCTTGCGTTCGCGATAATATATCACTGCCGTACACATGCTTCAACATTTCATAAACCTCTGTGGCACTCTTTCCCAAGCGAACACAAAATTTGATATTAATTCTCTACTCAACAAACGCCATTTCTTTCAATCACCGGTTACTAAGTACACTCGTCTACAAAATACGACTCTGGCGAGCCACCGACCACTTGATTTTGGGTCAAACCACTGTTAGAAGAGGGGGAGAACGTAGTAACACAAAAAGGTTATTGTAGTCTCTCTACTGCAAATATTTTTAAAGTTATAGACTCAGTTCAGAAACTTTTGAATCCTTCTTCGTGTGTGTGTATATATATACATATATATATATACGAGGGTAGATTGAAAAGTAATGCACACATGCTTGTAGAGTGTGAATAAAAACAAATAGCAAGATCGCACAAAAAGTACATTAAATTACAATTCTAATTCACACTATTAATGTCGTGTCCAACAAGAATATGACAATAATACTGTGAATATTGACTTCAGCTTTTATCCCACCAATTTAGAACTTCGAAACTATTATGGATAAAGAGACGAAGTTAACTTTCTTGATCTGTGTATGATGATAACGATAAAATATTTACTACTTTATACGATAAAAGAAATTCCTTCCATATCAGCATCCATCATATCATCGATTGGAATTCCAATTTAAGCAAAAACATTTTACGCAATATTATTAAAAATCATTTTTATGGAAACAATCGGATACATACATTCAAATACGATTGTGCAATCAATGATCGAAAAATTATACTGAAAGCAATAAAACAACATTATCCCATTCATTTCCTAAAGTACTATTATAATGCAATCATATTATACTATAATGCATTATAATATCAATATTATAATGCATGCACAAGGTCAATAATGCATTTTATAGGGATTTTGGGAATATCGGAACATGAATCAGGGTATGGCCAGATATACTGTAACTGTTATTCTAACCCTTCTTATACGCATCTTGTTCATGCACCCATATAATTTGGGCTTTTCTTAGATATAGGAACTTATTCTACTCTGTCCTTCAGCTTATACTTTGTTCCTTTAGATGTTGTTTGTTCTTGCTTTTGTTCTCATTCGCATTTCATGTCTTTGACTTGACATACTTTTGGAAATTTAGCTTCAGTAAGATATCGGCTCTAGGAGTGTTACTATGGTGTAATAGCATGCTATAACCGGGAACAAGGAGTCACAATCCCTTTTGGCCATTTACTATTTTAACTGTTGGCATTTTCCCCTTCAATTCCTTTGAAATCTGTATTTTTACTTATCGAGTAAGTGCTGCATTGCACCTTACGGATTAAGTCTTTTTTCATTTTACGTATCTTTCATACTCTAGTATGCATTGTTTTTAGTATTTTTAATCTTATATTTATACCTTATACCGGGTGGTCAGAATTAAAACACCCCTACTCTGAGCTCTCTATACATTGAACTACTCAGTGTGAAGGCTCCAAAATTGTTGAAACTACTATTCAAGACATGGGGAAAGGGATTACGCGAAAAAAAAAATTAGTTCCAGAAACACCGATAGGTGGCGCTGTACAACAGAAAATATGCTGAAAAGACACAAAATACACATTTGTAACACATTTTATTCGAACGTACCAAACATTCATATCACAAGGACCTTATCGATGCAGGGAATGCTGTTCAATATGGTTCCCTTCTTCAAGATGTAAAATTTGCAGTCTGTGGACAGCTTGTTCAACTGAGGATCGTAATTGGTCGATTGAGAAGCTTCTCACATGCAGAGTGATACTGTCTGTCAAATCTGGCAAGGTTACCAGACGTCCTCGATAAACAAGACTTTTTAAGTATCCCCACAGCCAAAAATCACAGGGATTAAGATCTGGAGAACGAGATGGCCTGGTTGTCGGAAACGCACGACTAATTACTCTACCATTAGTAAAATGTTGCCGGAAAAACTGCTATACACAGAGTCCAATGAGTGGAGGCGGACCATCTTGCATAAAGGTAATTGAATCAAGACATTTGTGCTGTTGCAGTTGGGGTACAACAAAATTTTCGAGCATGTTTTTGTACCTCCTAGCCATCACGGCGCATGTCACAGGGCCATTGGGAGTAGTCTCTTTGAAAAAGAAAGGTCCAAGAATGAATGTGGCTGTGAATCCACACCAGACTGTAACTTTCGGTGAATGAAGTGGAATCTCTTGGAAGGTACGAGGGTTTTCCGTGTCCCAAATGCAACAGTTATGGGGGTTGACTGTTCCATTTAGATGGAAATGCGCTTCATCGCTCTATAGAATCTGCCGTGGCCACTATGCATCCACTTCAACTTTAGCCAGAAATGTCACTACAAAGGTCAGTCGCTTCTCCCTGTCGATGGTCAGCAAGTGGTGATTGTGACTAATTTTGTACGAGAAAAAATGCATTATGTTTCTCAGTACGTTCCGCACTGTGCTGTAGGGAACACCCAAGTGTCGTGACACTCCACGTGCACTACTACAGCCTATAATGTTATCCATTGATTGTTCAACAATAGCGGTGGCAACATCGTCAACGACATCTGAACGAGTCAATTTGCGTCCTCGACCCAGCTGAACTCCAAGATGTCCAATTTTCTCGAATTGAGCGATCATTCTCCTGAGAGCTTGTGGAAGTAATGGTCCTTTGCGCAAATTCTTCAGTCGACGAAACTCTCAAAGTGCAGCTGCAGCATGTCCTTTGTTTTCATAAAACTGCTTCACAAGCAAAGCACGTTCTGGCAGTGTGATAGCCATCGTTGATAAGAATGAAAATTTCCCAGTTTTATCCCCTTTTATGCCCAGAACATAGTAGCTGCAAACCAAGGGTTTATGCAAATTTTTGTGCTTATAGTGCGAAATTGCAGTTACAATGACAGTTTAAGTTTCTTCACTTTTTAATCTTCTTTTTTTTCATATCAGCAAAAGAAATTAAAAAGGAAAAATTCCATATCGCATGTGGGTTTTTTTTTTTTTTTTTTGTGATTATTTTGTGTCTTTTCAGCATATTTTTTGTTGTACAGCGCCACCTATCTGTGTTTCTGGAACTAATTTTTTTTTTCGCGTAATCCCTTTCCCCATGTCTTTAATAGTTGGTTCAACAACTTTGGAGCCTTTACATTGAGTAGTTCGATGTATAGAGAGCTCAGAGAAGGGGTGTTTTAATTCTGACCACCCGGTATATATATATAATGTTAGGTTTTTCGAGTTACAGCTCCTCACTTTTCTTTCATTGGACTTTCAAACTTTTATTAATATATATATATATATATATATATATATATATATATATATATATAGTGCCAGTATAATTGGTCTGTTATAACATGTTCTGTACACTTTTATAACAAAAATTAGAAAGTATTCGATACTGTTATGTAAAGTGGTATAATTATTTCTTTTCTTCTATAATATCTGAGTGTATAGCAATAACACACACACACACATATATATATATATATATATATGTTTTGCAGATTCTTCCTCCAGGATACCAATTTTATGACGAGCATTCTTTCTTTCACAAATGGAATTGAGCCCCAAGTTCGACGTCTGGGAGTTGCACTGATTCTTAGGAACTGCTGCTTGGAAACAGGTCATTATGATTTATTTTCCATCTTTCACCATTTCCTGTAAAATTTTTATGGAGTAAGATTTATTATAATTTTCAGAAAAAATGCCTCGGTGTCTAAGAATTTTAAAGTTAGTTTTTTTATTTGCACTGCAGCACTTACAATGATATTGTCACAAATAGAGAAGCATTGTTAAAAAATTTAATATATTGGTTAAATAGTGTGAAAATTTCTGAATATTTAAACTCATTTTAGGAAGTTTCTTACATATTGTTCTTCAGATATGCAGATGGAATCGTGCTTTTAGCTGTTTATTTTGATTTCTTCATTAAGCCTGGAAAGAAATTTTGTGGGTCAGAATGTCAAAATTTTAATTGAATATCATTTATTTTGTGGGACTAAAAGTTTAAATATGTTATATATGACTATGTACAGCTCAAGCTGCTGCAAAATAATAAAACTTCAATAAAAGCTGCATACAATATAAAACTTATTGATGCTAATATTTTTGTATTGTTATACTGCTGTTAATCAAGTCAAATATATGGTATTCTCAGCAAGTATAATTTATAATCACACTTGCAAAGTTGCAATGGTTTCACTATTGCATTCCATAATTTATGATATTTAATTCACTTTGTACATAGAAACCTCTCAAAACAATCATCCATAGTGCCTAGAGCAAATTCTCTTTGGAACAGCTGATGAAAAATTTATTAATAGAAATACAGGAAATTTTAGAGGTGCTTGAAAAATTCTATTCTGAGGTAATAGGAAATTGAATTGAAATAGATGGTTTATACAGCTAATCAGCCATACTGGTTTCACTGTATTTTGAGAAAAAATTATGTATTTTGAATCGAGAGATTGTGCACAGAGGATGGAATTATCATGCAAATCACGGTGCGAAATAAGGGAATATTTTTTTAGTAGCAAATTGCTAATCAAAATTTCATTTCTTTAGCAGTTTCGGCATTTTAATTAGCAGTTCACAACTATATTACAGAGTTTTAAACATTTGTGGAGATAAAGAGCAATATGCAAGCATGGGAGGGATAAAGGAGATTTTTAAAATTCTAATTTGTTTTAAATCTTATACCAACAATTTTCGTCATAGGTCTTTTGAGGCGTTTTATAATACTTTTCATTTAAAAAATTCATTTACTAAGTACTTTTGGGGGCAATTTGAAATTCACATTCCCCATAACACTTTAATTATTCAAGATTTTTTTAGCTTTAATTTTTTGCCATGATGACGGATTATTTCTTAATATACCTGCTACTCTCTGAAGTTTTAAAATTTTCTCATCTTGATTTTTTTACTTTTTACTTTTCCAAGCTGTTAAAGTGTTTACTATTATTTATTGCTATATTATTTTTAGAAGGCTGGCCAGTCATTTTTCTTTAATTTAGGGGTTATAATCACTAGTTTTTCAAGTTTAATTGCCATGTGGCGAGTGGGAATTTTGAGGGACACTTGCAGTAAGGAGCGATATGCGTTTAAGAAAAGATTTTATATTTTCACTGTCATGACATAATGTCACAAAATGCAATGCAAATTCATTTTTACATCACCACAAACCATAAATTTTCAATCGCAATTTGCGATGCAATACCACTTATTTTGCACCCTGATGCAAATATATCTGTAGAACAAAGAAAGAGACAGAGATAGATCTATGACCATGCTAGCAATACATTACGAAGGGACCAATTACAATTTTACTTTTAAAAACTTTACTGGCATTTCTATTTACACTTTGACTTTTAACATTATTGTAATTGTCATTACTTTTTACAGGTGTACAAGTCTTAAAATTACTATTCACATTTGGATTTTTAAAAGAAGTGCAAAAATTTTTAAAATCATGATTAACATTTTTAGTTTTACAAGCATATGAATCATTAACTTTAAAATTACTTTTACTTTTAAAATCACTAGAAATTTTAGACTTTATATTTTTAGCTTTAAGCTTAAAATTTTACTGCCTGTTGACTTTTCAACATTGAAATTCTTGGTTTTTATTTCATATTGAGCCCTGAGGAAATACAAGCCATTCTGTCTTTAGTTTTGGCATAAAACCAATTGCTACCATCTGGTTTGTAAAAAGTAATGGTACCATTTATACCAGTGAAACTGAAATTTTGCTCTTCTAAGATTGAAGCAACAATTAAGTTTCTCCTTGACTTAGGAGAATACTTGAACTCGGTTAAGTGAATTTCATTTTTAACATTATTCATATTTACATATATTCTGATCGATCCGACACCTTCGATTGGGCTTTCTTGATCACCGGCAGCTAAGGACATTGCTGTCCCTTCAAGTTCTTTAAATTTGCCAAACAATTCCAAATTGTTGCAAAAATGTCTAGTTGCTACCATGTTAGCAACCAAAACAAATTTGTCAGTCGATTCAATGTTACAATTTTCAATGCATGATTGAATCTCACTCAATTTAGGGTCATTCCATATGGGGACACCCGATGAGTGTTGCTCTATAGTCACAGATTTTTTTTTAATTTTTACCAGGGATGGTAAACCGCATGGTAATAAAAACCCCAAATCTGAATTTGTAATGTATAAATCCCAATAATGGCCCAGATACAGGCATTTGAAAAATAGGGATTTTTGCAAAATGGTGGCCATTTTGGATTTTGCACTAATGTTTAAAAATGTTATAGCTTGAGCTAATGGCTCAAATTAAATAATTCTGCTACCAATTTAAAGCTATTTATATCAGAAATATAGGTGCCATATCAAAACAGTGAAAAATATATATTTTAATATTGTTATTACATGAAAATTGCAAAAATCACCTTCGGATTAATAGGCTGTAAAAAAAAAATGGCCCCTAATATTTTTTTCTGAAACTTGGTACAAATACTGACTAATATGTGTGCTTTAGGTAAAAAAAAAATTAGAAAGGTAATATTTCTTATTACAGAGAAAAATAGCTTTTAAAATATATACATTTAGTTAACATTTGACATGCAATGCTTTTATCATTTAAAATATATATATTTTTTAAAAACAAATAATGAGCATAAATAAAACACAGGAATTTTTTACACACTAACTAGTATGTGTGCTTTAAGTAAAAAAAAAAATAGGATTGTAATATTTAATTTAATAACTAAAAAATTTGCTATTATATGTATAAGAAATCAGTGTAAAAATCTCTGGGGTGATGAAAAATTCTAATAAAAATCTTCCTAAAAACCATACAGTTATCACTCTTAGTTTTATTTTCTTAGTTCAAATTATAAAATGGGCATTTTCTATATTCAGCAAAGCTGTAGATACCCATTTTTTCCTAGTGGCCACTGGCACCTAAACCAATTTCATCTAAGAGGCAGTACAATAATCTTTGGCCTATTTATAAATGACAACTATCGCATAAAGCTGAAGCTTTTCATCATACATATAGTTAATTTCACAAAAATAATTTAATTAGATAATATAAAACACTCATTTTCATGAACAGCACTAAAATTTAAAAAAAAAATTAAACACAGATCTACAGCATGTCTATCAACAAAAAATATCTTTAAAAATATCACCTT
Source organism: Amaurobius ferox (assembly GCA_951213105.1). Lineage (NCBI taxonomy): Eukaryota > Metazoa > Arthropoda > Arachnida > Araneae > Amaurobiidae > Amaurobius > Amaurobius ferox. The sequence goes on from OX578152.1 coordinate 130,098,069, forward strand.
GCCAGCTCCAACCAAAACACTGGGTGATATCCCCAATCTAGTTGAAATAAGTACCTAAATATAAACAAACAAGCTATTGAAGAAGGAAATTATCCTATAGCACCAACATTGTTTCTGGAACATTTAAAAACACCTGCTTCTGATCTTTTTGTACATGAGACATCAGCTGCCTATAGCCTCAAAATTTTCAACTCTAATACTCACACAGTTATGTTATATAAGTATAATAACAATTAACATATACCAGTTGTCAGAGTTCCTGAAATGATTACTTGTACTGCATCACCTGTTTTCTCTTAGGTTGAGTTCAAAATACAATGTAATATTACATTTCTGGGTGACTTATTCCTTTCAGACAGAGCTCAGTTTTGCTCAAGTGTTCAGAGCTGAGTATGTTCAACAAATAAATCAGTGAACTGTGCTTCTATGATTATTTCTTTTATTTATGTTCCATGATTAGTTCTTGTCTTATGCTATAAAAATTGAATGTTTTGTATGCAAGAAAATCAATGTGTCATTAAATACTGAGTTTATTCCTGTACTTGTGTCCTGTATATGCAAGGTTCACAAGGATGAATATCTGGAATGGTACAGTTTAAGACAGAAAACTTGTGATTCATTTAATAAACACCTCACCAAAATTAGAGCTGCACCTAATACCAATTTCTCTGACTGTCAATGATAAATCAGGAATTACTTGTTCCAGGAAAAAAGCTCTGCACTTCTTGTTATTCTTCCTTGCATTCATCAATTAGTGAGTCAGAGGTTCCTACTGCTGACATGGAGATGACCAATGATGCAGATTATAGTGAAGTCAGAATAGTAATGGAACAATTGAATAAAAGCTGTGAACTTTTGGATTTATCACCAATAAAGGTCAATAGATTTAGCTCTAAGAGGAAACTTAGTTATATGCAAGTTAAGAAATTAAGTAGCCATGTTGCTACTAAAACTGCTACAGTATTGGGTATTGAAAGTATTAATAAGCCACAAAATTCAAAAGACATTATTTGCTCAAATTGCACGTCCATGATGGAAAAATTATTGAATAAGTTTTCTTTAGATGCATCATTTAAAGAAAAGTTGCAAATTTTAAAATGAGTCCATGATTCATGGATAGTCCAACAAACAAAGGCTTGTTATATTACTACAGAGAATATAGTAAAGAAAAATAAAAGAAACAGAAGGGATGTTATCAATGGCTAGTGATATATGTGTTAAATTAAATTCTAATACTATGAAAAAATTACTAGTTTTTATTAAAACAGTCGTTTGTGTCTAGCAAAAAAAGATTGCATATCTATACCAAGTAAAAATGGGAAAATATTAAAACAAAAGAGATTACTTTTGCATAATTTAAAGGAATTATACGCTGCATTTAAAGAAAATCATAATGAAGTAAAAATACTATCTAAATTTTGTACACTACATGTAATCGTTGTAACATGTAATCGTGTACACTACATGTAATCGTTGGAAGCAAAGTTATTCATTCTGTATGTGTTTGTATATATCATTAGAATATTAAAAGAAACAAGTTTATTGCACTGAATCAGAAAAGTATGGTACACAGGTGCGGAAACTGTCCATCTCCAGAAATTCTTAAAGAAGTACGAATGCATCTCAATGAATTAGAAAAATAGTATGTGTTTTGTTTGTATATGTTATGTTTATGCATTCTCATGGCCCAAGTGCATCATATATGTGGCCAAAACCTCTAGATATGTGCCAAAGATTACGATACTGGCTATTAGATAAAATTGGTTTAGGAGTCAGTGGCCACTAGGAAAAAATGGATATCTTCAGCTCTATTGAAATACCTTTTTATAATTTGAAATAAGAAATTAAAATATGAGAGAGATAACTGTATGGTTTTTAAGAAGATTTTTATTAGAATGTTTCAGTACACCAGAAATTTTTACACCAATTTCCCATTCATATAACAGCATTTTTTTTAGTTTAAATTAAATATTACCATCCTAATTTCTTTTGTACTTAAAGCACACATACTAGTTAGTGTGTAAAAAATTCCTGTGTTTTGTTTTTGCTCATTATTTGTTTTTAAAAAATATATTTTTTTAAAATGATTAAAGCATTGCATGTCAAATGTTAACTAAATGAATATATTTTAAAAGTTATTTTTCTCTGTAATAAGAAATATTACCTTTTTAATTTTTTTTGTACCTAAAGCACACATATTTGTTAGTATTTGTACCAAGTTTCAGAAAAAAATATTAGGGGCCATTTTTTTTATAGCCCATTAAAGTTGCCAATCAATCTGAAGGTGATTTTTGCAATTTTCATGTAATAACAATATTAAAATATATTTTTTTTACTATTTTGATGTGGCACCTATATTCCTGATATAAATAGCTTTAAATTGGTAGCAGAATTATTTAATTTGAGCCATTAGTTCTCAAGCTATTACAGTTTTAAACATTAGTGCAAAATCCAAGATGGCCGCCATTTTGCAAAAATGACCATTTTTCAAATGCCTGTATCTGGACCATCATTGGGATATATACATTACAAATTCAGATTTGGGGTTTTATTACCATATGTATCCATGGTAAAAATTATAAAAAAATCCATGACTATGGAGCAACAAGTTTTTTTTAAAATGGGTGTTTTCACATGGAATGACCCTTTAGCCTGATATAATTTACATTCAGCTTTCAGATGACCATAAGACTTGCATACATGGCAAGGGCCTACTCGTTTATTTGAATTCACATTTCTATTATTTACACTTTTAAAATTTAACATTTTAGAATTTTTAGAAAAATTTTTAGAGTTACTGTAGCATTTAGGTTTAGGCATTGTTGTGAGGGGTTTACTTCCCTTTTCTAAATTAATTTATACTATTACTTTATCATTTATTTATTTATTATTAATTTATTATTTATCTTTAAGTTATTTACATTTCATTATTCTAAGTTATTATATTTATATTTTATCATTAAATTTACTTAATTATATTTACATTAGGTAGATTTATTTACATTAGCCTGTGATCGTATAGTTTTTATAATAAATCAATAAAGTTTACTTTTATAATTATTATTTATTTGTTTCTTTATTTACTTAGTTTATTACCATTACTACAACTTGGTCTGTGCTCAACTGTGTAACACCTTAAAAACATTTCAACTTCATATAACCTCTAAAATTCACTTACCTTTAAATAAATAAATAGCACAGCCAACAACATCTCAATAAAACACAACTCATTTGTTGAATTAAAAATTAACTTTTATTAACAATAATTAAAAAAAATATCATCCTATTCATTAAAGTTTCACTTAAGTTGAATGTATAGTGTTAGTACATTGCATCATTTAAGGTTACATCTATTATTGTTAGAATTCGATTAAGGTAAAACAAATTAAATTAGCCAACTATCACAATTACCCAGGTACAGAATCCACTCTGGTCTGAAGACCAGAGTTTGGTCTGCCTGAGGAGCTGTCCACCCCCAAAAATGTTAAATATAAACAACAAAAACACATTATCGATGTATAAAAATTATAACTTAAGGATAATGCATGAAAGAAATCATTTATGTAAAAACATTCGTGTATATATATATATATATATTTTTGTGTAGCACCACCTAGATGGCCTGTGTAAAAGAATCGATCTTGGGATGTAATTGGGAGAAATCATTTAAGGACAGCGAATGTTCTCACTTCCAACAGTAGATGGCAGCACCAAAAATGAACTGGAAAACTTGCAAAGATCATGTAAATGGAGATTGTAGAAACGTATATTTTAGAAGACATTATAAACTAGCTGAGGATCCCTTTAGGATCACTTGTAATGAGAAGGCAAAGCCCATCGCTGCGGACACACACTTGAGGAGCACTTCACTTTGACGGCATTCTGCCTTGGTGATACAAACTTGTAGACAGACACCCAGGAGAAACATTATGAACAACGGGTATCGCTATTTTTGTGGAATGAAGCTTGTACACAGACACTTGGGAGGAACATTAAGAACTAACTGCGAGCACTGAAAATATGTTGTTGAAAACTGACTTTGTTATTAACGAAACGGAACTTGTAGACAGTCACTTCTGGTGACTGTCTACAAGTTCCTATATACATGAAACTATAAACATGATCAGCATTTAAAAATACTTTTATCTGTAATATGTTTAATTTTAAATAAATAAAAACAGATATATATTTAATTCATGCAATCATAAACTAAATAAAAAAATTGACGCATTGCATCACTGTAAATCATTATACACCAAAAATTACAAGCTAACATACCCAAAAGACAAGGCCCAGTTTAAGGCGTGGGCAATTGCCCACAGCGGCCGAATTAGGGGCGGCCATTTGGAAGTGAAATTAGGTGTAGTAAGAATGACTTTTTCTGGCGCATCCAAAAATTTTTTTGAAATTAAACCAACTCTGTGCCATTTTAATATACATGAAATTGATGTAACTTTTTAGAATCGTTTTCTCTCCTGTAATTAGGTCTTTTTTGCAGCAATGTATAGTTTACCTGGAAAATGCGTGCGCTCAAACACTTAGGAGATTATTAGATTTTATACAACTTGCAGCTGGGTGAAGCCTGTAATCCCTGAGGGAGAATTTGTTTACCTCCAATACCGGCTAAGAAAAAGCCCGAGAGCTATTCTCACGATTTGCTCCTAGTTTCAAATTGTAAACACCTGGATTCGGTCTCTATCGCACTTCTAAAAGATTGCAAATTTGGAAGAGGCAGAAAGAGTATTTGTATGTCATAAAATATCAGGAGCGTCCCATAAGAGTAGTTGTCCTTTTGGTCCTTTATCGAAGCTCATTTAGCTTGGCTGGAGGACAGCTGAAGCATTTTCCCACAGAGTATATTCTGTGCATTTTCCATTCAGATAGCCCAGTGGCTAAACGTGTTCAGAATATTGCGTTATATTACTGCCGTGCTATTTATATGTCTGTCTTATAGGTCTTCATCTTTTGTTGAGAGTCTTCGAACTATTTAGGTAATTTTTTTTCAATTTCTTAAAGTATTTTCCTAAAATTTTAGTTGACTCTCTTTTGCTGAATATAGATTTATTATTAGATTAAATATTTTGGTGAGTTTAGATTATGCAATTGACCACAGAATAATATGATAAACAAAGCAATGTTTGCATGTTTTCATTTTAAGTACCAAAATAATACCTATATAATACTTTTGCGGACGCATTCAATTTTTTTTTAATTAAACCAATTCTGTGCCTTTTTAATATAAATGAAATTAATGTAACTTTTTGAATTTTAGTAACACATTAAAGGATTAAAGGGTACATGGTCCTTCTATAATGATTTCAAAGACAATTTATTGTACGAGGGAGTAAAATGGTCTTCATTTAATAATTTTTCCCAGTTTCATTTACATAAAAAAAAATCTGATGTGAGCAGCAAATGACTTCCCCTGCAGACTTATATTCATGTTAATAATTCATTATATCGAGTTTAGTTGCACGAAATAATGTCCATAATTATTTAAAAGGACACTCAATTGACACTTTTAATTCAATTTTAGTTCTCAGTTGGTAACTGAACTTTTTTTCAACCGTGAAGCAGCGTAAATTCAAAATCACTAAAATATCTCGAGAACGGCTAGTCCTAGTGTAATGGGGTTGGTCTTATTCTTTTAAAACAAGCATTTAATGGATATATTTGAGCATACGTAGTTTTACTTTAGAATTTGATGATTTTTGCGAGCCATTTTACAAAAAAAGCAGGTTATTTTTTTCCGAATCGTACCAAAATCAGCACCAGGGTAACCCACAAGCGATTTATCTACCGAATTTTGTGAAATTCAGTCCATTAGTTTTTCAGGCAACTTTTGCGGGCTATTTCGCAAAAAAAGACGGATTCTTCTTTTCCGAATCGTACCAAATTCTAATCAGCACCAGAGTATCCAACAAGTAACTTATCTACCAAATTATGGGAAATTCGGTCCATGTTTTTTAATTAAAGTGGATACATACATTACACAGATAGCCATACATACATACAGACAGACACACATACAGACGTCACGCTAAAAATAGTTTTTTCGTGTTCTAAAGGTCTCGAACCGTGTAGATCCGTCGAAAAAGTTGCGATTTTCGGCATGATTCCAATACTTTCCCTATACATTACCATGTATATTGCAGGGAAAGTAAAAAGATAAAAAAGGTTTTTGGGAAGTAAAATATTTCCTTATGAATATTTGCTTAAAAGTGCAAAAATTGTTCTAAAATTGTTAGAGCTATTTTGTAAATTAATAAATTTATTCTACAGGCAAAATAGCTACGAATTTGACAAATTCTTTTGCTCATGCATATAAATTTCTGCCTAGATATACATTTAATAATCTGTATATATTATTTTATTTTGTATAATTGCAATTATAGTTGTAATTATAACGTAATACACTTTTAGGTAAAGTATCAAGTAAAGTCTTAGAATTTGTAAAATGCACATTTGATATTGTGATTTTTTTTTTCTACCGACACAATTTATTATCCTTATCCCTCTGTACACCTTTAGGCGTAGCCAAGAACTCGACGATCGAATGGATGGAACTAGTAGAGAGGGTTATCTTCTATAGAAAAGTAACGCCAATGGGGGAGAGATACAGAAAATGGAAGTCTATGAACTTGTGTACATGACCATTTTGTGATAAATCGTTTATGATAGCATTTTTAGTTTGAGGCAACTTAATCATATAACTACCTTCAGTACATTCCCTCCCCCATTGACTAATCAATTACATTTTTCATATAGGGACCCTATTGGGAAAATCAATTCCTCTCACTTCCACCCAGTGGCGTAGCGTCCATTGAAACTAAAAAGCTGAGCTTCCCCTGCTTAAAATCTAGTTTAAAGAATTATTTAAACATACTTTTATTTATTACAATTTTTTAAAATAACTTTCGAATATATATGTACTATTTAGAAAATTTTTGACACGTTTCAAAGTATTTTTCCCATTAAAACGCATATTTTAATGTTTTAGAAGCTCAAATTATCCAGTCTTCGCTGTCTATAAGAAGCTATCTGAAAAATTGACGTTCTTTTTTCTCCAACAAATAGAATTTTTTTTAATTTTTAATACGCCCTATTTTTATTACCCCACTCGAAAGTCACATTTTTAATTTCTAACTTCACCCCCCCCCCCCCCTCCTTTTTTTTAATGAATTAGGAAGCATTCCTTGTGTTTCTGTTGGGTCCACGTATCTTTAAATCTTTTCAGATGATTCGGTTTATTATTTTTTCAAAAATTAAAAGAATATTGCGTTTTTTACCGCCTTCTCCTCCAATGATTGCAAATATGATTTTTTTCCTCTCTTAATTTTGTGATACGCTTTATCTTTTGACACAAAATACGAATATTTTTATTTTTAAGCCCCCCCCCCCCCCCCCCCCCCCCCCCCCCTCCACATTTTCTTCCTAATTGTTGTCCCATACATTTCCTGCATTTGGATTAGGTTTTGTATCTTCTAACATTTTTTATATATTTTCATTCACTTGTCACAAACTCAGGGACATTTTAAACATTACGTTTCTTTAGCCCCAGTGAATCTATAATAATAAAAAGAAGAATCTGTCTGTTTGTTTATCCACAATGCCTCTCGATATTCACCGCACTGAATTTTTTCACACAGTTGCATCTATACCTGAACTAATGCATCTCAATAGCCTTTTTTCAAAATTTTAATTAGATTTTTTAACGAATTTTTAAATTCCAAAATCAGATAATCTCCAGCTACCGATATGGCCTAGCAGCTTTATTCGTGATTTAACAGTTGCAGAACATCCAGCCATCGATATGATTTAACAGCTACTCATACGATAAGCTACCGTAATGATCTAATGCCACGTTCATCATCTCTTAGAGGTTATTAATATTTCATTCATTTATTTGTTGCATTACGGAGAAGGTGTATTTCCTTTTTGCTTTGCGGATAGCATACGTGGTAATTTGGTTCTAGGTTAGTATTTGAAGAAAATTGAGTAGTGTTATCTGTAAATGTATTATTTACGTAGCGGGGGTTTATTTAAGTCCCGGTCAATATAGAGTAATTCGTTCCAGTGATACAATAAAACAAATTTTAAATTTCTCAAGGTGTAGAATTTTCTTGTAATTTGGCTAGTATTCCATTATTTTGCATCTATGTCTCTGCAGTATTTCAGATTTTAGAGGGGCTACAATGGACAGCTACAAACAGCTTCGAAATAGGATTCCAGGTTTTTATCTGCGAAATCAAAAACGCAATAAATTTAAATATTTTTGAGTTTTTAATTTAATATTTAAAGATTAGCTATTTAAATATATTGCTAATAATAACCTGCAAAATTTTGATTTGTCCCGTTATATTATATTTTAGCTTTTTAGAGATTGAAATGCTTTTTCTTCATCTCTCTCCTTTTCTAATTTATTCATGAGATCATTCGTTTGATTTGTTTATAATGTTTTACTGCTAAGATGTACAAATAATTCATAAAATTTATTCAATTACAAATTAGAATTTTATTGAAAAAAATGATGAGGGGACTTTCATGACACTACATAATGCAGTAAGTTACTTCTGACTCCTGATAAATTCAGAAAAATTATAATCGGCGGTGGTTTCAGTCCGATGGAGCTGAAATTGTTTTTTTAGCGTGAATGATATTTTGTAAGATAAAAATCCAATAAAGTTCAACGAGTTTATTCGATTTTTTCATACTCATTTGTTTCGTTTACAGGCTTTCAAAGCACGCAAATTACTCGGGAACTATTTTTAGCTAGCTTGCGATTTCAGTTTTCGTCCCGATTTCATCTGGAAACTCCGGCCATAGATTCCACTTTAATATATTCAATTATTTTACAAACATGATTTGCGGTATAAAAATGAAACTCACTGACGAGATTTTACATTCTAGTTAATCTATAAACTTGCCTGACGGCACATAAATATGTACTTGAATACGTATATTTCCACCTGTTCTGTTCAAACCTCGCCAATCATTAAATATCTTTAGAATTTCAAAGTTCATTTAAATTCCTATTTTTTTTCTTAAACAAGACAAAATATCTCGTGCTTGTGCACCAATATTTCACAAAAGGGTAAGTAAATAGAATGAGCTGCAACAATCGTGGTATTTCAAATATTACAGCCTTCCCACCCATTGGAAAACCCAGATAAAAATACTAAAATATCGAATTATAACCACTATACTTCAAAAACCAAGAAAGTGACCCAAAATCCAATTATATACACTTGTAGGATTTTTTTTTAAAAACAATAAATTCTTGCTTATTGTTTATAGCTATCACTTTTAGCTTTTACAATATAAGCATTGCAAGCTTTTCTTCCACTTGACAAGACGATTACTTGAAAACTATAAGAACTTTTTTAAATATACATATAGATTTAGAAACTGAATTTTTTCACAATTTCTGTTGCTTACTAATTATATCTATCTTTTATACTTTCGAAGATAATTTGAGTGAAAGTATGAAACATGGAAAAAAAAAATTTTTTTAGTAGGGTTCTATCCAAAATCTAATTATATACACTTGTAGGGCTTCAAAAATCTACAAATTCTTGCTTATTGTTCACAGCTAGATCTTTTAGTTTTTGAGATGAAATAATCACAAACTTGAAAAATGGAAAATTTTTAATCTTCTACAATTTGGCAAGACGTAATCGTCTTGCCAAATTGAAGAACTATAAAGGCTTTTTTTAATAATAAATATTGATTTTGATATCAAATTTCCTAGTGAATATTTTTGTCGTTTACAATTTATATCTATATTTTATAGTTTAAAATGAAAATAAGAATAAAAACACTCGCCAGAACAAATACTTTTTATGTTTTGTAGAAAAAAAGTTATAAATATTGAAATTATTTTTATAAGCGCCCAAAGGGTTTACATTTTTCGTAACGCTTCGTTTTCCCTCCACAGAAACCCCAAACGTAGATGCTATTCACATAAAATAAAAACCTTGTATCCACGTTCTAGAATTTATTTCACAATAATATCAGCAGTGTATTAACTAACTTAAACAGAAATTTATAGCATTATTGAACAAAACAAAATTAACATGTCTTTTCTCGTGAATAGAAAGCGCTATATATACGTGAATGTTGTTAATAAATTTATCGTATAAATGCTCATTTATTAACTTTATGCATAGTTTTTTATCCATTTATTCGAGAACAGTTCATGCCATTGTTCTAAAGTAAGTTCAATTTCATTTCCAATGAAAACATCTTTGTTTATTTAACATTTTTGGATGCCTTTTTTTTTTTTTTTTAATAATTTAAAAGAAGTTTTAAAATTTGACTTTCCAAATGTTCATTTTCGTTTCAAATTATAAGTTTCATTCGCTTCACTCCATTCGTTCTAGAAATGTCTCTTTAAACTACTACGCACACTCATACATACATACATTACACTCACATACGTACAGACATTCCTTTAAAAGTAATCTATTCAGATTAAAGGATATCCAAAACGTATATTAATCCGTCGAAAATTCGAATTAAGAGTTTTCGAACCCATCATAATATTTTCCCTATACATTATTTGTATGCAGGGAAATTACAAATAAAGTTCAAAATAATTTAGTTATGTATTATGAATTAATGCTGCATTATGTATGTATGTATGTAGAAAAAAAATGAAAGCATTCCATTTTCTAAACCGCTAATTAGAGCTCTAAATTTAGATGAGAATAACATTTGATAGGTCATTGAAATAAAATAATTTTCGTAAGGTGATGCTGTTTTAAGGGAATTAGTCCCCTCCTGCTCTTGCTCCTCTAAGATGCTTTGCTCTCAGTATATTTCTCGTGTGTAATCATGAAAAAAAAGTCCAGTCCTTTTCCACATGCCTATGTGGCATTCATCAGCAATGAGAGAGAAATGGTATTCGTCGCTAAAGATAACATGTCTGCCTGCACTCGGACATTGTCCATGTTAACCGAGCTCAACACCAATCCAGACGGCTCTGTCTATGTTGATGGGTCAGTGGTAGGCGCGTTAATGGTCGTCGACAACTAATCCCACCTTCTGCCAGTCGTCTCCGAATAATATACATTGATACAGGATACACGGGGGTGCTGATAGCGCCGCCATTGGTGTAGACGTGGCTCCTTTCCTGACTGCACGATCTTCTCGAGCAGTTGTCTGTCTCGGGAGGGGGGGGGGGGGGAATCTGGACCTCTGCGACGGTTACATGGGGCTTCTCTGATCTACTGTTTCTATCACCGAAGAACTACCATATCGCTCCGGCTAAGATGGCGATTGATAGTCTGTTGGACCAAACGGTTTCCCTTGGGCCTATGATGCGACTTCTCTAAATCCGACAATTGTTCATAGTGCTGTCGAGTACTTCTCAAAGGCATCTATGTACACAACTTTCAGTATCAAAGCAGAAAATCCAGTTCCAATGACCTTTAAGTGAGAACATCGGTCGTTTTAAATGCTGCATGATGTGTCGTTCTCATGCGCGTTGCAAGATCCCTATAACGTCACTGGCGTTGACAGTTTGATTATTTGCATAACTCTTAAAACGAAATTTGCATGCCGAGTTTTGTGAATGTAGCTCAAATTTTTTTATGGTTGCATATATTTTTTGCAAGAGTGTAATATATATATATATATATATATATATATATATATATATATATATATATATATATATAAGGGCGGCCCCGAACTGTTTTGCCCACACACAAAAATATCCTTGAGCCGGCCCTGTTTGTCCTTTAGTATTACGCCAGTTCTTACATTGAAGCTTTCTGAAGATGTCATAGACAATTCTTCTAACAAGGTCATTGGGGATTCCCAAGGCCGGCTCAGGGCCCACAAAAGGGGTACTTGAGCCTTTTGCCTAGCAAGTTCATCTGCCAACTCATTGCCAGGAATGCCCGAATGACCAGGCACCCAGTAAAGAATGACATTGTTATTGCTAGCAATTTCACAGAGTGCATTATAGCATTCCTAAACAAGGGAAGACGTCATAGTGAACTTCCCAAGAGCCATAAGAGCAGCCTGACTATCAGAACAGATGAAAATCTGACTATTCTTATACTTCCTGTCATAGCAGATTCTACAACACATAAGGATGGCAAAGATTTCGGCCTGAAAGACAGTAGCAAAATTGCCAAGCGGATAAGACAGCTCGGTACCATCGTCAGGGCAGCAAACACCAGCACCAGTACTTGTGCCAATCTTCGAGCCATCCGTGTACCATACAAAACAGTTCCGTTTATTGTAGGTGGGAGTCCTCTTCCAGTCGTCCCGCGAGGGGACCAGAATTTCATAAGGCTTATCAAACGTGTATTTGACATGAATGCCATCAGGTGGCATGCAGAAATAAGGATGACTAGCAGCATTACTGTTAAGTTCTCTCCAAGATAGATACCTTGAGTAATCTTTCCAGTATTTCAGATATTTAAGTCTGTTCATGCAGATAAGTGCCTCTGCTTCTTTGTAGGAACCCCAATTTGTTCTTCTAGGGTTCCTACCCTTGTCAGTTTCAGGTTTCACAGGACCTTTAGCAGAAAAAGAGATTAATTGATGGTCAGAAAGAGATATATCATTTAAGAACTTCCAATTAACCACTTGGTCATAAGCATTATTATTGCTTAAGCTAATGTCCAATACTTCGCGACGCTTTGCAGTCATGAAGGTAGGAGAATTACCCTTATTAATTATATAGAGATTGAAGAGAAGGATCTGTTCTAAAAGATCATCCCCCCTACGGTTGCAATCACTACTGCCCCAAACAGTGTTATGGGCATTCGCATCACAACTAATAATCATTTTTTTGCCATTACAATACTCAATAAGATTGATAATGACATTAGAAAGGGTTTCCTTATCTTCATAAGGAAGATAGGCCGAAGCAAAGATGTATTCTATCTTATGCTCATTAGTTTTAAGATTCACACTGATGGCAACATTGCCCCCATCGAGGAATTTAACAAGATGAATAGCATTGAGCTTGTTGCTAACAGCAATACAGGCTCTAGGTCTGCTACAGGATGTATCATAAAAGACATTAAATCCCTTGATCCCCAGACCCAAAATTTTTCCATTGCAGGTCCAGGGTTCCTGGGTGAGAGCAATATCAGCTCTACCATCTAACAGCCTTTTGCTAAGAATAGCAGAGGCAGAACGACTGTGATGCAAATTTATTTGCACAACGTTAAAACAGCCCATAAACAGGGACAAAAAGAGGGCAGAGAAAACCTAGGAGAGAAAGGCCCTCCTAGTAACATGACAATGATCAGCATCAAGCACATTTTCATTGTCAAAATCCTGCATGCGTTTTTCCAGCTCATCATCAGAAATCAGAGGGTTAGTATGTAATGTACCATCAGAACCAGAAGCAATTTCTAGATCATTAAGTTTAGGTATCATAGTCTCAAGATTACTGATACTTACCTGAGAGGAGGTCGCCTGATCTTCTGGCTGTTCCTCCATCTCCAACTTCCCTTTGGGCTTCTCGTTTGGGTCCCGAAGAATCTTAAAGACTCTGCGGTCCAAACCGGTGAAAGCAACAAGATCAGCTTTGCGAATCGCATCCGCAGCCTCCGAATCCACCTCGAAGATCCATCTTACAGAGAGGGGTTCCACAAAATTTTGCAGAACACTCCACTCCTCAGACTTCAACTCCGGGTTGAAACGGTTCAGCCGTTTCAGCAAAACGCTCGGCTCCTTGGTGTAAACATCTCTGGTCTTAAAGGCCACCTTGACAGGTTTGAGAAGGTCATTGACACTCAAGACTTTAAGTGCCTCCCCCAAAACCTGACTGTTATTATGGAAGGTTTTCTTAACCCATTCCACACTATTTGCATCATTGCACTGAAGAACCAAGGCTCCAGCGTTTAAACTGCAGCCATGAATCTTCGAAAGTTGCTCACCAGTGGGGGTCTCATCTAACTTATCGAGAGTCACCATCTGGATGATGTCAACCTCTTCCTTGCTCAGCTTACTAGAAGGGAAGGAACTCTTGACAATTGCCATCTTGATAACCTGGACCGCCTGAGCATATGTTCCAGGTTGGATGTCTATCCTTGATCTATTCTTAACGACCAGATCTCTTGGAGAAGGTGTGGCTCCTTCCGACCTAAGTCGTTTGGTGCCTCTAACCTTCTCTTTGACAGCTCCAGCTTTTGCAAGCCTCTGATCCTGCTGCCTAGGCATGCGCCTCCTACCTGGGGGATTACTCTGCTACTAGTAATTACATACTAGTGTCAATTTAGTGTGATATGACCTTTGATGTCTTCAGTAATGTAGTCTTAGCCTAATGTGTGTACCTTAAGTATAATTTTTCACGTTTAAAAATATTTTGGATTTTATTCCATTTTCAGATCAGCACGAGAGGCTTTTGAAAGATTTAAATATTCTTCCTGTCATATTGTTGCCCCTGATGGACTCCAGTGAATACAAGGAAGATGAAATGGAAAAACTGCCACTCGAATGTCAGTGGCTCGAAGAGTCCAAAGAACGGGACACAGATTCATCTGTGCGTAGAATGCTGGTTCAGGTCTTGACAGCAGTGAGTAAAAGTTTCCTATTTTAATCTAAATTAAGAAACCATAACTTAAATAGCAGGAATTATGTTTGTAAACCTAAAATACTGTACAACTACACTTGTCAAAAGTGAAATTGCAACTCCATGAAAGAATGCACGTAGCCATTCACAGTACTGGTAGAAGAGAGAGTCATATATAAATGATTTAAAGAACAAAGATATGCAAAAGAAACATGTTTATTAAGTAAAGAATGTGGCTCCCAAGAGCAGCTATACAAACCACTAAACATCAAGGCATACTATCGATAAGGCTATTAATGGTTGGTAATCCTTGCCAAGCAGTGTCCACTGTGCCACACAGTTCATCTACGGTATGTACTGGTGGTTCCCAATGCATCTAATGTCATCTGTGCAAAAGAAACATGTTTATTAAGTAAAGAATGTGGCTCCCAAGAGCAGCTATACAAACCACTAAACATCAAGGCATACTATCGATAAGGCTATTAATGGTCTGTAATCCTTGCCAAGCAGTGTCCACTGTGCCACACAGTTCATCTACGGTATGTACTGGTGGTTCCCAATGCATCTAATGTCATCTGTGCAAAAGAAACATGTTTATTAAGTAAAGAATGTGGCTCCCAAGAGCAGCTATACAAACCACTAAACATCAAGGCATACTATCGATAAGGCTATTAATGGTTGGTAATCCTTGCCAAGCAGAGTCCACTGTGCCACACAGTTCATCTACGGTATGTACTGGTGGTTCCCAATGCATCTAATGTCATCTGTGCAAAAGAAACATGTTTATTAAGTAAAGAATGTGGCTCCCAAGAGCAGCTATACAAACCACTAAACATCAAGGCATACTATCGATAAGGCTATTAATGGTTGGTAATCCTTGCCAAGCAGTGTCCACTGTGCCACACAGTTCATCTACGGTATGTACTGGTGGTTCCCAATGCATCTAATGTCATCTGTGCAAAAGAAACATGTTTATTAAGTAAAGAATGTGGCTCCCAAGAGCAGCTATACAAACCACTAAACATCAAGGCATACTATCGATAAGGCTATTAATGGTTGGTAATCCTTGCCAAGCAGTGTCCACTGTGCCACACAGTTCATCTACGGTATGTACTGGTGGTTCCCAATGCATCTAATGTCATCTGTGCAAAAGAAACATGTTTATTAAGTAAAGAATGTGGCTCCCAAGAGCAGCTA
This sequence comes from Amaurobius ferox, assembly GCA_951213105.1. Lineage (NCBI taxonomy): Eukaryota > Metazoa > Arthropoda > Arachnida > Araneae > Amaurobiidae > Amaurobius > Amaurobius ferox. The sequence continues at coordinate 130,113,808 of OX578152.1, forward strand.
TACAAACCACTAAACATCAAGGCATACTATCGATAAGGCTATTAATGGTTGGTAATCCTTGCCAAGCAGTGTCCACTGTGCCACACAGTTCATCTACGGTATGTACTGGTGGTTCCCAATGCATCTAATGTCATCTGTGCAAAAGAAACACGTTTATTAAGTAAAGAATGTGGCTCCCAAGAGCAGCTATACAAACCACTAAACATCAAGGCATACTATCGATATTAATGGTTGGTAATCCTTAGGTAATCCTTGCCAAGCAGTGTCCACTGTGCCACACAGTTCATCTACGGTATGTACTGGTGGTTCCCAATGCATCTAATGTCATCTGTGCAAAAGAAACACGTTTATTAAGTAAAGAGTGTGGCTCCCAAGAGCAGCTATACAAACCACTAAACATCAAGGCATACTATCGATAAGGCTATTAATGGTTGGTAATCCTTGCCAAGCAGTGTCCACTGTGCCACACAGTTCATCTACGGTATGTACTGGTGGTTCCCAATGCATCTAATGTCATCTGTGCAAAAGAAACATGTTTATTAAGTAAAGAATGTGGCTCCCAAGAGCAGCTATACAAACCACTAAACATCAAGGCATACTATCGATAAGGCTATTAATGGTCTGTAATCCTTGCCAAGCAGTGTCCACTGTGCCACACAGTTCATCTACGGTATGTACTGGTGGTTCCCAATGCATCTAATGTCATCTGTGCAAAAGAAACATGTTTATTAAGTAAAGAATGTGGCTCCCAAGAGCAGCTATACAAACCACTAAACATCAAGGCATACTATCGATAAGGCTATTAATGGTTGGTAATCCTTGCCAAGCAGAGTCCACTGTGCCACACAGTTCATCTACGGTATGTACTGGTGGTTCCCAATGCATCTAATGTCATCTGTGCAAAAGAAACATGTTTATTAAGTAAAGAATGTGGCTCCCAAGAGCAGCTATACAAACCACTAAACATCAAGGCATACTATCGATAAGGCTATTAATGGTTGGTAATCCTTGCCAAGCAGTGTCCACTGTGCCACACAGTTCATCTACGGTATGTACTGGTGGTTCCCAATGCATCTAATGTCATCTGTGCAAAAGAAACATGTTTATTAAGTAAAGAATGTGGCTCCGAAGAGCAGCTATACAAACCACTAAACATCAAGGCATACTATCGATAAGGCTATTAATGGTTGGTAATCCTTGCCAAGCAGTGTCCACTGTGCCACACAGTTCATCTACGGTATGTACTGGTGGTTCCCAATGCATCTAATGTCATCTGTGCAAAAGAAACACGTTTATTAAGTAAAGAATGTGGCTCCCAAGAGCAGCTATACAAACCACTAAACATCAAGGCATACTATCGATATTAATGGTTGGTAATCCTTAGGTAATCCTTGCCAAGCAGTGTCCACTGTGCCACACAGTTCATCTACGGTATGTACTGGTGGTTCCCAATGCATCTAATGTCATCTGTGCAAAAGAAACACGTTTATTAAGTAAAGAATGTGGCTCCCAAGAGCAGCTATACAAACCACTAAACATCAAGGCATACTATCGATAAGGCTATTAATGGTTGGTAATCCTTGCCAAGCAGTGTCCACTGTGCCACACAGTTCATCTACGGTATGTACTGGTGGTTCCCAATGCATCTAATGTCATCTGTGCAAAAGAAACACGTTTATTAAGTAAAGAATGTGGCTCCCAAGAGCAGCTATACAAACCACTAAACATCAAGGCATACTATCGATATTAATGGTTGGTAATCCTTAGGTAATCCTTGCCAAGCAGTGTCCACTGTGCCACACAGTTCATCTACGGTATGTACTGGTGGTTCCCAATGCATCTAATGTCATCTGTGCAAAAGAAACACGTTTATTAAGTAAAGAATGTGGCTCCCAAGAGCAGCTATACAAACCACTAAACATCAAGGCATACTATCGATAAGGCTATTAATGGTTGGTAATCCTTGCCAAGCAGTGTCCACTGTGCCACACAGTTCATCTACGGTATGTACTGGTGGTTCCCAATGCATCTAATGTCATCTGTGCAAAAGAAACATGTTTATTAAGTAAAGAATGTGGCTCCCAAGAGCAGCTATACAAACCACTAAACATCAAGGCATACTATCGATATTAATGGTTGGTAATCCTTAGGTAATCCTTGCCAAGCAGTGTCCACTGTGCCACACAGTTCATCTACGGTATGTACTGGTGGTTCCCAATGCATCTAATGTCATCTGTCTGATGACGGTCCACACGTGTTCAATGGGAGAAAGATCCAGTGAGGCTGGCAGCCAGGAAAGGATGCATATTCCGTTCAAACTGTTGAGAGTTCGGTGTGCAATGTCGCATTGTCATGCCTGAACACCATGCTGGAGACAGCTTGCACCAGTTGCCGAACTACAGACTACTTCTGTGATGTACCGGTCTGATGTCAAATTACCTGCAATGTGCACCAGAGCAATTCGCTGATCGAACATGAAATCACCCCAAACTGTGATGTCCAGTGTGGTGCTGGTATGACACTCGATGATATGAGTTGGCAAGTGGCGTTCCCCTGGAAGTCTCCACAGCTGTCATTCCTCCACAGACAGAAGCGAGATTCATCCGTAAACAATACCAGTTGCGATGATGACAACACCACGCCAGACTTGCATCCCTGTGTCAAGTGCTTAAAGGCACCTAAGTGGGTGGCCGCTGTGCACGCAGCTGTACATCACAAAATTAAACAAACAACGTATCGTGATAGCGTTATGGTTAGAAGTTACGTATTGGATATTTCCTGTTAACTGTTTGGATTTCAGATCGTATAGTATCCAAGTTTGTATAGTATCCAGGTTAAATTACATTTAAGTTCTTGCAAATTGTATCATAGCTGACCGGAATATGCTGATTTTCTGTATCATTGGAAATTTGCATACTCCAGAAGCATCATAACAGATGATGGGTATAAATGCCCAGTGTCGGGAATGGCACTTTAGCTTATTGTGAGCTAAAGATAGCTACTGTTTATGATAGGCTGGTGATTAGCCATGTTAAGTATGAGCTTGCTTAGTTCGCTCTTGTAATATTTGTAGCTGGTGTCGAGTTATATTATATAAATAGCTGATATGTTATGGCTAGGCTCAGTATTGGAGTGATGTTCTTCTGATGTAATTTCTGTAAACTGCATCAATGTCAGGGATACATGCTATTTTCCTTTCTGTTTGATATTATTTCATGATTAATAAATTCAGTTTTTATTTTTTTCACTGGAACTTCTTTTGAATCATTACGTGACTTACCCACTGCTGTACTCATCAATCTTCATGTTTACATTGACCTACCTCGACTGAAATTTGCTGTTTTGGATGTCACTTCTTGCCATTGCGAACCGGTCCCGATAAGCCGTTTGGCGAATCTGCCAATCTGGTAGCTGGAAAAACGTAATCATAGGGGGGGGGGGTTATCTCTCTCTCCGCCCCCAGCTACGATCTTGGTGGTGAACATGCACATTTGTTTCATAAAAACAATTAAATTCACAACATATAAGCTCATATGCAAAAAATGTACAGTAGTATACATTGAATTTATTTACCTTCGGGGAAAGAACTGATCAATTGATGTTTGGTGGGTTTTAGCTACCAGTCTTTCTCCTTCGAAGTGTATTTTAAGTTGTGAGACTAAATTTAATGCCTTTCCATCATTATGCTTACAGGAACATGTCTTTAGTCCATCTAACACTTTAAAAACTTCAGAGTAATTTCTGATGATGACTCCTTGCTCTTCACACTCGACTTCTTCTTCCTCACTTTCTTCGTCTTCAGATGATTCTGTTGCAAATTTCCTGACGATATCGAATATTTCTCTGTTGTTCTCTTCTATCATCACATCTGCATCCATAGGAGCATATTCTCCAGACGATATGCCCACGATTGCTGTCTTTTCCATCAAGCTCTATAAACTTTTAGATTCTTCATCTGATCAGTTGGAAGTGTTGCAAACTGTCTAAAACCAGCTTTTTGATAACAGTTAGAAATCGTTTCTTCTATTACACTATTCCATATGAGTTTTATTCATCCAACTGCATCCAAAACGTTGATCCACTTAGATAGTTTTGTAGCTGATTTAGCTTCTTCCATTTTGCAGATCAAATGCTTTAAAAGTAGCTTGCGGTATTGAACTTTAAAAGATTTGATTACACCGAGATCCAGTGGTTAACACTTTGATGTCATGTTAGAGGGGAGGAAAATTTCCTTTATGTTTTTCAGGCGAACGTCTGTTGGATGGGACGTGGGATTATCCATGAATAGCAGGACTTTTATTTTTTCCTTCATGAAGTGCTTATCTAAGTTTATCAAATATTTCAACATGATATCAGAAGTCATCCATGCTTTCCTATTAGAGTGCTATTCGACAGGTAAGCCACATATATCCAGTCCCTTAAAGCAGCAACGCTTTGCTGCTTTTCTAATCACCAAAGGGGTCAACTTTTCACCTTGCATGTTTGCTCCCAGCAGTATTGTCAATCGCTCTTTAGAAATTTTTCCTCCATTGCAACGTTCTTTTTTTAAGCAAAACGTTTTAGCAGGAAGAGCTCATAAGAACAGTCCAGTTTCATCGATGTTATAGATATCCCTTGTTGAATATCCTTCAACAAACTTTGGTATTTTTTCAATCCAATCTTCACACACACCATTGTCGACATCAGCCGATTTGCCGACCAGTTTCCTGATCGCGAAATCGAACCAGCCAACCATTCGAGGCTTTGAAGTCTGTGAATCCTAACTCTTCTGCGGCTTCTGTTACTTTCTCTTGGAGAATTGGTCCGGAAATATGGAGATTTTTGTTTCTTGCGAAAACAAACCAAGCATAAACAACTGTATCTACAGCAAATCCAGGTGTTTCAGGAAATTTATTTTTTCTTTCTTGATTTCTGTTTTTCAACCATTGATTTTACCAATAATCTTTCTTTTTCAAAATACAGCATATTTGGGTTCTTCCTACATTAAATTTAGTTACGAGGGTACGAACTCGTTTATTTTTCATTATACTCAATAACTTTATAATTTGTATAATTTCATTATACTCAATCTTTCAGAGACAGAGCATTATGATTACTAATGTTGGACATTTCGAAAGAAGAGTGACTGAATATGCATACACATATGAACTCTACGACCTCAATGCCGATGTGACTTCAAATTCTCGAAAAGCAATGCATTAAATATTAATTTAACGACCATGCGCACACCACTTCTGTGCCCTTTGTGGTTGGTCTTAGTTGAGTTTTTCCCTTGAAATGGATCCCACTCCTTTGTGACTGAGGGATGGGGGAGTTCCCGTTACTCCTTATCTCCCTTTTGAATTACTTGCTCTTAATGTAATTCAAATTTTGGTTGTGTCCATACAGAGGTTTTAGTCTAATGGAATGAATCATTAAAATAGTGTCCGCATCCGTATCTGAGGGTGACCGCTAATCAGGGATTCAAAGTGCATATTGTGAATGAGTTTCCTGCCGGGGAATTTATAATTGACCATAAAAACGGGTGACTGTTTAGAGGGGTTTGACTGTATAACTAAATAGATGCTAGAAAATAAATAAAACTTTTGAGATTTTTTTTTCTTTCTCATACGTAGTATTGAGAAAGTATTGTTTTTTCATGAAAATTTTCGATTTCGAGGCCAGTATATGTTTTAAGACACCCTGAACACGCTTTGACTATTTTTGGAATGATGTCAGTCTGTGATTGATTTTTTGTGTACATAATCACTGTTGCAAATATTAAGGGATTTTTACGAAACTATATTCGGCTTTGTTAATGAAAAATGTAGAATTAGATAGAATTTTTTTTTTTTTTTTTTTTTTTTTAATTCAAGCGAAAACTTCAAAATTTTATATTTCCTTAACTTGGCAGCATGACAAAATTGGATGATTGAAAGGCTCAATTTTGAAATTTAATAGTTTCATTAATTATAGTAAATAATAGCCACTACAAGTTTTGTATTCATGATGTTATTAGCGACCTGGAGGCCTGTCCCCCTTGGGGATACATTATTAAGTTTCGCATTAATCACACGATTTTTCTGAACCCTTTAAAATGAAGAGTAACATGCTATAATTGAGATCATTTGGAACAACAATGCAGACTTTTCAACATTTTTTTGTAAAATTTGCAAATGCAAAAAAAAATCACAAGCTGCTTAAAAATACTTTTTGGTATAAGAAAGTTGAGTTGAGCCAAACTCTAGTTAATTTGTTTTTCATTTCAGAGAGGAGGGGAGAGTGTCATAGTAAAAATAAAAATATGGAGATATTTCATCCGCGAATTGAGAGGGGGGGGGGGGGGGAGTCGACTGGACGACTTATACCCAAGAAAAAATACCAACTGATAATCTTGTTAAATAGTCGATCATGTAATTAAAAATCTTGAACAAAGAAATTTGATAACCAAGAAGGAAATCATATCCATCTGCAAGATTTAAAAAAAAATGCTCAGATTTTTCCCTTAAATTATTTAGATCTTTTCAAACATTATTTATTGTAAGTTTTTAATTTTATAGATTTTTCTTAAAATTATTTATAACAAATTTTTTTTAATTTTTGTAAATACTATTTATTTGAAATTTTTAGATTTCTTTTTTCTAAAATTATTTATTGCATTTTATTAGATCCTTTTAAAATCTGTTTAAAATTATTTATTGATATTTTTAAGATTTTTTTAATATTTAATCCAATAGAATTTATTTAGATCTTTAAAGTCATCTATTGCAATTTTAAAAATTTTTATAGATTTTTACTAAAATTATTTATTGCAGTTTTATTTTTATATTTAAGAATATGTATTAAGAGAAAATTTTTTTTATAAAACTTCATTGTCTTGGCTTTCTTATATCTGTTGCATACCTGCCAAATCTCCCGATTTTTCCGGGAGTCTCCCGAATTTTGAGGCAATCTCCCGAACTCCCGAAAAATTTCTAAATCTCCCGAATTTTTACAATAATTAAACAAAATCCCTACAAAAGGGATTTTCTTAAAAAAATCCCTATGCAGACGTGCCAACTCTCCAGATTTGGGCCGGAGACTCCGGACTTTTCATTACTTCTCCGGCCTCCGGATTACTAACGAAATTCTCCGGCTTTTTTTGTTGGAAATTTATCAATTAACCAGACATGGTATAATTCCTCGAAAACACCAATTTTTCGCATTTTTAGCACTGATTTTTATCATTCCCGGGATTGTAGCAAATCCATAATACAATGCAGGGTAATGCCAATCAAATTAACGGAGATTTGCGGCCGCGTGTAATGTAAATTAAAATCTCGATCGCTTATTTTATGAAAGTAATAAACATACTTCTTCAAAAGTTATTGAGCATAAATCGTTAAAATGTTATTTTGTTCATTAATTTCGCATTAACATTGCGATTGCGCAATTCAGTTTTTTCTCATGAATCGCCGAGAATACAATAGTATCTTTTTCCATCCACCTGTCCGGAGATCGGCAGTCAATGCAAATATTGGAGCTTCACGAAGAAATGCAGAGTTGACAGCTAGGGTTCAGTATTTGCAAGTCAATAATAAGTTTTTGTTTTATAGTTGCTACTCTTTTTCTTGTCGCTTCAACAAAATATAAATCATACCCTTGAAACTCATCGACACAATTTGGGTGAGCCTGGATAATAATAAAAAAAAGTATGAATCACATTAATTTCAGGGATTGATATAAAAAATGCATAGATGCCAACCTACCAGGAAGAAAAATAGGAACATATTGCACGAAGGAAAATCATGCACTAATATTGTTTATCCCCATACTGCTGCAAAATAGTCTTCTATTTCATTAATAATATGTTTGAAAAATAGTTTTCTATATAATATACAAAATAAAATGAAATATAGAGGATCGTTCACAAATGTCATTTATCGCGATGCTGCTGCAAAATAACCTTTCATACCATTAAAAATACGCTTGAAAATTGTTTTTCTGTATAGTATAGTATATACGAAATAATTACAAACGTTTTAGATGATGCAAACAGATGGCAGAAGTGGAAAAGTATTTTCACAATAAAACGAAATATAAAGAAGATTGCGGACAAATGCCGTTTATCGCATTCGCGGTACCCGGTACTTGTGCAATACAGCCATTCATTTCTTTAATAATACGTCTGAAAGATAGTTTTCTTGTATATAACACGAAATAATCATAAAAAGTTTAGTCGATGCAAATATATTTCTCCCACATTAATTAGAAACAGACCCAATCACGTGGAAACGGATTTTTAGATGAAAAAATGGGAAAACCTCGATCTTAAAATTCCTGATTTTATTTCTCATTTCATGACCTACTTCCAATTTTATGACTTGTAGATATGCTTATGCAGATTTGCATACAATAAAATATAAATGTTATGGGGGGAAAAAATCGGACTACTGTGGATCCAAATCGGATTCCCTGAACAATACTGAAAAAACGGAACAAGTACATAAAAATTGAAACACTTGACAGCTATAAACCCATCTGATAGCAAAATATTAGCTAACCCAATTTGCAAGACGCTAGAACAATTTAAACTGGAATACAGTGTGTTCTATAATAGTAAGCAATTAGAATGTAAAGACTCTGCAGGATCACTGCCTTTTCTTCCAAGTGGGATACATAGTTCTACGAGGGGAGCGTTAAATACCCAGAGTCTCGGACATCGGAATGTCTGAGGATAAAGCAAACAAATAAGTACTTCAGGAGTGCAATTTCAGGTCTTGAAGAGTGGCGGTGAGATGATGTATGACAAAGATTCCAATGTTTCCCCCCCCCCCCTGAATAGGGGGGATTTTACTGTCTGTGTACCAAGTGCAGATTTATCACTGCGGGCGTGTATAAAATGCCGCTTTTTTTTTTTTTCGACCGCTGTCCAGTCTTCTACCAGGGATCCTAATTTAGTCAAAGAGAAAGGGAAGACTGATATTTAACAAATAGCATTGTTAGGCATCCAATTTGACGACCAGATTGAAGAAACTAATCGTCAAATTGAAATTTCTAGTCGCAAATTACAACTAACGACCGCTAATTTCGAACACTGCTGTAAACGGACAATTACGAAACCTGGTGTAACTGAATAACTTTTGCACTCAAAGCTGAAGGCTGCTATGGCTTTATAGACAGAAGTGTCAAGCCACTAGATGACTCATCAACAAGACATGATCAAGATGAATTCATTTGAAGGAGAGACAAAGCACTATCAATGCTCTACTATGGCTTGTCAACTGAATACCAGGAGCTCATCGATATGACTGATGATCTCGTTGATGCCTGGGACAAGTTAAGGGAACATTTTGAAGACCCAGCGAGAGCGAATTTGGTTCATCTACTTGATGAATTTTTCAGCATCTGTGCGGATGAAAATGAGCTAGTGGACATTTTCTGTGCACGTTTAAATAAAGTTGTCAAAAAACTAAAAGACGTAAAACTCCCTATAGAGGAAATTTATGTTGCATTCCAGTCGATCCAGAATTTCCCTAAAGTGTTTCATGGTATTGTGCAGATAATCTATAGATGGCCAGACATGGATTTCACCTTGGACATGATTCAGATGTAACTATCAGCAGAAGAGGGTCGTTTACGACAACAGAGTTGAGACCACAATGTGAGTGTTAATTCTGTATTTAATATGTCCTGTAAATCTAAATCTGTATCTAAGAGTAAAAATCAATCTAAAAATTTTAATGTAAAACCTAAAAGAAGATGGGTCATTTGAGAAAAGATTGCACGAAAATGAAAACTAAAAATTTAACGAATATTGTTGAATTATATGACAAGTCCCAAATTGAAACAAATCTGGTTGGAGATCATGTCGATAGACTCAATTGGGTTGTAGACACCGCAGGGGGTAAGTATTGGGTTGTGGACACCCTATACTTGCCATTTCTGCAATAATAAATCATTATTTCTAAATTTTAAAGCATTAGATCTTATTCAACGTAGTTTGAAAAAGACACTTTAAAAATTTTGGCCCTTGAGAGTATACATACACTTTACCCTGAACCGGAATGGTTTCACATCTACACGGATGGTTCATTTACTGAGGGCTCACCAAATGCCGGTGCGGGAATTTTTTCCGCCCAGTTTTCGTTCTACATACCCGTGGATACGCGGAAAACTGCTTTTGATGGCGAGGTGATGTGTATTTCTGTAGCCCTTAGACAGATTAATGCCCCAAATTTCTGCTACGACAGAGTGGTCATTCTCTCGACTCAAGGGCAGCACTTCAGGCTATTGGATCAGGAGCTTGTTCAATCTCCGAGTAAATCCTTGAATGCCAAATTCTTTTGGAGAAATTGAGACTAGGTGGTAAAGAGATTGCCTTACAATGGATCCCCGGACATTGTGGCCTTTACGGAAACGACCAGGCCGATAAACTTGCAAAAAAAGGTACACAAATAGTTCAAAAGATATCTACAAATTGTTCCTTCCATTCCGTGAAACTATATATTCAAATTTTTTAAACAAAAATGGAGAGGAAAACTTATGATGCATGTCTCTAATAAATGCTGGAGGAATATCTTGGAAAGGAAAATAGCAGACAAACCACGGGAAAAAACAGTGGCCAATTTTAGACTCAAAATTGATCACGATTGCTTGGCGAGCCATCTCTATTGTGTTGGTATTTTTTCCAGCCCAAATTGCCCACTTTGTGGGTTAAATGAAGAAATGGACAGGATTCACATCGGAAGGTGCCCGGCGCTGCGTGGAGCTTCTGAGGTGGAGAAGTATTGGAACGCTAGAGGCCAAATGATGAGATATTGACTTTTCACATTATATGAGTTCTGTTCTGCCTGTATAATGTATGTCTTATTCTCTGCCATTGGAAATAAAAAAAATTTTTAAAGTAATGAAAGTAATGAACTACTATGTCTTTAGCTATTGGAAATGTCGAGAATCAATTGAGGCTATTCGCATAGTTAAAATGTTTGTAGTAATAAATGGCCAGAAAAATGATATCCTGTTAGATAACATAATGTATTCACTAAAAGTACGAAGGAATCTTTTAGCTACATCTATTCTAAAAGAGAGTAATTTTTATTTTCATGGGGGAAAAGGGAATACTGTGGTTTTATACACCTAATGGGGAAAGTACTTTTACGCAAAAAGGAAAGAAAGGTTATAAATCTTTAAACCTCAGTACGAATCTAACAATGTAAGTGATATCAGGGATCTTAAAATTGAAAATAGTAAACCAGAAATTGACGATAGGAATAATAATAAGAAATGTAGAAATTCAAAGGATAAGAACTGTAACTTAAAAAATTCTAAAGAAATTCAAAACGAAAAAAAAAGAAACTAATTTCAAAAGTTTCAAACAGGTTAAAGGTCACAAAATGACAAATTTAGCATTTACAAGAGTAGAACAAGCAGTTCAATTATTGAATTTGATGGGGCAACTATGGCATAAGTGATATTGTCATCTTAATATCGACTACCTATTTGATATAGATAGTTTTGGGTATTTTTGATTTAGGTAAAGTACCAATAAAGTTTCGGCAGTAAAAGGACTACCCAAATTTAAATTCAAAAAGCTAAATTTGAAAGCTTGTATGTTAGCCAAAACCAAACGATTTACATATAAACCAACAAGTAGGATAAGATCGACAAGACATTTAGAATTGCTTCATATGGATGTATGTGGACCTTTATATGGTCATTCGGCGGTAATTGGTACTTTTTATCCATTATCAATGATTTTAGCGGGAAAGTATTTGTATATTTTCTGAAAGAAAAATCAGGTGTTTTTTAGATATTTAAAGAATTTCAAACTAGAGAAGAGAGATATTTAAATAAGAAAATCTTAAATATCAAAACTGATTACGGCATTGAATTCTGCCATAGCAAATTCAAAACCTTTCTAGCCAAACAAGAAATAAAAGCCGAGAGGACTAACATGTATCACTTCAACAAAATGGTGTTTTGAGAGGTTTAATCTCACAGCCTTAAATTGTATGAAAGCCATGCTAAATGATAGCAAAGTAAATGAAAATTTATGGGCAGAAGCGATCCTATGTTTTTCCTATGTAAAGAACAAAATTTGCCACAAATTCAAATCAAACACACCCTTAGAATTATATAATGGTAAGAAACCAACAGTAGACCATCTCAAAATTTTTTGTATTACAGTATACGTGGGAAAACCCAAGCAACTCAAAAAGAAGTTAGACATGAGAGCCCAAGAAAGGATTATGGTGGGTTATGCAACAAATATGAGAGGCTATCGCGTACTTCTTAAAGGGGAAAGAAGAGTCGTCGAAACTAGTAATCTCAGATGTGATGAAAGCGTAGATGCAGGGGAAAGCATCCTGGACTCAAATAGGGATAGGAAAAACCCCAATACTGTCACCTTTAAGATAACCCCAGATCACTATTCTACAGGTTCCGATGAGGAATGTTTCGATAGATAAAATCGGGTGAAAAAGCAGGGGAGAGTGAAGACGCTGAAGATGGTTTATCCGAAGGCAGTGAGAAATGTACCCTTCTGCTGATTCTAACCTTACTCCATGTTCTGACATCTTTTGGGATCACGAAACCTTCCCAAGAACCAACAGTAGTAGAATCAATGTTTACTATTATGTTAGGGGGTACAGTAGAAAAAGATTAAGATCTCATAATGATGTGAAGAAGTATTGTCGTAAAAATAAAATTCAGTACAATCAAAACCTCTTCAACTTCAGAGAAAAGTAAACTAAAATAGGGTCAAAAAGGATTGGAAAACCAGAGGCTAGCAATATTGAGATTTGTATTCCTAAAAACTTCAAAGCTGCCCTTAAAACACCCCCAAGTAAGTGAATGGAAAAATGCCATTATAGAAGAAATTAAAATTATGAAAGAAAGAGATGTCTGGGAGTTAGTTCCCGCAACTCCTTCGGAAAAAATAATTGGAAGTCGATGGATTTACACATTAAAACGAAATGAAAAAGGGAAAATTCAAAGGTTTAAAGTGAGACTGGTAGCTCAAGGATATACCCAGATAAAGGGTGAAACGTACGAAGAAGTTTTTAGTCCTGTTGTAAACTTCAGTTTAATAAGATTATTTTTCACAATCTTTGTCAGTATGTTAGGTTGGGTACATTTCCAATTAGACATAAAAAGTGCTTATCTTTGCATTAAATTATAGGATCTACATGAAACAGCCAGAAGGTTTTACTAATATGAAGTATCAGAATTATGTATGTCTATTGAATGAAGCAATATATGGACTTCACCAAAGTGGTAGAGACTGGTTTCTGGAACTAGATTCAATGTTCAAAGAACTTAAATTTACGAAACTTAAGTGGTGCAATTGCTGTTACATATTCAATAATAACGTGCTTATATTAGTTTATGTAGATAATATAGTTTAATTTTCTAAATATCAAAAGGATATTGACTTGGTAGTTTCGATGCTTAAAGACAAATTTGATATAAAAATTTTGAGAAAAATAAAGAAATTACTTGGTGTAGAATTCGAATAATCTGAAAATAAATTTCAAATCCACCCAAAACAATATATTGATAGAGTTTGTAGAAAATTTAAAGAATTTAAGAACCCAACTCTTTCATTACTAATACCTGAAGGTCAAGTATTTAGTAAAATAGATTGGCAGGAATATAATTCAGTGCTATTAATTTTTTATTATTATTAAAGATCAATATTTGTTATTCTCTTTATTGAAAACCCGTGTTTTACCAAACATAAATATTTGTTTTCATTATAAAGTAATTTTCACCTGATGAAACCTTTATATATTTTTTATATTTATTGTCCTGAATTTTCATATTCTACCAGTACTATGCCTGATATTTAAAGCAGTACTTTTTTGGGGGAGGAGGGGGCATTAGGATTTACTAAATTAATCAAGAATTAATATTATCAAGTTATTTTTTTTTGTAACTTACTAACACCATTTTAATTCAAAAGATAGTTCATGAATTTTTTAAAGCATAATGTACTTAAATGGTCCAATATTTTAATGTTTTAAAAGCAAATATTAAGTGTCATAAGTAAACAATATATTTGCGACAAAATAATCTCCTGCTTTTTCTGTTTGGAAAGTTGGCATGTCTGCGCCAAAGGTCAAGTATTTAGTAAAATAGATTATCCTAGGACAAGTGATGAGTTAAATCAAATATTCCGTAAAATGTTCTGTGTAGAAGTTTGATCGGACGTTTGAATTTCATTTACAGCAGAACACGACTGTATCATGAAAATTCATCACTTTCATGCTAAGGATGACTAATTTTATACAGACATTATTATATCTCATTATTATGTTAATTTTAGAATCTTAATTAGTGTGTTATTTGAAGTAGTGTGTCTCCCTTACTAGATCCATTGCAGTCATAAAACTGCCACTGTAGAGGGTTGATCGGAAGGATGACCCATTTTGCCACATTGGTGTCAACTTTGCAGTCAAATTTTATCTTTTAATTGGGGTGCTTCTAATTTTCAGCTCTGTTACTCAGCCAAAGGATGGGATTATCTGTGGTCTAAAGGCGCCTACTATGTCATTCGTGAGCTGCACTTGTGGGAAACAGATGAAGCCGTGAGGGGCGCCATTGAGAACTTGGTGACTTACTACCTTGCTGAAAACTACACTCACCCACAGGAGGAGGAAAATTTTCTGACGGGCGATCCTAGTCTGATACATCAGCTGGAATCTGATATTGTCAGAGATTTACCTGACTTTGTTATATGAAATAAAGGTATTTTTTTTTTTTGAATGTGTCTTCTTACTCAATCGTATTGTACAAGTTTATACAGGGTTCGTTCCTGGAAATCCTTGAAAACTCTTTATTTTATTCTTTTTAGCACCAAACTCCTGAAAATAGGAAAATACTCCTGGAAAATCGACTTCGCGATATTTTATCTCATACTATGATCGATAGGTGGCGTCACCAAACTAATGATAATGCACAAATACTAATATTGGAAGTACAGAGATGCTAATCATTACAGATTTTTAATAATTATGGATTTCGGAACAAAATTATGGACTACGGAAAAGACCTGTAAAATTCCAGAAAATATCTATATTTTTTTTGCCATTCATCCTGTAATTATTGCACATTAATTTGACAAAACTTGCATATTTCTCTATGATGGTTTATTATTCATGTAAATATTTTAATTATTTCGACACATTTGATTTAGTATGAATGCGCAATTCGGGGAATTCTCATGTAGTCATGGGCGTCCATGAATATCCTTTTCCTCTAAATGTTAGTCATTAGATGAACTGAGTTAGCTTATTTTCACGTTTTGGTTAATTATAAAGACCAATTTTTTCATTATTTTCTTATAAATAGAGGGATTGCATAATTCAGATATAGTATCACTTACATTGCCAAGCGTTGACTAATATATTTTCCATCCATCTCCATTCTGTAATTATTGCACATTAAATTAACAAAACTTGTTAATTTTTATGCTTTGATTTATTATTTATATTAATGTTATAATTATTTTGACATATTCAATACGATTATGCAATTCAGGGAATTCTCGTGTAGGCTTGTGAGTCCTCAAGTATCTTTTTCTATCCATCTCCATATATTAATCATTAGATTGACAAAACTAGCTTATTTTCACATTTTGGTTGTTTATTTAGGTTAATTTTTTAATTATATTTACATAAATAGTGCGATTGCACAATTCAATTTTTCCCAGAGAAATTTGACAGTTTATCTAGAAGAATTTAATATTATCTGGTGATGAAAGCAATATTATTTGTTTCCCAATATAATGTTGTGTTAAAATGTATATTCTGTATTGTTAGAAAATATGACGCTGATTGTAGGCTAAATTTGAGTGCTGGCACATTACATTTTTTTTATTATTTAAAAAAATAAGGGCCATGTCAAATGTTCTTTACTTTTCATGTTTTAGGAAGAAATTATTGAAGTCTGAGCTAGAGCAGGCTAAAAATAAATAAATAAATAAACAACTGCATTTAGTGTAAGCTAAGCATATTATTCTGTTTTCTACTTATTTTTTAGTTTAAGCTAAACATTAAACAACAATTAAGGATTTTGAAATTTCTTTTTCGTTTAGTAATGAAGACTAATATATATTCATATTTTGTTTTAGTTTATTTGAATATTTCATATAAAAATATATATAGAAAATTTGAAATGTTTGATCAAATATTTTTCTGATTATCATTGCAAACAATTTTTTTATTGCAAATTTAACCACTCTAGTCATTACTGAAAATTTCCTGTCTAGATTACTGCAGCCATTATTCATATAAATGCTGTGAAAATACAAAGCAACAATATACAGCAATATAAAGCAAAAGTGAGCAGGGACATTGCTGGGGATTTGTGGGTCATTGAGCTTCAAGGAAATTATATGTGCAAAAGTGGGAAACGAAATATTCGGTTACCAACCATGTTGATGTTGGACCGAGCCAAGTTGGATTCGTTTAAAAAATCATAAAACACTTGGTTAAGAAGAAATTCGCTAGTGAACCCTGTTTCATTACTGATATTTAATAAATTGTGGAGTGCAAATTGGCAAACTTTTCCTTTATTGGTGCATTATAATGTAATTCAAGACAAATTTTGGTATGGCCAGAATGGTGTAATTGGTATAAAACCAAGTGACGTGGCTGAAAGAGAAACATCTATAGAATCTTGGTTTTGCTTCTACATTTAATGTTTAGAAAAACTGGAAAAATGCTCAAACCCACCTGGAAAACTCCTTGGGGGTAAAAACTCATGTAAATGGGTTCTTGCGAAAGAGTATGAACCCTGTTTATATTGCATGTATTTTGAATTTTTTAAGAAGATTTTTTACTACATCCTCCATTCAAGTGTTAAGCATTTTTTACCCTAATCAGAGCACTTTGTTTTTCGAATGTTTGATATTTACGCTTCTTGCAAAAATAGGTAGCAACTTGGTCACCAGAATTATTTTCTCCAGAATTGTGTGCTTCTTATCAAAACTGCTCGATGAAGTTCATATCTAATTTCATTTTTTGTAAAATACTGGCACCTGTATTTCTTCCCTCAGTAATTTCCGCTTCTTTGCTTAATCCCGAAACTTGAGAAAGTTTCACTGCTCTGTCCTGGCTCAAATCAAACTCCCATAAAGGAATATCTTGGTACGTTCTTATTCTTGACACAATTGAGTCAAGCAAAACACTTTCAGTCGAGTCCTCAAATCCACAGTTATGTGGTAAAGGAACTTTATACCATCTCGAAGCTATGGAATTGAAACATCAATAGAAATTTGAAAATTTATAAATATGAACCAGAAATGAAAGCTTGTGTTTCTAAAAAAAAAAGTGGTTCGAAATGGTCCCTAAAACCCATGTCGCATTCAAGAACTTTTGGAACAAACAACTAGTTCAGACAACTTTTTCATCCATTTTCTGACAAAAAAGTTGAGGTTGGGGATAGGGTTGTTAGACAACTTGAAAAAGTTGTACTAAATGAAAAACAAGTGAGTGAAAGTACTGTCTTTTTATCACCTTTTGGTGAGAAATATACAATTGCGTATTTTGCAACATTGTGGTTAATGTTATGGCAATGTGTTTACCACTTCGCAATTTGTCTGCATTACATGGATACTATAGATCGATGTTGCTTTGAAATAATTTCTAAAAAATTTTATTTTGGCTGATTTTTCAGCCAATTATGGGTTTCAGATTATTTTTAACCATATATATAAAGCTATTTATATAATATATATACTATGTTATAATTTGAATTACTCATTGAATGGTTACAATTTAGAGTACACCAGGGAGATCCCAAGAGCCTCATGTTTGGAGATTAATTAAATTAAGAGGATTATTATTATATTTCGAATTTCTTAAATTTTCTTTTCAAGCAAATTATTTCAAACTACCACCTTACATTACCACTCATTATCCCCTCCTACATTTACATTATTTTATTTTGAATTTCATCTTAACTCATTCAGCTTTCAGTGCTTTTAATCTGAATAGGGTTATGGTATTTTTTTTATTAGTTTTTCTCTCTTAATGTTTCTATATTTTGTGATTACAGGAGTACTATAGAGCCTAATGAGCTTCCGTCTAAAAGCTTTTGCCTGATTTTTATTCCCTCCTCCAGTGTTTCTTTCGGAACTTTTTGACTGGGCGGGCAAGTTTTCTATCTGCCCTAACTAAATGTTGTATCACATAAATAGAAACTAGGTTAGTATAAAATGTCTCTGCAGGGAAGGGGTTCGGGTTCATTTAAATGATAACATTTTAAATATTTTCCCATTTCTATCTATTCTATTCAAAATGTTATATCTGTATGTATTCATCTTACAGGTATTTTAAAATCTTGTCAATTTCATGTACTCTGCATTTTTGTTAAATTATTTTATTCACCAAGGAAATAAAGCTTATTGAAAGAGTGAATGTCAACCAGCACCTTTTCCAATTTCAATTGCTCAGCCTCCTCAGCCAAAAATGTCACACTACACTCCTGAAAATTTGGTGAATTAGTTTTTCAGCTAGAGTGGATACATGTGATTTTTCTAATTGGCACACCTACGAGTGATTTACCTATGAAATTGGATCTATTAGTTTTTCAGCCAGAGTGGATACACACTAAGAACTGGGCTTTTTTGTGTTCTGGATGTCCCAAAACATGTAGATCTGTCGAAAACTCCACTTGTGGTTATCGACACCACTCCAATACTTTCCCTATTCATTATCATGTATTGCAGAGAAAGTAATAAAGTGTCATAAATAGATCCGATTTAACATACATTATTCAGAACACGAACCCAGAATATGCATGCAGTGTTCCTTTCAAGCATACCTTCAGGAGATGTTTTATATTAAACTAGTTTCTATTTATATGACAGGATTTAGACATATATTTATATAGAGTAAGTGCAGAACATCAAAATGGTCTTCTCAAAAATTGTATGATGCATATCTAAAGGAATAACACATTAATAACTTAATTCAGTTCATGCTTATAGAAATCTCATGAGCTGTTGTGGACAGCAGATGTTTTATATTAAACTAGTTTCTATTTATATGACAGGATTTAGACATATATTTATATAGAGTAAGTGCAGAACATCAAAATGGTCTTCTCAAAAATTGTATGATGCATATCTAAAGGAATAACACATTAATAACTTAATTCAGTTCATGCTTATAGAAATCTCATGAGCTGTTGTGGACAGCAGATGTTTTATATTAAACTAGTTTCTATTTATATGACAGGATTTAGACATATATTTATATAGAGTAAGTGCAGAACATCAAAATGGTCTTCTCAAAAATTGTATGATGCATATCTAAAGGAATAACACATTAATAACTTAATTCAGTTCATGCTTATAGAAATCTCATGAGCTGTTGTGGACAGCAGATGTTTTATATTAAACTAGTTTCTATTTATATGACAGGATTTAGACATATATTTATATAGAGTAAGTGCAGAACATCAAAATGGTCTTCTCAAAAATTGTATGATGCATATCTAAAGGAATAACACATTAATAACTTAATTCAGTTCATGCTTATAGAAATCTCATGCGCTGTTGTGGACAACACCAAACAAACACCTTCAACACATTTAGAATTTTCTGACACATTTATTAAAAATTTACTTGATTGGGGCTCGGGCTAAGTAGGCCAATTTATAGAATGATGAAACACATCAATATTGAAAATCTTGAAAAAAAGGGGCCTTGAAAGTGACATTTTTCATGCAACAAACATTTAAGCTCTATATTTTATTTAAAATTGAAATTAAGCATTTGAAATGTACCATCTTCCCAAAAGGTTAAAAGACTCTGACAGTTCTCTGAAGAAAGAAAATCGGATGTAAGCAGCACGACTTTCCCTGCAGACTCAAGTTTATTTTCTCTTTATTTTATTAATAACTCATTAAATTGAGTTTTATTGCACTAAATAATGTGCATACTTATTTTAAATGACACTGAATTGACACTTTTAATTCAGTTTTCATTAGGTAACTAATTCTTAAAACCGGTGTAGCAAAAATGCGAAAAAAAACTGAAATATCTAGCGAATGGCTAGTCGTAGAGTAATGGGGTTGGTCTTATTCTTTCCCTCGTCAAAAATGACGTATAAAACAAGCATTTTATTGATACATTTGACATAGTCTTTTATTTTAGATTTTGGTGATTTTTACGGGCCATTTCGTAAAAGGCAGGTTGTTTTTTTTTCTGAATCACGAATTTTTTTCTGAAATCTAATCAGCACCAGGGTATCCCACAAGTGACTTATCTACCAAATTTTGTGAAATTGGGTCAATTAGATTTTTAGCAGGAATGGATGCATGATATTTTTGCAGGCCATTTCACACAAAAAAAAAAAACCTTTATCCCAAATCTTACCAAATCTAATCAGGACCAGAGTCAAACACAAGTGACTTGCATTTTAAAATTGGTCCATTAGTTTCTGAGTTAGAGTGGATACATACATTGCACAGACAGACACACACAGAAATATGTCATACTGAAAATAGTTTTTGTGTGTGTGTGTGTGTTCTAGAGGTCGCAAAACAGGTAGATCCGTTGAAAACTTGACTTGAAATTTTTGACATGCTTTCAATCCTTTCCCTATTTATTACCATGTATTGCAGGGAAAGTGAAAACTTCCCTTTTCATTCAAGATCCCAGAAACACTACTTCTTTTAGCTATCTTATTGCTGTTGTCAGATTACTTATAAAATATTGTCCACATTTTGTAATTTCTGAACAATGTTTGCCAGCGGTTTCTTTGTAAAACAGCATTGATCACCTTTCATGGTTATAATGAGATCGCTTGATGTGAAATTTCAAACATGAAGTAATTTTAAGGTTTAGAGTAAAATGCTTTTTTTGGAGGGAAAGAATTTTGTCCATTGAGATCTATCAACTTCATCTTACGAATTATGACTCGTGAACAGAGGTTACGCATTAAAAGACATTTTTTTTTCTTGAAAAATCTGAGGAAATAAAAGTGACTTTCACTCTTTAATAATTTCTTTAGATCAGTGTTACCATTGATACCAATGGCAGTTATTCTCTATGATACTGTTGAATTATGGCGTATTGAAGTAGAAGGAGGATATTATTCTTGGAACACCTATTTACAGTTGTCAAATATGACACGTGATTAAGTATATATCCAGGTTCACACTCTGTGCTTGCAGATTTGCCCAAAACATGGACCTGAACAAAACAACAATAGTTAAATTCAAGAACAAAATAATTAATCATTAATGTGGTAGAGGCAGGCAGACTCATGAAATATATATTTTTTTTTTTCCTCACACAAGTATTAAACGGTGATATCAACCGATATGGAAAACAGAACACAATCAATATATCTCTCTGACCTTTTAAGAAGAAAAATATGCAGATTCAAAATATTTATTTCAGCTTGAGAGTTTTGTTTCTATATGACATTACAGTTACCTGAAAAATATATTTACTTGATCTTGAAAATGAGCTCCAAACAATAATAGGCAAGAATGTTCTTGCAGGAATTTCCAACTTTATAAGCATCTTAAAGATACATTTATTTCTTGCGTATTATACTGATATGAAGAACTATCGTACTGGAACTAAAAGTTACTCCAAGGAGAGGAGATATATGTCGTAACATCGGAATTCACCCAATAGCATTCTTTTTCATGATGTTAAAGACACAAGCTAGGACCTTTGAAGTATAATCTGTTAAGACATTTCAATATGAAATTAGTTTCCTGGAGTAAAATTCTTAGAAGTCCATCTCGTTTTATCGCCACAGTCGCAAAATTTTAAAATTTCACCTCAAAGCAGGCCTAAAAACACGTATCAGACCGCATATTCTGACTATCATTTTGGTTATCGTTTGTTGATTTGACTATTGTTATGGGTGTGAAGATCGGTTTATGCAGAAATCACCCAGATTGTTGCGTCGTGTATAACTTCACCTGTGAAGACTGCAGAGAAGACTTCTCGCAAAGTTTAGCAGCGCGTTATCACCTTCCAAATAGTAATAAGATAAAACTGACCTAGTGCCAAAGAAAAAAGGAGAAACACCCCTCCCCCCCCCCCCCACTCTCCTTCATTCCTCCATCAAAATATAACAAGAACTTTAAAATCAAAGACCTGCTTAATGAATTGTGTCGTTAGCCGTGACTTGTGTGCGATTGACAACTACTGCAAAACATCTATTAAAAGTTAAGAGCTTTATCAAAAAGTAACAAAGCGGGTTACTGGAGGCAGTTTAGTAAATAACATGAGGCAAATATGTTCTTCCATATTTCATCAAAGCCGGCAAAGGTCGAAGCCACCAAACAGGGCTAATCTATATAGCTTTTCTCCCCCCCCCCCCCCACCACCACCACCATACTTTAATAATCCTGTGTTTTGATAGACTTAACATAAACACATGCATTTCCTGCAAATGACGGTGCAAAAAAAAAAGTCTAGTCTAGAAAGCTCAATTTTTTTTTAATATTAGTATTAGAGCAAAAATGCTTACCGAGAGCAAATCTTCAAGTTTATCTTCATAAAATTGGTAACTTGTGTAAATGGATTCCATTTTATACAAGTTGAAAAGTAAATAAAAACAACTTCGAAAGTTTTTATCTATTGAAAGAGGGAATGTATTTTGTGAGAAACCGTCATTTTTTTAGCCTATTTTCAGAACAGTTTCAGAGTTCATACACCTTAAGACCGCCTGCATTGCAGTTTTGGAAAACAAGGCTATAAAGCTCTGTCATCACAGTCTGATTTCGGAGAAATGCACCCATTTTGAGCCGTCATCAGAGATAGGAGAACTAATCCCAGAGGGGAGCGTTAGGTGGTCTCTGATATGAAGAGCCTGAAAAACATTCCAAAGCGCTTGGTCCGGGTGGTCCTCAAATTTTGGACCAGAATATATACACGAAAGAAATGCGCATCTGGGAGACCCCTGACAATTTTCGAGGAGCAAGGACGCACACTTTGGGTGCGTCGACTCACATGTCTCTGCCAGTAGACTATTGGATTGTAATTTAACATACAATGAATAAAAGTTTGTGTTTATATTTTCAACTAAAATGCCTGATCTTTTCAAAGCTTTGAGAAACTGCTTATTTTCATCTTTTGATACGAAACTCTCACAACTTTGGAAAGACACGCTATTCCTTCAATGACAGTGCATTTCAATTCAATCTACTTCGCCGGAGCGAACGGTACTATGGTAACATCAACGCAGATGTCCAAAGTATCCCTATCCCGTAAATAAAAACATTACAAATGGTATCCAGCGGCGGGATCTTTCACAACATGGTATCCAGCAGGAGTATGATTTCATGACATATTTGTTGTAAATAAATAGTATGGATACACATCGACTTTAATTAAACTTTAAAATCAAAGACAACCAAAAATAGGTTTAAAAGTCCTTTAATAAAATCTCCTTTCCTCGATGTACAAAAATGACATGGCAAAGTGAAAATACGGTGCAAACAAGTGCTTACATATAGGTCAAAACTACCAGGCAAAATTTACATATCATCCATTTACGTTTTTGCATTTGTTACATTATATTTTTTTAAAACAAGGCATTTAAAATTTAAATAATTATAAAATACAAATTACAATAAAGCTAAAGATTCATAATCAAAATGAATGTTGTCGAAACACAAATTACAGCAATTACTAAATTTTCAAAAAATCATATAAGTTTTGACACGTAGGGCGTCGCCAATGGGATCAAAATTACAAATAGACTCACAGTAAAGATAAATAAAAAGGGATTCATAAAGTAAAATATTATGGCTCATTAAAAGAAAAGTTTTATCAAACATAGGATGAAAATTATCGTTAATACTGGGTTAGAGCCATGGACAGTTTACCATTTTTAACATTGCGAGCATGTTCAGTTAAATGAATGCAGACAGTACTTTTAGTACTGCCAATGTAGAATTTAAAGTTATTTTTGGAGGATAACAGGGGACAACATACACCCGAGCCTGGCACTTTGAGTTATTTTTATCCTTATATTTATCCAAAGGGATACTGTTAAATAACTTAGTAATGGTCAAATGAGCTGACTTAAACTTAAAATTCATGGCAAAAATAAGAGGACAAAAATTGCTGGGTGATACGGAAAACTAGCTTTATATGACATAAGATCAGAAATAGGAACAAGCTTAGTATTTGGATAAATAAAATGATCACGAATATGGGAAAAAATTTTATAAATAAACTCAAAAGAATAAGCGACCTCGTGATCAAGGTTAAAAATAAAATTAATTTTAGTAACTAAAGCCGAGATGGATGAACAAATGATAACGGCATGATTAAAATATGCATTAAAAGAGGTTTTTTTTTTAAAAGAAATTGGATGACTAGCGGGAATACATAAATTATTGAAAGTAGGTTTACGAAAAATAGAAGTATGAAAGTCAAGAGAGTTACGGGAAACAAGAATATCCAGGAACTGTAAAGAAAAATCAAACTCATGAAGGGTAAAATTAATAGAGGGGTAAAAATCATTGACTTTATCCAAAAGGTCAAGGAGGGGGCCTAAACTATGTTTCTAAATAATAAACACAGAACAACACCAATGATTAGGTTTAAGGCAGTGTTTCCAAAACCGTGTGCCGCAAAGTATAGTTGGGTGCACCACGAAAAAATTAAAATTATATTTAAAATGTGTAAAGTATGAAATAAAACGCTTAATATAAATCATTAATTTTAAAATAATATAAAATCTTGCATATTTGTTGTGTAGTGCTTGGTTCAATACGAATGTTAGTTTCCTTTTTAAAAAAAATTATATACCATATATATATATATATATTATGTTGAATTATATATAATTATTATTAATACATACCCTTATGCTTGTTAATTCCCCCAACATATTATATAATTAATTTACGTTTATACGGTATTTTGGGTACAAGAGTGTTTTTAATGATCACAAACAATTGGTACGTCTGTCTGTGTCACTGGCAATTGTTCTCATACGTTTTAATATTTATTAATTTTAATTAAAAAATTCATGTGGTATTTCCTGGTATATTTATTTTACTTATGTAAAGTTGTTATAAGTTAATTAAGAAAATCTACTTACTCATTAAAAATAAAATTCAAGGAAAAAGCAAATACGAATGCAAAATTTAGGCAGAGCAAGAAATAAACAAAATTCCTCTCTCAAATAATACAATTCATAGGCAAATTATGGATTTGTCTGCTAATATAGAAGAAAATGTGTGGAATAAACTTCAGAACTCAGAATTTGCTTTGCAAGCTGATGAATCAACTGGCATTACCAATAAGGCCCAATTACCTACATTTATTCGATTTATTGATAGAGATCAAATCATAAATCAGTTTTTTTGCTGCAAAGAAATGTCAGGCACTACAAGAGGTCAGGATATATTTGATATAAAAAAGGGAATTTTTCATGGAAATCATGCGTTTGAATATGCACTGATGGTGCTTCATCCATGGTAGGTTCGATGAATGGTTTTGCATCATTAGTAAAACAAGATAATTCAAATGTTATCCGAACTCATTGCTTTCAACATAGAGAGGTACTAGTTTCGAAAACATTACCAGTTGAATTAAAAGACGTATTAGATCAAGTTGTTGAAATGGTGAATTATATGAAAAGCAGACTGTTGAAGACTCGCTTATTTGAACAAATTTGTGTAGATATGGATTCCCAGCATAAATGCTTAATTTTACACACGGAAGTCAGGTGGCTATCAAGAGGAAAAGTTTAAAGTCGCATATATGAAATCTTATAAAGAATTACTTGCTTTCTTTGAAGGAGAAAAACACCAACATTGCTGTTACTATTTAAGATGGAAATTTTGGATTTCTAGACTGGAATATTTAACAGAGATATTTACACATCTTAATAGTCTTAACACAAGTATGCAAAGCAAAAATGAAAATATTCTTATTTCGACAGATAAACTGATTGCATTTCAGAAAAAAATAGCAATTTGGAAAACTAGAGATGAAAATGGTAACTTTGAAATGTTTTTATTACTTGGTAAAACCAACATAAAAGAAATGACTCCTATTGTAGTTGAGCATTTGACAATTCTATAAGAAAAATTAAATTATTATTTTCCATCACTGAATACAGAAGATTATGATTGGGCCCGAAATCCATTCATAAAAATTCTACCTGATTTTGGTTTGAACTTAAAAGAAGAAAAATTGACTTCTATTTCCAGTGATCGGGGACTTAAAATCAAGCATGCAGAATTACCTATTGATACATTTTGGATGCAAAAGAGCGATACATCATTGTATTGAAGATGAAATAAGGGTCTGTTTATCTGAAATACGTCCAAACATAGAAAATGTGGTGAAAAAACATCAAGCCCATGTTTCACATTGATAATTTTTTTTTATTTACCAAACAAAAAGTAAGTACTGTACTTAATAATTTTCTTTAGTTTCATTTTTTATATTCATATGTATAAATACTAATTTTATATATATTTTAGTAATATATATATATATATATATATATAATAAGTGCTCCGCAAAAATTTCATTTGTTGTAAAGTGCTCTGCGAGTTAAAAAGTTTGGGAAACACTGGTTTAATGGATAAAGGCAAAATTTCGTTCTCGACCTCCTGAAACACAGCTTCAGCTAAAATGCTAGATGAGGGATTACCCATAGAGACACTCTTTTGTTTTTCAAATAGACATTATTACGAAAATCAAAGTAATTAGTCTCTGTCACGATGTTCAATGCAGAAGTTATTGTGGGGCTATTACAATATTGACATAGAAGTTTTTTGGCAATAATATTAATAGCATTAGTAACAGAAACACGTCAAAACTATGAAAAGTGCAATTTGGAACAAATTTTGTATTACAGAGATGTTTAATAAAATTTTAAGTAAAGCTAATAGAATAAACATGAATATTAAAAAAAGGAAGTCCTATTGTGTCGAAATGTAATGGTCTGACTTATTTTTATGGATGACATGAGATTATGTCCCAAAGCAATTAACACATCATTTTCTGGTAGCAGGAGAAAATTCTGAGTATGTGGCCATATTTCCAGTTCGCGAGTTCTGTGGTAGATGTCTGAAGGAAGATCATCCTGGGGAAGCCAATTGAAAGACCTTTTATCTAGCAGAAGTTGATCTAGAAAAAAAGTTATCTTTAAATGACTCACTTGGTCTTGATTTTTTTTTTTTATCCATACTATTTTGTCACTCATATAATTAATTATTTGTAATTAATAGAAAATTGTTTAGCACAGAGATAGATATGTGGCCTTATTTCCAGTTCGCGAGTTCTGTGGTAGATGTCTGAAGGAAGATCATCCTGGGGAAGCCAATTGAAAGACCTTTTATCTAGCAGAAGTTGATCTAGAAAAAAAGTTATCTTTAAATGACTCACTTGGTCTTGATTTTTTTTTTATCCATACTATTTTGTCACTCATATAATTAATTATTTGTAATTAATAGAAAATTGTTTAGCACAGAGATAGATATGTGGCCTTATTTCCAGTTCGCGAGTTCTGTGGTAGATGTCTGAAGGAAGATCATCCTGGGGAAGCCAATTGAAAGACCTTTTATCTAGCAGAAGTTGATCTAGAAAAAAAGTTATCTTTAAATGACTCACTTGGTCTTGATTTTTTTTTTATCCATACTATTTTGTCACTCATATAATTAATTATTTGTAATTAATAGAAAATTGTTTAGCACAGAGATAGATATGTGGCCTTATTTCCAGTTCGCGAGTTCTTGGTAGATGTCTGAAGGAAGATCATCCTGGGGAAGCCAATTGAAAGACCTTTTATCTAGCAGAAGTTGATCTAGAAAAAAAGTTATCTTTAAATGACTCACTTGGTCTTGATTTTTTTTTTATCCATACTATTTTGTCACTCATATAATTAATTATTTGTAATTAATAGAAAATTGTTTAGCACAGAGATAGATATGTGGCCTTATTTCCAGTTCGCGAGTTCTTGGTAGATGTCTGAAGGAAGATCATCCTGGGGAAGCCAATTGAAAGACCTTTTATCTAGCAGAAGTTGATCTAGAAAAAAAGTTATCTTTAAATGACTCACTTGGTCTTGATTTTTTTTTTTATCCATACTATTTTGTCACTCATATAATTAATTATTTGTAATTAATAGAAAATTGTTTAGCACAGAGATAGATATGTGGCCTTATTTCCAGTTCGCGAGTTCTGTGGTAGATGTCTGAAGGAAGATCATCCTGGGGAAGCCAATTGAAAGACCTTTTATCTAGCAGAAGTTGATCTAGAAAAAAAGTTATCTTTAAATGACTCACTTGGTCTTGATTTTTTTTTTATCCATACTATTTTGTCACTCATATAATTAATTATTTGTAATTAATAGAAAATTGTTTAGCACAGAGATAGATATGTGGCCTTATTTCCAGTTCGCGAGTTCTTGGTAGATGTCTGAAGGAAGATCATCCTGGGGAAGCCAATTGAAAGACCTTTTATCTAGCAGAAGTTGATCTAGAAAAAAAGTTATCTTTAAATGACTCACTTGGTCTTGATTTTTTTTTTATCCATACTATTTTGTCACTCATATAATTAATTATTTGTAATTAATAGAAAATTGTTTAGCACAGAGATAGATATGTGGCCTTATTTCCAGTTCGCGAGTTCTTGGTAGATGTCTGAAGGAAGATCATCCTGGGGAAGCCAATTGAAAGACCTTTTATCTAGCAGAAGTTGATCTAGAAAAAAAGTTATCTTTAAATGACTCACTTGGTCTTGATTTTTTTTTTATCCATACTATTTTGTCACTCATATAATTAATTATTTGTAATTAATAGAAAATTGTTTAGCACAGAGATAGATATGTGGCCTTATTTCCAGTTCGCGAGTTCTGTGGTAGATGTCTGAAGGAAGATCATCCTGGGGAAGCCAATTGAAAGACCTTTTATCTAGCAGAAGTTGATCTAGAAAAAAAAGTTATCTTTAAATGACTCACTTGGTCTTGATTTTTTTTTTATCCATACTATTTTGTCACTCATATAATTAATTATTTGTAATTAATAGAAAATTGTTTAGCACAGAGATAGATATGTGGCCTTATTTCCAGTTCGCGAGTTCTGTGGTAGATGTCTGAAGGAAGATCATCCTGGGGAAGCCAATTGAAAGACCTTTTATCTAGCAGAAGTTGATCTAGAAAAAAAGTTATCTTTAAATGACTCACTTGGTCTTGATTTTTTTTTTTATCCATACTATTTTGTCACTCATATAATTAATTATTTGTAATTAATAGAAAATTGTTTAGCACAGAGATAGATATGTGGCCTTATTTCCAGTTCGCGAGTTCTGTGGTAGATGTCTGAAGGAAGATCATCCTGGGGAAGCCAATTGAAAGACCTTTTATCTAGCAGAAGTTGATCTAGAAAAAAAGTTATCTTTAAATGACTCACTTGGTCTTGATTTTTTTTTTTATCCATACTATTTTGTCACTCATATAATTAATTATTTGTAATTAATAGAAAATTGTTTAGCACAGAGATAGATATGTGGCCTTATTTCCAGTTGAAATGGATGATTATATATTTTTTTTAAAGATAGCTTATATTGAGGGAATCTTCAACTAGTGATTTCTGATTACAATTTTTAAAAAATTTGTTTCTTCTTAATCAACCTTGGGTGTATTGCTGGTGACACAGTTATTCTTTCTAAAATAAGTGTAGAAAAAAATTCGTTAGTGCAAGAGTGCATGCACACCTGAGTGGCTGGATAATATATATGTATATTCTAAAGTAAATGCACGTGTTGATGATGAATTTATGTCAGAGCTCTGAAGAGCTAAGAATTACATATGCGGATTATCAAAATACAAATCTATGTGTTGTTCATGGGTACAAATATTAGAACTATATATATATATATATTTTTTTTTTTTTCCTGCAATAGTGCACAAGTGATGAATGTAAAAAATTACACCTTGAGATTCTTATCTTAATGAAAAAAATGCATTATTTCATGCTTTCATATAAGTATCACAAGTGATAATATTAAAATTACACTTTGAGATTCTTATCTCAAGGAATTAAATTCATTATTTGTTTCTGCTATATATATATATAAATACATTTAAATAAAGAACAAAAACTTATGATGACATTGACATTTCCTTTTGATTATAATCTTCATCTAAAAACAAACATTATTTTGTTATCTCAGAACAATGAATTTGTATTTAGGTTCAAGAACTATTTTATTTAGTGACAAAAAAAAACTGTTCAACATAATTAAAAATTATAATTATATTTTTTTATTATTAAAATACAGGTACAGATTTCAGGTAAGGAATTTTAGAGCAGTGTTATATTTTATGTATTAAATCTTATGTAATTTTTATATAATTTTTAGGCACTCACATGCAAGACGGATTTTAATATAATTTATATTTTTACACAATGCATTGTATTTTTATTCAAAAATTAATTTCCACTATACGATCCCCTTCATTAAGTAATTAACCTTTAATTAAATAATTTTCCTTCCTTTAATTGCATGTGAGTGTCCGACCCAACTAGGAGTTTAATAGGGGTTGTAAATTAAATTCATATCATTTTATTAAATTCCCTTTACAACCCTTATCACAACACTACCCTATAAAATTTTAATTTTATCTAGGTCGTGGTCTGCAGCTTTCATTTAGGAGATGATTTTAGAAAAAAATTTGTATACGTGTTTTGGACTGAAACGACTTTGAGAGGATAAAAGCATACCAATGATGGATTCATTAAAATCGTTTACTTTATTAGTTTCAGTAGTTTTTGCGGGTTTTGAATTTTGAATGTTATTAGTGGGGGGGGGGGGGAGCTCAGGAAAGTCTTTGGGGTTGTTTTTGAATAGATTGGCATAAGAAACATTTTTTGATACTAATTTTGAATTAAATTTATTGTAGTCTGGTCTATCATGAGTGGAGGGTCTGGATTTTGGCTTAGGGAACTTCAGGCAGCCTCTATAGCTGGCGGGATGCGCACAAGTACTAGGAGTAGATTTTATTTTGAGGCATTCTATAGTTTTATGGGGGCCTGTGCATTTTACGCATTGTCGAGCAGAGTGATGAAATTGCTAACAAGAAAATCATTGGCTCGCTTGAGCTCTGCCTCTGTACCTTTCGACTTTTACTTCAAGTCTTAACATTGTTTTCATCTGATAGATGGCTAATTTTGGGGGTATTTTGGAACACTACATAAATTAGGGGCATTAAGATTTTTCTATTTTTTGGGCCTTTGTAGAGTTGGGTGATGCTAATTACTTTAATATTATTGTTTAAGAATTCACTTTTAATTAAATCAATTTCAGTTGGGACAGAGTCCTCGAATCACAGCCTTCAAAGGTTTTTCTTCGTTTAGAAGGAAAGTCCTGTAATGGATTTTGTCCTCATTGAGCTTGCGCTGAATATCCCTATACTCATCTTTCGTCTTCACTTGAATTTTGAGTAAGGCACCTCTCAGGTTTCCCTGGAAAGAAGGAGCTATTAATTTAAGGGCAGAGATGTTTGCATTTTCTGAGTCTTAGGCAGGAATTTCAGGTTCAAGCACTTTCTTGACCGTGCTGCTAACGGGGGGGGGGGGGGGGGAGATCATTTTTCTTTTGGGGGGCAGACTTCCTCTTCTGCACCATCTGGAATCCTTCACTATCTATTAGGGGGTGTTTTTTAGCATTGACATTGAAATTAAAAGTCGAGGACAAAGGGGAATTTTTACTGGAAACTGCTGAAGATGGCGGAATTAGAAGTGGGCTGCCTGGCTGACAAGATTGGCGGTCAAAGAGGCAGTAAAAGAAATGCTCACCATCCTCAAGAACTGAGAAAGTATCTATCTTCTTATTGTTTAGGGAAGGCTTTTTCAATTATTTATTCCTAAAATTGAAAAGATATACAAAATGTTCACAGGCGACTCTTTTTAGCTAAAACGGGCCCAACAGTGACTCCTTTTTTTCGATTTTGCGACTATTTTTAAGGAAAGTTCTGTTCTATTCAACCACCAGAATCAATGCTTGCATCTGAAATCTAGAATTGAGTGGCCTGGTGACACGAACATGCGCCAAATCTTGTACTCTGATACAAATTGCTCCAATTTGCCATATCTCAAACTTCAATACAAAAAGAAAGGTTTTCTAAAATTGTTATGCATTTAGGAACATAATGCAAATTGTTACAATATTTCTAAGGAAAGTTCTGTTCTATTCAACCACAAGAATCAATGCTTGCATCTGAAATCTAGAATTGAGTGGCCTGGTGACACGAACATGCGCCAAATCTTGTACTCTGATACAAATTGCTCCAATTTGCCATATCTCAAACTTCAATACAAAAAGAAAGGTTTTCTAAAATTGTTATGCATTTAGGAACATAATGCAAATTGTTACAATATTTCTAAGGAAAGTTCTGTTCTATTCAACCACAAGAATCAATGCTTGCATCTGAAATCTAGAATTGAGTGGCCTGGTGACACGAACATGCGCCAAATCTTGTACTCTGATACAAATTGCTCCAATTTGCCATATCTCAAAATTCAATACAAAAAGAAAGGTTTTCTAAAATTGTTATGCATTTAGGAACATAATGCAAATTGTTACAATTATTTCTAAGGAAAGTTCTGTTCTATTCAACCACAAGAATCAATGCTTGCATCTGAAATCTAGAATTGAGTGGCCTGGTGACACGAACATGCGCCAAATCTTGTACTCTGATACAAATTGCTCCAATTTGCCATATCTCAAACTTCAATACAAAAAGAAAGGTTTTCTAAAATTGTTATGCATTTAGGAACATAATGCAAATTGTTACAATTATTTCTAAGGAAAGTTCTGTTCTATTCAACCACAAGAATCAATGCTTGCATCTGAAATCTAGAATTGAGTGGCCTGGTGACACGAACATGCGCCAAATCTTGTACTCTGATACAAATTGCTCCAATTTGCCATATCTCAAACTTCAATACAAAAAGAAAGGTTTTCTAAAATTGTTATGCATTTAGGAACATAATGCAAATTGTTACAATATTTCTAAGGAAAGTTCTGTTCTATTCAACCACAAGAATCAATGCTTGCATCTGAAATCTAGAATTGAGTGGCCTGGTGACACGAACATGCGCCAAATCTTGTACTCTGATACAAATTGCTCCAATTTGCCATATCTCAAAATTCAATACAAAAAGAAAGGTTTTCTAAAATTGTTATGCATTTAGGAACATAATGCAAATTGTTACAATTATTTCTAAGGAAAGTTCTGTTCTATTCAACCACAAGAATCAATGCTTGCATCTGAAATCTAGAATTGAGTGGCCTGGTGACACGAACATGCGCCAAATCTTGTACTCTGATACAAATTGCTCCAATTTGCCATATCTCAAACTTCAATACAAAAAGAAAGGTTTTCTAAAATTGTTATGCATTTAGGAACATAATGCAAATTGTTACAATATTTCTAAGGAAAGTTCTGTTCTATTCAACCACAAGAATCAATGCTTGCATCTGAAATCTAGAATTGAGTGGCCTGGTGACACGAACATGCGCCAAATCTTGTACTCTGATACAAATTGCTCCAATTTGCCATATCTCAAAATTCAATACAAAAAGAAAGGTTTTCTAAAATTGTTATGCATTTAGGAACATAATGCAAATTGTTACAATATTTCTAAGGAAAGTTCTGTTCTATTCAACCACAAGAATCAATGCTTGCATCTGAAATCTAGAATTGAGTGGCCTGGTGACACGAACATGCACCAAATCTTGTACTCTGATACAAATTGCTCCAATTTGCCATATCTCAAACTTCAATACAAAAAGAAAGGTTTTCTAAAATTGTTATGCATTTAGGAACATAATGCAAATTGTTACAATTATTTCTAAGGAAAGTTCTGTTCTATTCAACCACAAGAATCAATGCTTGCATCTGAAATCTAGAATTGAGTGGCCTGGTGACACGAACATGCGCCAAATCTTGTACTCTGATACAAATTGCTCCAATTTGCCATATCTCAAACTTCAATACAAAAAGAAAGGTTTTCTAAAATTGTTATGCATTTAGGAACATAATGCAAATTGTTACAATATTTCTAAGGAAAGTTCTGTTCTATTCAACCACAAGAATCAATGCTTGCATCTGAAATCTAGAATTGAGTGGCCTGGTGACACGAACATGCGCCAAATCTTGTACTCTGATACAAATTGCTCCAATTTGCCATATCTCAAAATTCAATACAAAAAGAAAGGTTTTCTAAAATTGTTATGCATTTAGGAACATAATGCAAATTGTTACAATATTTCTAAGGAAAGTTCTGTTCTATTCAACCACAAGAATCAATGCTTGCATCTGAAATCTAGAATTGAGTGGCCTGGTGACACGAACATGCGCCAAATCTTGTACTCTGATACAAATTGCTCCAATTTGCCATATCTCAAACTTCAATACAAAAAGAAAGGTTTTCTAAAATTGTTATGCATTTAGGAACATAATGCAAATTGTTACAATATTTCTAAGGAAAGTTCTGTTCTATTCAACCACAAGAATCAATGCTTGCATCTGAAATCTAGAATTGAGTGGCCTGGTGACACGAACATGCGCCAAATCTTGTACTCTGATACAAATTGCTCCAATTTGCCATATCTCAAACTTCAATACAAAAAGAAAGGTTTTCTAAAATTGTTATGCATTTAGGAACATAATGCAAATTGTTACAATATTTCTAAGGAAAGTTCTGTTCTATTCAACCACAAGAATCAATGCTTGCATCTGAAATCTAGAATTGAGTGGCCTGGTGACACGAACATGCGCCAAATCTTGTACTCTGATACAAATTGCTCCAATTTGCCATATCTCAAACTTCAATACAAAAAGAAAGGTTTTCTAAAATTGTTATGCATTTAGGAACATAATGCAAATTGTTACAATATTTCTAAGGAAAGTTCTGTTCTATTCAACCACAAGAATCAATGCTTGCATCTGAAATCTAGAATTGAGTGGCCTGGTGACACGAACATGCGCCAAATCTTGTACTCTGATACAAATTGCTCCAATTTGCCATATCTCAAACTTCAATACAAAAAGAAAGGTTTTCTAAAATTGTTATGCATTTAGGAACATAATGCAAATTGTTACAATATTTCTAAGGAAAGTTCTGTTCTATTCAACCACAAGAATCAATGCTTGCATCTGAAATCTAGAATTGAGTGGCCTGGTGACACGAACATGCGCCAAATCTTGTACTCTGATACAAATTGCTCCAATTTGCCATATCTCAAACTTCAATACAAAAAGAAAGGTTTTCTAAAATTGTTATGCATTTAGGAACATAATGCAAATTGTTACAATATTTCTAAGGAAAGTTCTGTTCTATTCAACCACAAGAATCAATGCTTGCATCTGAAATCTAGAATTGAGTGGCCTGGTGACACGAACATGCGCCAAATCTTGTACTCTGATACAAATTGCTCCAATTTGCCATATCTCAAACTTCAATACAAAAAGAAAGGTTTTCTAAAATTGTTATGCATTTAGGAACATAATGCAAATTGTTACAATATTTCTAAGGAAAGTTCTGTTCTATTCAACCACAAGAATCAATGCTTGCATCTGAAATCTAGAATTGAGTGGCCTGGTGACACGAACATGCGCCAAATCTTGTACTCTGATACAAATTGCTCCAATTTGCCATATCTCAAAATTCAATACAAAAAGAAAGGTTTTCTAAAATTGTTATGCATTTAGGAACATAATGCAAATTGTTACAATATTTCTAAGGAAAGTTCTGTTCTATTCAACCACAAGAATCAATGCTTGCATCTGAAATCTAGAATTGAGTGGCCTGGTGACACGAACATGCGCCAAATCTTGTACTCTGATACAAATTGCTCCAATTTGCCATATCTCAAAATTCAATACAAAAAGAAAGGTTTTCTAAAATTGTTATGCATTTAGGAACATAATGCAAATTGTTACAATATTTCTAAGGAAAGTTCTGTTCTATTCAACCACAAGAATCAATGCTTGCATCTGAAATCTAGAATTGAGTGGCCTGGTGACACGAACATGCGCCAAATCTTGTACTCTGATACAAATTGCTCCAATTTGCCATATCTCAAAATTCAATACAAAAAGAAAGGTTTTCTAAAATTGTTATGCATTTAGGAACATAATGCAAATTGTTACAATATTTCTAAGGAAAGTTCTGTTCTATTCAACCACAAGAATCAATGCTTGCATCTGAAATCTAGAATTGAGTGGCCTGGTGACACGAACATGCGCCAAATCTTGTACTCTGATACAAATTGCTCCAATTTGCCATATCTCAAAATTCAATACAAAAAGAAAGGTTTTCTAAAATTGTTATGCATTTAGGAACATAATGCAAATTGTTACAATATTTCTAAGGAAAGTTCTGTTCTATTCAACCACAAGAATCAATGCTTGCATCTGAAATCTAGAATTGAGTGGCCTGGTGACACGAACATGCGCCAAATCTTGTACTCTGATACAAATTGCTCCAATTTGCCATATCTCAAACTTCAATACAAAAAGAAAGGTTTTCTAAAATTGTTATGCATTTAGGAACATAATGCAAATTGTTACAATATTTCTAAGGAAAGTTCTGTTCTATTCAACCACAAGAATCAATGCTTGCATCTGAAATCTAGAATTGAGTGGCCTGGTGACACGAACATGCGCCAAATCTTGTACTCTGATACAAATTGCTCCAATTTGCCATATCTCAAAATTCAATACAAAAAGAAAGGTTTTCTAAAATTGTTATGCATTTAGGAACATAATGCAAATTGTTACAATATTTCTAAGGAAAGTTCTGTTCTATTCAACCACAAGAATCAATGCTTGCATCTGAAATCTAGAATTGAGTGGCCTGGTGACACGAACATGCGCCAAATCTTGTACTCTGATACAAATTGCTCCAATTTGCCATATCTCAAAATTCAATACAAAAAGAAAGGTTTTCTAAAATTGTTATGCATTTAGGAACATAATGCAAATTGTTACAATATTTCTAAGGAAAGTTCTGTTCTATTCAACCACAAGAATCAATGCTTGCATCTGAAATCTAGAATTGAGTGGCCTGGTGACACGAACATGCGCCAAATCTTGTACTCTGATACAAATTGCTCCAATTTGCCATATCTCAAACTTCAATACAAAAAGAAAGGTTTTCTAAAATTGTTATGCATTTAGGAACATAATGCAAATTGTTACAATATTTCTAAGGAAAGTTCTGTTCTATTCAACCACAAGAATCAATGCTTGCATCTGAAATCTAGAATTGAGTGGCCTGGTGACACGAACATGCGCCAAATCTTGTACTCTGATACAAATTGCTCCAATTTGCCATATCTCAAAATTCAATACAAAAAGAAAGGTTTTCTAAAATTGTTATGCATTTAGGAACATAATGCAAATTGTTACAATATTTCTAAGGAAAGTTCTGTTCTATTCAACCACAAGAATCAATGCTTGCATCTGAAATCTAGAATTGAGTGGCCTGGTGACACGAACATGCGCCAAATCTTGTACTCTGATACAAATTGCTCCAATTTGCCATATCTCAAAATTCAATACAAAAAGAAAGGTTTTCTAAAATTGTTATGCATTTAGGAACATAATGCAAATTGTTACAATATTTCTAAGGAAAGTTCTGTTCTATTCAACCACAAGAATCAATGCTTGCATCTGAAATCTAGAATTGAGTGGCCTGGTGACACGAACATGCGCCAAATCTTGTACTCTGATACAAATTGCTCCAATTTGCCATATCTCAAAATTCAATACAAAAAGAAAGGTTTTCTAAAATTGTTATGCATTTAGGAACATAATGCAAATTGTTACAATATTTCTAAGGAAAGTTCTGTTCTATTCAACCACAAGAATCAATGCTTGCATCTGAAATCTAGAATTGAGTGGCCTGGTGACACGAACATGCGCCAAATCTTGTACTCTGATACAAATTGCTCCAATTTGCCATATCTCAAAATTCAATACAAAAAGAAAGGTTTTCTAAAATTGTTATGCATTTAGGAACATAATGCAAATTGTTACAATATTTCTAAGGAAAGTTCTGTTCTATTCAACCACAAGAATCAATGCTTGCATCTGAAATCTAGAATTGAGTGGCCTGGTGACACGAACATGCGCCAAATCTTGTACTCTGATACAAATTGCTCCAATTTGCCATATCTCAAAATTCAATACAAAAAGAAAGGTTTTCTAAAATTGTTATGCATTTAGGAACATAATGCAAATTGTTACAATATTTCTAAGGAAAGTTCTGTTCTATTCAACCACAAGAATCAATGCTTGCATCTGAAATCTAGAATTGAGTGGCCTGGTGACACGAACATGCGCCAAATCTTGTACTCTGATACAAATTGCTCCAATTTGCCATATCTCAAAATTCAATACAAAAAGAAAGGTTTTCTAAAATTGTTATGCATTTAGGAACATAATGCAAATTGTTACAATATTTCTAAGGAAAGTTCTGTTCTATTCAACCACAAGAATCAATGCTTGCATCTGAAATCTAGAATTGAGTGGCCTGGTGACACGAACATGCGCCAAATCTTGTACTCTGATACAAATTGCTCCAATTTGCCATATCTCAAAATTCAATACAAAAAGAAAGGTTTTCTAAAATTGTTATGCATTTAGGAACATAATGCAAATTGTTACAATATTTCTAAGGAAAGTTCTGTTCTATTCAACCACAAGAATCAATGCTTGCATCTGAAATCTAGAATTGAGTGGCCTGGTGACACGAACATGCGCCAAATCTTGTACTCTGATACAAATTGCTCCAATTTGCCATATCTCAAAATTCAATACAAAAAGAAAGGTTTTCTAAAATTGTTATGCATTTAGGAACATAATGCAAATTGTTACAATATTTCTAAGGAAAGTTCTGTTCTATTCAACCACAAGAATCAATGCTTGCATCTGAAATCTAGAATTGAGTGGCCTGGTGACACGAACATGCGCCAAATCTTGTACTCTGATACAAATTGCTCCAATTTGCCATATCTCAAAATTCAATACAAAAAGAAAGGTTTTCTAAAATTGTTATGCATTTAGGAACATAATGCAAATTGTTACAATATTTCTAAGGAAAGTTCTGTTCTATTCAACCACAAGAATCAATGCTTGCATCTGAAATCTAGAATTGAGTGGCCTGGTGACACGAACATGCGCCAAATCTTGTACTCTGATACAAATTGCTCCAATTTGCCATATCTCAAAATTCAATACAAAAAGAAAGGTTTTCTAAAATTGTTATGCATTTAGGAACATAATGCAAATTGTTACAATATTTCTAAGGAAAGTTCTGTTCTATTCAACCACAAGAATCAATGCTTGCATCTGAAATCTAGAATTGAGTGGCCTGGTGACACGAACATGCGCCAAATCTTGTACTCTGATACAAATTGCTCCAATTTGCCATATCTCAAAATTCAATACAAAAAGAAAGGTTTTCTAAAATTGTTATGCATTTAGGAACATAATGCAAATTGTTACAATATTTCTAAGGAAAGTTCTGTTCTATTCAACCACAAGAATCAATGCTTGCATCTGAAATCTAGAATTGAGTGGCCTGGTGACACGAACATGCGCCAAATCTTGTACTCTGATACAAATTGCTCCAATTTGCCATATCTCAAAATTCAATACAAAAAGAAAGGTTTTCTAAAATTGTTATGCATTTAGGAACATAATGCAAATTGTTACAATATTTCTAAGGAAAGTTCTGTTCTATTCAACCACAAGAATCAATGCTTGCATCTGAAATCTAGAATTGAGTGGCCTGGTGACACGAACATGCGCCAAATCTTGTACTCTGATACAAATTGCTCCAATTTGCCATATCTCAAAATTCAATACAAAAAGAAAGGTTTTCTAAAATTGTTATGCATTTAGGAACATAATGCAAATTGTTACAATATTTCTAAGGAAAGTTCTGTTCTATTCAACCACAAGAATCAATGCTTGCATCTGAAATCTAGAATTGAGTGGCCTGGTGACACGAACATGCGCCAAATCTTGTACTCTGATACAAATTGCTCCAATTTGCCATATCTCAAAATTCAATACAAAAAGAAAGGTTTTCTAAAATTGTTATGCATTTAGGAACATAATGCAAATTGTTACAATATTTCTAAGGAAAGTTCTGTTCTATTCAACCACAAGAATCAATGCTTGCATCTGAAATCTAGAATTGAGTGGCCTGGTGACACGAACATGCGCCAAATCTTGTACTCTGATACAAATTGCTCCAATTTGCCATATCTCAAGTGCGAGTAAAAATCTATATTTACTAATTGCCAAGTGTCCGTCTGTCAGTCATGCTTTTTGAGGCACTCCAGATAGAGACTTGCAATTTGGTACATGACTCGGTCGTTCGATAACCCTCCCCCCCCCCCCCCCCCTGAAAAAATCGAATGTTTCGAAAATGTTCTCTAGAGGGGGTGCTCCACACCAAAACGTTCGAAAAGTGAAATGATAGAAAAGCATGCTTTGTGATGAGATAGAGACTTCAAATTTGGTGTATGGGTAAATCGTTCGAATGGAAGAAAGTGCGCAATTTCAGATTTCCAATATTTTCTACTTAAGGGAGTGCCGCACACCAAAATGTTCGATTTTCCGAATAAATGAGAAAAAGCTCCTTTAAAATTTAATTGAGGCTTGAAATTAGGTATATGGGCTAATCATTTGATAAAAACACCCAAGACGAATATAGTTTAATTAAAAGGTTCGTTTAAGGGGGTGCTCCAGAGGAAAACGTTCGAAAGGTGAATTGATAAAAAAAAACATGCTTCGGAATGAGATAGAGATTTCAAATTTGGAATATGGGTATATAGTTTGGAAGGAAGAAAGTGTGCAATTTCAGATTTCCAATATTTACTACTTAAGGGAGTGCCGCAAACCCAAATGTTCGATTTTCCGAATAAATAGGAAGGTATTCCTTTACATTTTGATAGAGGCTTGAAATTTGGTATATGGTTATTCATTTAAAAAACGTTCGAAAGGTGAATTGTTCAGAAAACATGCTTCGAGTCGAGATCAGATAGAAGTTTGAAAGTTGGTGTACTGGGAGATAGTTTGGAAGGGAAAAAGTGTACGATTTCAGTTTTCCAATATTTTCTATTTTAGGGGGGGGGGGGGGGGGGGGTCGCACACAAAAATGCTCGATTTTTAGAATGAAGTAGAAACACTCCTTTTAGAACATGATAGAGGCTTGATATTTGGTATATGGCCGAATCATTTGATAGAAAACCCAAGAAGAATGGAGTTTTTCAAAAATGCATATTTAAAGGGGTGGGTACTCCACAGAAAAATATTCGAAAGGTGAAATGATAGAAAAAGCATGCTTTGCGATGAGTTAGAGACTTCATATTTGGTATACGGGTAGATAGTTGGAAAGGAAGAAAACGTGCAATTTCAGTTTTCCAACGTTTGCTATTGTAGGGGGTGCCGCACACTGAAATATTTGATTTGATGAACAAGTGAGAAACGCCTCCTTTACAATGTGATAGACGCTTGAAATTTAGTATATGGACTAATCATTTGATAAAAAACCTAAGATTATTACGGTTTTTCAAAAATGATCAGTTAAGGGGGTGCAACACAGAGAAACATTCAAAAGATGAAGTGATAGAAAAACATGCTTTACTATAGGAGAGAGGCATCAAATTTGGTGTATGAGTAGATAGTTTGAAAGGAAGAAAGAACTCCTGAAAAAATCGAATTTTTTGAAAACGTTCTCTAGAGGGGGTACTCCACACCAAAACGTTTGAAAAGTGAAATGATAGGAAAGCATATTTTGCTATAAGATAGAGACTTCGAATTTGGTGTATGAGTGAATCGTTCGAATGGAAGAATATGTGCAATTTCATTTTTCCAATATTTGCTACTTTAGGGGGTGCCGCACACCAATATGTACGATTTTTGGAATAAATGAGACATGCTTTCTTTTAAATGTGATAAAAAACTCAGACGAACATCTTTTTCCATCCTTGTCCATCCTCTTATTGTTGCACATTAACTTGACTAAAGTAGCTTATTTTCATACTTTAGTTAATTTTTTAATCATTTTCGTATGAATAGTACGATTGCGCAATTCTGTCTTTATTCTCGGACGTTATCGAAAGTACATAATTATGTTTTTCCATCCTCTTATTAGTGCACATTAACTTGGCTGAACTAGCATATTTTCATATTTTGGTTAATTCTAAAGAGAAATTTTGCAATTATTATCGCATAAATAGCAATTCCGTTTTTACTCACAGGCAGGGTCCCCACAAAAG
Source organism: Amaurobius ferox (assembly GCA_951213105.1). Lineage (NCBI taxonomy): Eukaryota > Metazoa > Arthropoda > Arachnida > Araneae > Amaurobiidae > Amaurobius > Amaurobius ferox. Next base: position 130,156,082 of record OX578152.1, read on the forward strand.
GGGGGGGGGGGGATCAGTTGGGACCATGGTACTGGAGCCCGGCGAACGATAGGGGCCCATGAAAGTGCCTGAAAAAAATATTTTTTACAGTATTATTTGTGCATATGAATTCATAATAAAAATTATTTCATGATACAATATAGCATATTTTGTGCAATTATAAAATTACAAGTATAGAATACAAACGCAAGTCTTTTGAAACCATAAAATAAAACCCAAAGAATTGTAAGAATTAAACATGTGATACGTGAGGGAACTTGTTCTATTTCTTTGATCCCACATTTGTTGCAAAAAAGTGAAAAGAAAAAAAGACGGGGGCCCGTAGCGTACAAGGAAGATGACTTGTATGCTATGCCATCAACACAAGAATAAATACTTCCCATAAATTGCCCGATTTTGAAGGGAGGGGAAGAACCTTTACGAAGCACCAGCTTCCACCAAAGAGCCCTCTTTAGTTCCCAAAGCAATGAAAATATTGTTTGTTATTTGGTTTCCGAAATTTGCAAGCATTGAACTGATAAGATAAATACCTTTACAAAAAAAAAATATATATACAGTGTGGTCATAAAATAAACTTCCCTGATATATGAACCCCTAGCGGCCTATTCGCTCAACCAATCGAAAGGAAATTTCAGATATTGTTATTTGAGGGTATGCGCTCGAGATTGTGATGATTTTAAACAATAGAGCTCTCACGGTTACAAGGAAAAATTTTCGAATGGCAACACCCACTTTTTTTTCCTGCGCAAATTGATCAGCGCATTGAAAAACCATAAATGGCGTTGAAACTATACACGTATGATGAAAATTGGCGGCTTAAAACATTTGCAAAGAAGATCATTGTAAAGGACCAATGGAAACACAGAGAGGAGGCACTTTGCATAATTCACAGGCATAGACAGTAGAAGCACCAACCCATGTGCAAAGCATTGCTTGTGGGAAAACCTTTAATAAGCAGTGTGGCAAGATTGTTTCTTCAATCAGGTGTTCGAACGTTCCAACAAGATGACACTTCCAGGGAAACAAGGAGGTGAATGGATAAAGCTGTTTTATCTGAACGGGGAAAATGCTGTCGAAACAGTACGAGTTTATCGGCGAAATCATAAGCTAAGACGAAGCCCATGTTCCGTACGAACTGTACGTGATTTGGTAAACAAATTTGAAGAAACTGTATGCACATGCAATAAACCGCGATCCGTTCCTGTTGAAGCTGTTGCGGAAGTGCGTAATACGATTACTGCAGGTCCATTGCGTACTGCAAGAAAAGTTACCCGCAATTTGGATGTACCGAAAACCACAGTCCTCAAGCTTCTGCGGCTGTTTCCTTATCGATTCCATCGCGTCCAGATGTTGCAACCTGGAGACGAGCAACAGCGTGTCGACTTTGTGAATTTTTTCCTCATCAGATATGACGAAGATAGCAGGTGCCCACTGCGGATATTATGGACGGATGAGGCACATTTCTCCTTAACTGGGAACGTAAACTCCAAGAACTGCGTTCGCAGGTGCATCGTGAGGCTGACGAAATTCTTCACGATGTGGCACCAGTGCCTTTACACGAAGCTAAAGTGACTGTGTGGTGCTGCATCGCAAGCACATTCGTTCTCGGTCCTCACTTCTTCGAAGAGGTCACTTCCAATGGTATGCAAACGTGCTTCATCACAGGTCCTCGGTATAAAACAATGTTGCAGAATTACAGCAACGAAATGTCGTTAATGACGTATGGATGCAAGATGGTGCTCTTCCACACGTCGCTACATGTGTTCAACAAGTGTTTCAACAGAACTTTGGTGATAGAGTCATCTCCCGTAACTCTGCAGTTTTGTGGCCACCGCGATCCCCCGACCTCACTCCGATGGATTTCTGGTTCGGGGGTTATTTGAAATCTAAGGTGTACTGTGTACACATCAAATCCACGAGATTTGTCAGAATTGAAAGATGCCATAAAACGTGCAGTTATACAGATTATTCCTGCGATGTTCGTCATTGTTATCAACAATCTCCCGCATGCAATGCGTTATCGTCTGCGAAGGTGGGCGCATTGAAAACTTGTAATTCAAAGTTTTTCCCTCTCCTCTCTTGTGTTGCCATTCGTCATTTACAATACTCTCTTTTGCAAATGTTTTACGCCGCCAATTTTCGTCATTCGTGTACCGTTCCAACGCCATTTATGATTTTTCAATGCGCTGATCAATTTGCGCAGGAAAAAAGTGGGTGTTGCCATTCGAAAATTTTTCACTATAACCGTGAGATTGTTTGAAATCATCACAATCTCGAGCGCATACCTTCAAATAACAATATCTGAAATTTCCTTTCGATTGGTTGAGCGGATAGGCCGCTAGGGGTTCATATATCGGGAAAGTTTTTTTTATGACCACCCTGTATATATATATATATATTCGCAGAGAGCGAGTACTGTGTCATGGTCATCTCTTTTTCACTCCCATACAAAAATGGTCATCTCTTTTTCACTCCCATACAAAAATGGTCATCTCTTTTTCACTCCCATACAAAAATGGTCATCTCTTTTTCACTCCCATACAAATGAGATAGGATCTTAGTTGTCCCAAAGCAATTAACACATCAGGGTGTCCAGTCTACGGACTCTCTTTTGCAGTTCTGGAGGGCATTCAGCTTTTCAGCTCTCAAGTTCTGTAGTAGATGCCTGAAGGCAAAATGTTGTAAGCTGAGGGGTTGTCCTTGAAAGACCTTTTCTCTAACAGAATATTCCTGAGCAAGGTTCATGTGAGTTGTAGGTCCTCTGGAAACGAGGTTGTTCAGTTTGCGTTGATGAGTAAGATCTCAGTATAAGGGAATGGATTCTTCAATTAATAATTTGTAATTAACATAATTTAGCACAATTGCTATAAAGTCTTGATCTTAGAATGAACGTTATTTTATCGAATTTTATATACTTTTAGAAAATTATTTTTGTAAAATAGTTGTATAAAACTTTTGGATTGATCTACTTATTGAAAATGGTGATTCAATAATGTCTGGGAGTATAATATTTCTCGAACAGATTGAAATATTTAAACAAAGTATCGTCTGATTATTTCATCGCCTAAACATAATGGTTTTCAGTGAGATCGGACCAAGAGAAGGCTTTTTCAAATTTTATTCCTAAAACTGAAAAGACACAAAATAATAATGTTACCATTATATGTACAGAAATAGAGATTTAATATTGAATTATTTTAGTTTAAAAGCAAATGACATCATTTATACGATGTACCGTCATCCAGACATTGACTTTTTTTATCTGTGTTAAATATGATATTTTTTATCAATTGGGTGGATACTTTAAGTACTTTAAACCGGGAATAAACTGTTAATGTATTTAGGATTTATCACACACCACGTTTGAGATATTATAAATTTCACTTTTCTCACAACGAGCGTCATATCTCTCAAGAGAGTTAAACAATTTCCTATATTTATTTTAATGGGTGTCAACTAAGGCCATTTATCTTCAGCCAATTCGCGTCATAAGGAAGTTCTAATTTTTTTTATCGTTTATAAATACCAAAATATATTCATTTTCTGGTAAAGTTTTGTGTTAGATACATCAGATATTTTAGTTATTGGCTCTGTGGATCATTTTCTCGTTCTCTGAGAAGTAAATAGAACAATTAAAATTTACAGAAAAGTTGTAGTTTCTTCCAAATTATCAAATAACTCATAATAGTTGTAGAAATTTTTACAACTTATGTTGAACACAAAATTAAAAATAGTTAAGGGAGATAAGTCTCAGATACCTGTCATACTACAAAATTAATCATATCAGAAGATCATAGGATGCATATAGGACTTTTTTCTTCTCTGGTTGGACATTTATACACACAATCCACCGCTGCCCGGGTCCTATAAATAAGCTTCCGCTACTTAACTAATGCATTTAGAGATAAAACCACTCAATTTCCATATCGCCTTCAAACTTCCTCAATTTTCAACTCATTTTTTCCTTTCGTTTCGCAACTCTGGAAAGCAGGAAAATAGAATAAATAAATAAAAAAAACAAAATGGAATTCTTTCTTAGGAGAGAAGACTTGGCTTAAACCACACCGTGAGTTCCAAGGCTTTGACGTTTATGAGCTCAAACTTTCACTATGGAGAAAAAAAAAAGATATGCATTTCATTAACGATACCTAAAATTTTAATTTTTATGCGTTTATATGAAAATTCACAAAAACTAAAATAATGTAGTAATTATTTCTTTTCGTTAGAATACGAAGATATACACACATATTAAAGTATTAAATAATCTAAAATATACACATTTTGATGTATTTTAAATAAATATGTTTACAAATGCCGGTCGTTTGGCCGCTAGGCCATTAGACAGCAAATAAATAAATATAAGAAATTGTTTGTTCTACGGATTCGGTTCGGTTCAAACATCATCGGCAAGAACGTTATTCGATCTATCCGATGGTGTAAAAATAGTAAGTCTGTGACAAAATTTTCAATTGCTAAATATCCAATTTGCATGAAAATCGTGCTTCAATATAAAAGAACTAAAAAACATTAATACGAATAAAAGAAATCGCTGAGCTTGTATTTGTCCGGGTCCTGAAGTGCCTCTGTACTAAATTTCTTCGTTATTCGCAGCTTAGATTTCCCTTCTACACAACTGATATTAAGTAAAATTAACTTTTTCGTATCCCTATGATAGAGACCAGCTGATTACCTACTTTAAAAAAATCTTTTTTTAATATACTTTGCATATATGAGATTTTGATACAAAAAATTTATTATTACACAAAATCAGTGTCTTATCTTACTTTTGTTAAAAGCGTGGCAGTAGGAATAGAAGCTGATCAAATAATGGCATTGGAAGATCATTTGGATAAGTCTTTTTCTCTTTTTACTTTATTGATGAATATACTTTTAATTTTTCGTTTCATTAAGTTATTGTTTGTGTTTCACTATTTTGGAACTAGAGTTAGAACTAGAGTTTGGAACTAGAGAACAACTTTAAATTAATTCAAAAGATAAAGCAAAAATTATTTTACTAAAGTTAGGTTTGCCGAAAATGCGTTGGATAATCACCCCAATTTGATGCTCACGGGCGGCATTTTGTTTATTTTCTCAATCATCCATTCCCTTGATGTGCATTTTTCTCTGTCTTACAAAATGTTAAAAATAAATTAAATAGCAATAATAAATTAATTTATTTATTCTTGCACAGAAAAAAAGCAGCACACTTGTGAAGAATTTTTTTTTTTTTTTTTTCAAATTTTCCCAACTTAAAAAATCTGATTAAAAACTTGGTTTTTTTTGTTTTTTACCTCTTCTAAGGCTAGCAGGTGTAAAAGTGTGTATCACTGATTCAAAACAACTTTCAAATAATTTATAAATTTAATAAAAATATATTCTATTTTATATATTTCTAGAAACAGAAAAGTCTAATTAAACAACAAATTGCGCTTCCACTCACTTTCTACTTTCCTTATATACATAGTATAATGTATAAGGAAAGTATTGTGAAAAATTCGAGTTTTCGACGAGAGAGAGCACGTTTCAAGCATCCTTGAACACGAGTCAAACGTTTTTGGAATGATGTCTGTGTGTGTGTATCAGTCAGTCTATGGAGACGATATCTCACAAACGAAAGGTGCGAATCAAATGAAATTTTGTAAAAAATTTCAATCCGTGAATACTGGAAGCCTATTGTTTTTATATGCAATCGGATGTTCAGAACCCCGTTAAACTTTAGAGTGAAATTTTGAAAAAAATCATCAGAATATCAAAACGTTTAATAAAGTTACGTAAATAGTCATTTCTTGTGTAATTTTTCATTAGAAAACGATTGACACAAATTTTAGAACACTAGCATGAACCGCTCTCGAGTTGTTTCACGTTTTTAAAATAAATGTATCAAAAATTCCCATAAAATAGAAAAATATTAACTATTGTGGAATATGTTCACTTTCCATAAGTAATATGCGATCCATTGAGCGACATCCTTCTCGTGGATCGAGCTTCATGTGGAAAGATGCTTTGGGTAGTACTTTTATACTTGGATGCCAATAGTCATTTATCTGCTATAAGAATAACTTATTTCTCCGTCCATAGCGCTTGACGAGATTTTGTCGAAATGTTGCCAACTTGGCGACTTTTTTAAATGCTGCCAAATTGATAAAAATGACGCCAATTCAACGCAAATTGCAACTCATTGATGAAAGTTCAATATCTTAGAGAGATCATAATAGTAGAATATAAGAAGAACCTATTTCTCCGTCCTTAACGTTTGGCGATAAATTTAGCTGGATATCGCCAACTTAGCGACTATTTTAATTGTTGCCAAAGTAGCAAAAATGTAGCTATTTTGATAAAAATGACGCCCAATGGGCGCAAATTCTGATTTCCGCCATATGACAGGCCTGTAACGCATTGAAGTTACTTTTTCTTACGAGACTTTGTGTACTGGTGTTTTGACTTTTGTGTACATACCACCGAAGGACAATGTTGCTGGCATTCTGGAGAATTTTGTGCTGGTGAAGTGAGCATGTACCAGCAAGGGGGAGTCCTGATGCAAGAGCCACTCCACGTCATTTCAAATATTAGTTTTGTGGATGTGGCAACGGCTGTGATGTTTACATGTATCATTTATGTTCGAGTCTCTGCTTGTTTTGTGATCTTCATACCTATCTTTCTCATTTTATTCTCTAAAATATAGCAATAATTGTATTTTCTCAAAATTTTAATGAGCATCTAAAAATTATGTGAAAAAGAAAACATTAAATTAAAAACTATTCTAAATGTCAATTTGAATTCATTTTCTTGGATATGAAATCGGGAGCTGAATAATTAAAAAATTGCCACAAATGTAAAAGACCTACAAAGATTCTCAGAAAGTGTTAATGTATACAATAAATTGATTAATAAGAATTAGAACCCCTTTGAATAAATGAAGCATGGAATTGGACACCCGAATGTCAAAAAACATTCCAACATCTTAAAGATATTTTAATTTGAAAACCTGTTCTAACCTTATTCAATCCTAATGACCCGGATAGTAATTCAATTTGATAGTAATATAATAATTGAAACAAAGGTCTTGTGCCCGTCCCCGTATTATTTATTTATTTTGTATTATAGGTTAGTTTTGGTTTCGAGGATTCGCTGTATGTTCCGGTGTGCTTTTAATCAGAGGTTTGCATCTACCTAATTTACCCATAAGATCAAATGGATTGGATTTCGAGTTCGATTAACGAGCTATCTTAAAATTCACTTTCCAAAAATGCTAAATCACACTGGCTTCTGAAAGGCAAGATGCATTGTTCTTAACCTTTTTTTAATTTCAAACCTCACTTGAAGCGTTTTCTTCTTCTCGGTTTTGCTGTCGTACCGTTGTGTGAAGGGGAAAAAAGATAAAAGCAAGATTTACGCCATTTCCTTTCAGTATTTTGTCATTCCCGCGATTGTTCTCTCCTTCGTAAATCTGACGCAGCTATTTTTATCCAGCATTCAAAAGGCCTGACGGTACTTTTTCTCTACATATTAAAAGGTTAGCCATCTTCCTATATTAAACAAATCTGATGGCTTTCCTTATATGGATTGACAGTTAAGAAATAATGTATAAGATCCTCAGCGCTGTGTTTTTATCGTTCAATTGTACATTGGGCGATTTTTACGGATGACAACATCCAAAACTATTTCAAAGTACCCAATTAACTTATATTTCGCCCAACTCTAAATAAACAATTATCAGTATGGATAGCGTCTTCAATAAGCGATATATTAAAACATTTTAATAATCATTTCATCAATGAGGCGTCCTTTTTGTAATTTTAACGACATTTTCGTCAATCTGGGGTGAAATATCGCCACATTGGCGATACGTTGCTGGACTATTCGCCAAGTGCTCCAAATGCATCACCAAGTGTTACAGAGAAACGGAGAGAAAAGCATTTCTTATATACTAGAAGATGTTCCCATTTGCGAAACATATCTTCACATTTGGCTTCATTTTTATCAATTTGCCAACATTTTTGTCACTTTGGCAACATGTAAAATTGTTGCCAAGTTGGCGACGTCCCGTTAGATTTCTCGCCAAGCGTTACAGACGGAAAAATGGGTTATTCGTATAGTGTGTACTCCTATATTCGTTCTAATATATTGAACTTTCATCAATGAGTCGTCATTTTCATTGAATTGGCTTAATTTCCATCATTTTGGCGACATTTTCGTTAATTTGGCAGCATTTAAAAAAGTCGCCAACTTGGCGACTGAATCTCAAAAAGCGTTATGGACGGAGAAATAAGTTATTCTTATAGCAGATAAATGACTATTGGCATCCAAGTATAAAAGTATTACCCAAAGTATCTTTTCCCATGAATGGAACGAGCTAGATCCACGAGAATGATATGTCACCCAATTTATTGCATGACATTACTTATGAAAAGTAAACATTTCACAATAGTTAATTTTTTTTTATTGTATATGAAAATGTGCAATATCTCGAGAACGGTTCGTGCTGTGTCCATCGTTTTCTAATTAAAAATTACATAAGAAATGACTATTTACGTAACTTTATTAATGGTTTTGATTTTTTGATGATTTAGGGGATGTTCTGGATATTCGATTACGTATCAAAACAATGGGCTTCCAGTATTCACGGATTGTAATTCGTTCGTGGGGTATCGTCTCACAGACATTATCTCAAAAACGTTTGATTTGTGTTCAGGGATGCTTGAATGAACCGTCGAAAACTCGAATTTGAATGTTAAATTCCTTATACATTATATCCTTAAAATAGAGAGATTTTCTGTCAAGACGCCGGACCTATGACATACAATAAAAAAAAAAATATTTGATGATTTAGCGCCCACTATTTGGGTTACAATCGAATAGAAATTTCTATTTTTTTTATATAATTTTGAAGAAAAAATATTTTTTACACTACTTTTATATGAGAATTTTATTTTCTTTGTTGTATCTTCAAAATCTATTCTTTCATGGTTAAAAACGATGTTGCTATTTCAAAAGAAGTAATATTTAAATGGTTTAACTTTCATGGTTGAAAACGCTGTTGCCATTTCAAAAACAGTAATATTTAAATGATTGATTTAAACAATTAAAAATGCATTAGTTATTCAGAGCTTCCTTTAAATATTACTTCTTTTGAAATGGCAACAGTGTTTTCTATAATAAATCGTAATTGTCCATGACAATAATGCTTGCAAAACGCTGTTTGTTTATAAGGCTGCTACGCAGGTGTAACGAAAGAGCTTGACAAGCGAGCTTCAGCGATAAATGAACGGCAATAGACAGGGGATCCTATGAGCCCAGCAACCAATCAAAAACTTGTCAGTCTGACCACAGCCGCTCTACACACAGGCCGTGGCGCCACTGAGGAGAAATTGTCGTGACGTCACGGTAAGAGGGGAGCATTCGGAAAGAAGAGAACAAAAATCCATGCGCGGTCAGCGTCCCTCGTGGAGTGGTTGGTGATTGCAAAATGTTTTTGAGGTTTTCGGAATGTTCTATTAGTTTTATAGCATCGTGTTTTGTGCATAATAAGTTGTTCTTATGTTTTATTATCATTTAACTAACGTCCATGGGTGCTTTAGAGCCATTTTTTAAATAGTTTATATCTGCGTAATTATCAATGCCTCGCATGTGTTCCGTTGCCGGTCGAACTATACGGCAATTTCTAACAGTATAATGACTTTTCAACAAGAGCAGCAAAACAACAGCCTGCCAACTTTAGAAGATATCAAGGTTTATTTTTGTACTATTCAAGGAGAAAATTGGATCCACCTTTCAATCGATGACAAGCTGTATCTTTTTAAAGTTCGCATTAATGCATCATCTGTGCCATGTGAATCATCTGTGTGCGAGTATCAGCATATGCCAAGAAAAAACGTTCGATGTGTTTTTTAAAAAATCTCCAGTGCAGTGAGAAGCAGCTACAAAAATGTGGAATACAATTTAGCCTAATTACAAATAAACGTGATCTGGATTTATTAATAAGTGCATGTGAAACTGTGCATTCTACTCCATCACAATTATATCGAAGCCGCAGTGAAGCTGTTGGAGAAACAGAAGCAGGTATGTTTAGAAATTTGCACCGCCAAATTAGACATTTTAATTGAACAAGTAAAATTGCTAGAAAAACCAAAAAATCAGCTTCGATTTTCACAAGAACTGTTTATTCTATGCTTTAAAATATACTTATCTAGTTCTTCGTGCTATAAGGCATTTAGAAATTCAAAGGTGTTGACATTGCCTCATGTGAGAACATTAAGTAGAATTTCAAAAAAGTAAAATGTGGATTCAGATTTTTTTAATTCGTGTAATAGTTCTTTAAAACGTAGGGTACAATGTTTAAACGAAGACCAAAAATTTGTCTCTCTCTTAATTGATGAGATTTATGTTGATCCTAGGTATACGTTTAAATGTGGTAAAGTTACCGGTGATTCGATAGTAATGAAAAAACAAAAACTGCCCAAGTGTTTTTGATTACATCTATGTTTTCGAATTATAAAGACGTAATAGCAATTGCCCTAGTTTCAACATTTACGGGACAAAAGCTCTATAATTTGGCATCTATGTTAATTTACAAGTTAAAAAAACTTGACCTTAATGTATTGTCTGTTATTACTGATAACAACAATATTAATAGAAGCATGTTTAATTTTTTTAAGAAACACGATCAATTTAATGATTCTGTATATAATCCAAGTAATCCTGATATACCTCAGTATTTGATGTATGATCCTGTTCATTTATTAAAATATATCTCTCTCTATATATATATATAATTAGTTAAATGCAATAATTGTGTTAAATGAAATAATTGGTTAAATGTAAAAGACACTAAATTGCAGTACCCTGATTTCCAAAACAATGAAAACCTTAAAGAGGCAAATTTTTCTGATTTAAGGAATTTATACAACTTTGAAAAAGATAAACTCCTTAAATTTTCTCACGTGTTAACATTAAAATCATTATATCCATCTAACATTGAGAGGCAAAAAGTATCCTTTGCATTAAAAGTATTCAATATTTAAAACTCTAATATTTATTCGAAATCAATTGAAGTGATTTTTCTCATCAGCAATGTGAAAATATTTCAAATTATATGTAAAAATAGAATTGTCACACAATATATATTTACTATTATACATATTTACTATTATGGTTGTAGAAATTTTGATGTCATATTAATTGCATTGTTTACAGTAGTACAAAAAAAAAAATAAAAGCTACTTAATTTTCATTAACACTGGGTTTGTAACTTTAAAAGGATCTAGATTATATATAATTCTGTAATCATTTAGACAGAGTAGTTCTTGCTTTGTGGGAGCTCCAGTAAAAAAATATACCCAAGTTTAGATAATCTGTATGAAATTAACTGTGCTGAAATTTAGCCATAGAAATGAGTAAAAGTGTAATTATTTTGAAATATTTTTGAACTCTCACTTTGTAAGTTTTCCCGAGTTAGCGAGAGTTCCCCTTCTAGCGTCCCCTCATGATTCTGGCGCCACGGCCTCAGTGTAGATCGGCTGTGGTCTGACACCCACGGGAGTAGTACCATTAGCCTTTGGGTTGGTCGTGTGGTCTGGGTTTTCTACCCACAGGAGTAGGATTTTGTCATTCGTGGCGTCACGGACTAGGAGAACACAGCAAGTTCTTCCCATATTACAATTAAAAATTTATTGTTAATTTTGAAGTGGCAATATCCAGGCGTAAACAACTTGCGCATAGATGTCTTTTCGTGCTATGCACACCTATCTCAGCGACGTCGAAAGAGATTTGGTGGAGTTAACAAATGCTCGCGTTTCCTACTCCAGTGACATTATATGCGCAGTACCGGAATTAGAAAAAATGAAGCTCTGCATGCCCCACCACTGAGGTGGAAGAGATCCCAAGTCTCGGGGCTTGGCGAGAAATACCGTGTAGGGTACACAGAGGTGATCGTGTGCTCCAACTGTGTTAAAAGAGCTCACGAAGCGATTAAGGGGCGACCCCCCAAAGGACGTATTCCACCTGCGCAGCCGGCGGCTAGAAAGAGCTCCAGCGAGTTACGGAAAAGCGAATGCCCTCATCTACACAATAGTGACGAAAAAAAAAAGTAGAAAATACGTTTTAATCATGCACGAAATTGAACCATGTTGAAGGTGTGAGCAGATGAACTCATTTCGACACATTTGCATAATTTACTCTTTGATTTTTAGTTTTCTTTTCTAATTTTAGCTAAAACGCGAGTTCTCAATGCAGAAAATTGCTTTTTATTATTAATGGGTAGGCTAGATCTTGGCATGTGCTCCAAATTTTCAATTATATAAAAAGAAAAATTAAAAAAATTGGATATTTTATTTTTACAAAATATGAGACCATTATTGCCCAAAAGTTCGATTTCATTTTATCACTATTTTATTAAATCAATTTTTGTAGATAAATGTTAATATATGGGGTGTGTGCGAATTCTTGACCCTCTAAAAATGTCACTCGGGACACCACTATATGCTAATAGTAACTATGTTTTCGGAGTATTACAAAGAATGGAAAACTTTGGAACCTAAGGGAGAATCATTTTCCTTAGTCGGAAATAAATATGAATATATAAAATAATTTCAATATTACTCCAAATATCTTCAAAACTACAAGAGATAGATATTGCTATAAAAATATAAAATTGATATAAGCTATAAAATATGTGTTGGGAAATCTAGTTTCTTACAGTTTTCGAGTCAATTGAAGAAGATTGAAAATGGTCCGTTTTTCAAGTTATATCTGTGAAAGTGAATCATAAACGTATCATTTCGCAAGATGCAGGTCATTAGCTTCGTTTTCGAAGATGGGACAGCGGTCCTTTTTAAAATGTCGCAACTCCATTTGTTTATTGACTTCTCGGTGAAGTAAAGTTGAAATAATTTATTTTATTTTGAAAATTTTGGAAGTGAAACGAACTTATTGAAGATGTTTATGGATGGATGAGGTCTGAACAGAATAGAATGAAATATGCTGTTTATACGTAGAATCAGTTGAACGCGAAATTGAATTGTGTCATTCCAAGCAAGTGAGTGTACCTATGCGAAAAGTGAAAGTGCCATGAATCCTTCTTTGACAAAACACCAAATCATTTCGATTTGTCCGTGGGTATTGGATATGTATTTAATTGAATGAGGTTAATATTTAATAAAATTCATTTCCACTAGGACTGAGATGAGAATGAACACATTTTGGATCTTTATCGAATCCATTTCCTCACTCGTCAGCTCAGAAAAGCGGATCAAAATGTTGGATAGGAAAAGGTCGGAGGCGTCAAGAAACAGGAAGTATTAATATTTTTAAACTTGACGCGCTGGAATGGCGTACCTCTTTCTCTGACAACCTCGGAAATTGGATTGGATGTCGAATTTGGGACCGCTTTTCGACCCTTTTTAATACATAAATAACTTTTAGACGAACTGAAATATCATTTTTTTTATTGGATTTCGAGTTTGGGAGAAATTTCCGCTGTTCGACCGTTTTTGAACGAAAGTTTCTACTAGATATAACTTTGAGACGAACTGAGATATATTTTTATTGGATCAGCGCAATGATTCGAAAGCAGAAGTATGACGTGGAGTATGAGTCATTTCCCGTCAGAAAGCGAACCCACCATTTTGTCGCTCCGACGAAAAAAGAGAGGAACGAATTTGGAATGCAGCAGATCCAGTTTTGCACAAAAAATCCTATACGAAATGAACAAAACTTATAGTGTAGATAGTATGGGAAATGACTTAATATCAATTTTAGATAAGATTTGTAAAATGTTGTTTTAAATTGAATTTGGCACAATATCAAATTTGGATCAGGATATTATACTAGAAAATATGCTATTCAGAGTTCCTTTCATTAAATTGCCAACATTTATGCCGAGTTGTATTGTTAACATTTGTTTTAGTTCGCTTCAATTCCCCCCAAAACGTATCATTTCCTCTGTTCAGATATATTACAAAAGAGAGCGATCGCTCGATTTGAGGCTTATTCCCCAAAGCATGTTACTTCCCATTACGGGCTGTATAACAGTAGTATTTAGACTAATAAGGTTTAAAATCAAAATATACAATGGAAGGCCTGCTTTCTAGCTGCTCGTTCTCAAGTCGTCCATTTGACATGAGTCACCTCGGATGCGATCCCTTTATTTAGATATTCGCAACAATGGACGACAGTTCGACACACGATTTTGTAGTACTTACTAGCATAGCGCCAACGTCAAGAACGTTTTCAACAAGCGCTTTGCAGCTGTTCTTTGTTTTCTTTTCTGCAAACAACGCGATGCCTTCACTTTAAGTGTTTCTTTTTCATTCTCCTTCACTTTAAGTGTTTCTTTTTCACTCACAAAATATTATAAACGGCTTTCAAGTGCTGGGGTTTAGAAACATGAGGTTGGCAACCGGGATTATTATACATCATCAGAGTGTTTAGAGCCCGATAGTGCGAAAACTGCTGGGCCAAACTCAACCCAGTTTTACAGTAAATACTATTCAGACCATGGGGTTTTGGATTTTTAAAAGAAAAAAAAATAGTTCGGATATTTGCCAAAGTGGCGCTCTAAGGTCCATTTTTGGAGTAAAATAGACATCGGGAATACAGAAAGTTCCGCCCATGCTGAGAGGTATCGAACAATACTACTGAACTTTGTTATTCCGCAACTCGAACAGCGTGGATGTCTTGAATGTACGGTATTTATGCAGGATGGAACAACCTAATAATGAGTCGATCGCTTCCTATGAAGCCCGATCTGTGACTTTGGGTTATGGGATCGTGTAAAGCGAGGGAATGTGGATCATTTAGCCACTTCAAAGGACCGAGTAGTCAAGTCCGAATAGTCAGTGGAGAATGCACTTTTCGGAACAGATTGAAAGTCACACGTGTAAATGATGCCAATATAAAAATTAATATCATACATATGGAAATGTAAGATGCAAATGTAAATATAAAATGTACTAAATACGTATAAAATGTAAATGGGATGTCCTTTTCAAAGTGCATGTAAAATGTTAACTTCCTGTACTTTGGACCTTACAGCGCCATTTTGGCCCGCAAAGGCAAAAATCCGAACTATTTTTTTCTTTCTTTTAAAAATCAAAACCCCATAGTCTAAATAGTATTTGCTGCAAATTTAGTTGAGTTTGACCCAACAGTTTTCTCAGTATCGGGTTCTAAACACCTCTACTTTAATGATGACCACCCTACATATCAGTGGTGTGGAAACATCGCCGGAGTGAGAGCCCCGGAAGTAACCCCGACCACCCATTTTCTTTTTGAAGCGGGAGAAGACATGAAAGATTCGCACAAAAAAGAAAATCAAACATGGAGGAGGGCCCTTCATGAATGTCTGTAGCCAGATCCGATTTTAGTCGTCGATGTGAAAGTACGATTAGGTGTATTATTCCCGCAAAGAAGCTTGCCCAATGTTGTGACGTAACATTCATATAAATGAAATGTATGTCGCTTAGATATTTGGGAATGGAATCTTTTAAATTCGAATTAAATGATGTGAAATTCGTGTTAAATGACATCATTTTCAAACGTCACAGAAACGGGCCAAATAAAAAGGAATATGTCAAAGGGATTGAAAAATAGTAGATTTGTAGAATTTGGCCTAAAAATGACAATCCACCACCTTGTAGCTTAGAGCAGTTTCTCAAGATTTTCTTGGAATGTGTCGTTTTACTTTTCCAGGCATTTTTTATGAATGCTAAAATAAAAATGGAATACAATCTTTTCCCCCAATTCACTCGTTTCAGATGAACTGGGATGTTTTGTTTCGTAACCGACTCAAGCCAAACTAGTGTCCGTGGATACCACACTACTGCAGGCATTTACCTAGTTCATGGCGATTTATAGGCAGAAGTGTGTGTGTGTTAACTTCTACAGAGTAGAATTTCACAAAAAACAATAGCCTGCCTGATTCGCGTTGTTTAGTTGGGGACGTGAAACCCATTTTTTCCACCGTTACCTACTAAAATAACTGTCATCCATACCGCCTGTACTGTAGGAATTAATGCTCTACCCAAATCATAAACAAAGACAAATGACAAGGAATTCCGCATCCTACAAAAAAAGAAAGCTTCATCTACACATCTATTTATATATACTAATTGCCAAGTGTCTGTCTGTCACGCTTTTTTCAGGCACTTCCCGAATAGATAGAGACTTGCAATTTGGTACACGGTTCGGTCGTTCGATAAACTCCCCCTGGAAAAATCGAATTTTCCGAAAACGTTCTATAGAGGGGGTGCCCCACACCAAAACGTTCGAAAAGTGAAAAGATGGGAAAGCATACTTTGCGATGAGATAGAGACTTCAAATTTGGTGTATAGGTAAATCATTCAAAAGGAAAAAGTGTTCAATTTCAGATTTCCAATATTTTCTACTTAAGGGGGTGCCGCACACCAAAACGTTCGAAAAGTGAAATGATAGGAAAGCATGCTTTGCGATGAGATAGAGACTTCAAATTCGGTGTATTGGTAAATCGTTCGAAAGCAAAAAAGTGTGCAATTTCAGATTTCCAATATTTTCTACTTAAGGGGTGCCGCACACCAAAACTTTCGAAAAGTGAGATGATAGGAAAGCATGCTTTGCGATGAGATAGAGACTCTAAATTTGGTGTATGGGTAAATCGTTCGAAAGGAAGAAAGTGTGCAATTTCAGAATACCAATATTTTCTATACTTAAGGGGGTGCCGTACACCAAAATGTTCGATGTACCAAATAAATGAGAAACGGCTCCTTTAAAATTTGATAGAGGCTTGAAATTAGGTATATGGACTAATCATTTGATGAAAACACCCAAGACGAATATAGTTTTTCAAAAACGTTCGTTTAAGGGGGTGCTCTAGCGTAAAATGTTCGAAAGGTGAATTGATAAGAAAACATACTGCGGGATGAGATAGAGATTTGAAATTTGGTGTGTACGGGTAGGGGTGTACGGGTAGATAGTTTGGAAGGAAGAAAGTGTACAGTTTCAGTTTTCCAATATTTTATACTTTAGGGGGTGTCGCGCACAAAATTTTCGGCGTGAAGTAGAAATATCCCTTTTAGAACGTGGTAGAGGCTTGCTATTTGGTATATGGGCGAATCATTTGATAGAAAACCCAAGAAGAATGGAGTTTTTCAAAAATATATATTTAAGGGGGTGGGTATTCCACAGAAAAACATTCGAAGGAATGATAGAGAAAGTATACTTCGCGATGAAATAGAGCCTTTAAATTTGGTATACGGTTAGATAGTTTGATAAGAAGAAAGTGTGCAATTTCAGTTTTCAAACATTTGCTATTGTAAGGGGTGCCGCACACTAAAATGTTCGATTTCACGAACAACTGAAAAAAGCTTCCTTCAGAGTGTGATAGAAGCTTGAAATTTAGTATATGGACTAATCATTTGATAAAAAAAAAAACCTGAGATTATTACTGTTTTTCGAAAATGATCATTTAAGGGGGTGCAACACAGAAAAATGTAAACACGTTCGAAATATGAAGTGATAGAAAAACATGCTCCACAATAGGATAGAGACACCAAATTTGGTGTACTGGTAGATTGTTTGAAAAGAAGAAAGTGTGCAAATTTCAGATTTCCAATATTTGCTACTTTAAGGGGTGCCGAGTGCCAATATGTTCGATTTTCGGAATAAATGAGACACTCTTGCTTTAAAGGGGGAGTCTCACTCATTGACTCTCTATACCATCAATGTAATTTTATAAAAATCAGCAGTAATAAAAAAATACTGAATATGAAAGTCTGAAATTTACTTTGCTGAATCTTCTAATACAATTAGAACACTGTTTATAGTTAGTAAATATATTAAATTAATTTTCAAAAAAGGCATCTTTCCTAATTTTGGCTTATTGTGTGGTGGCGCCATCTAGAAATAAAATGAGTAACTATGTTTTAAAAATCGCCAATTGTTTAACTAAGGGATAGCAACCCACTAGACCGCCAAAGCAGTAATACACCGACGGGTTCATTCCATCCTAAGGTAATGGGTATGGTAGGAAGCACAGAGGTGGAAGTTTGTCCTAGGAACAGTCGAGTCATTTTCGCTGTGTTCCATTCCTCCCGCAAAACGCAGGACTTCAGCTTCAGAGAACTTGTATTTCTGCTTTCTGCGGTACCTGGGGGGGATATTCTTGCGCTAGCCTACAGTACTGGGAATTGGATCAACATATTCCTTTGGTACATTTTTAAAGATAATAACATAATAGATTTCTTCCCATAGCAAACTTTCTATACATAAAAGAACATATTTTTACCGATTAAAGTTTCTGTAGTCTGAAATTAAAATTAATTTATGGGGTGCTCCAAAGAAAAACGTTGGAAAGGGGTGATGATAAAATAGTATGCTTCGGGATGAGATAGAGGCTTTAATTTGGTGTACTGGTAGATAGTTCGAAAGGAAGACGTGCGCAATTTAAAATTTACAATATCTTCTTCTTTAGGGGCTTCTGCATAGGGCCCCCACAAAGAGGGGGTCAGTTCGTACTACAGTACTGGGGCCCGTGAATATTGCTGCGGATAAAATTTTTATACATTTGTGTATGAATATATAATTTTTTTTCTAAATTAATTGAAGATTTTGAAATTTACGTATTATGTGTAATTATAAAATTACAAATATAAATTATATATAAAGCCTAAACACAATCTGTAAGTTTGAATGAAAGAAAAATACAAAACGTTTTGTAAACATCTGTTTGGATTCTGTGTCTCATTTTTGAAATAGTCAAAAGAGTCTCAAAGAAGGGCCCCTAGTTCAATACAAGCCTTTGAAGAGTAATCAATCATTTGCAGAACCGAAGGGGGACATACTGGCCATGCTTTTGATAGCTATAGAAAGGAAAGGCGACCTCTAGTGATTCGAGCTCTTTGATAAAAAACCGTCTGGGTAAAGATAGCTTCAGTGTCATGTGTTCAGAATCTGAGGCAATAAAAACCGATCCGGGACAAATTTTCTACAATTGCACCAAAACAGATACGTTTATGACCCTAGTGGGTAAGTTTCCTCTTGCCCATTCATTCATGTTTACAGCTCATATCAATCACGTCCACCAACTACTGAGACCACCCGTCTAGAAGTTTATTTTGTGAAATGATCAGTTTGGGAAGAGGGCCATCCAAAGAGCTAGCCTGGAAGTCGGACTAAATGATGTAGAAAGAAAAATCCTTGTTTCTCCCTCCTGGCTTCCCATTTTGATTTCCGAGATAGCCGATATTAGAAAGAATAAAACCCAAGTTTATTTTAATTTCTTATGCAATTATATTGTAATCTCATATGCGTTTTCAGTGCTAGTTGCTAGTGCAACTCTCAACACATGATTCAATCTTGCAAAAAAATGATTCGCTGAAACAAACCCCAATGCTACCATCTAAGATTTAAGGTATGTTCAAAATCATTTTCTTATAGTTTTGAAATATTATTTTCAGATTTATTAATCTTAAACAAAGCTAATTTTAGATTTAATTAAAATTTATTTTATCAAATTTCTATGCTGTTTTGTAAATTCAATCGTCTAAAATAACTATAATTAAATATGTACAAAAATCTCTGAGAAAATATTGCATTTTGATAGGAAAATGGATTATTTTGTGTTTATAATGCTTTTTTAAACTTTCACTTTATATTGTATGATTTTATGTTGAACTTGGTAATTGCTAGAAATATTCGAAAATGTTCCCTTGCGTCATCTATTTTTTGGAATTGGCTAAGGAGGGAGCTTAGGCGATGATTTATGCAGTATCGAATTTCGAAGCGGGGGGTAGAGGAATTCACTAAGAATTTCAACTTCTGGTTGTGGGGAGGTGTTAATTCAATTTAAAAAAATTATATTTTCCTTGCAACATCAATTTTTTAACATTTTACAACATAGTTGAAAAGTGTTTATGACTTTGTTCATTATGTGTGTCTGTCCCTTTAGCACGATAACTGCCGTAAAAATGACTTTATCGAAATGAAATTTTAGTATGTTGTTTAGACGTTCTATGGAACCTATCAGAATATAAATAAATAATATCACCCAATTAGTTTTGGATTGAAACCGGGCTGAAAAAATGAAATACATTAAACCCTATGGGACCTAATTCTTCAAATATTTTTTAAGCGAATTTAAAATTTACAAATTGCTTCGAAAGTTTTAGGAAATATTTAAATTATCCCATAAAATATATAAAAAAAATTTCAGAAAAATATATTCCGTAGTTTTTTAAATAAAAATTAAAATAATCATGACACCCTTTATATAAAGAGATCACGTGACCCACTTCAAAATAAAATATTGCATCCATCTTGTGTCAATATCGTGATTTTTAAAGTTCTTTTTAATTTGTATTTAGTGTTGTGTCTGTCCTAAACCCGCTTTATTTTTGTTTAATTTCTGTTCATCAATGTTCAGAAACAATGCAATTACAATATATTTGGGTTTAAATGATCATCAAACTTTGATTATTTCTGCAACGAAGCCTAATTTTCAGTTATGGAAATTGTAAACACATCAAGCTGTAAGATGAGTTATATAAGAATTGCTGGATTTTTTTAACGCAAAATTATTTAGCGCTGGAGTCTGTAATATAGTTGATATGAATGAAACAGTCATTGATTTTACATAGAGAACAGACTATTTTATATCAGACTTTTTCGGTTTTAAGTACAGAGTTAAATTACTTTTACCTCCATGGTTTTAAGTTTTTAAGTAAAATAAATTATTGTAGTATTGTGATGAATGAAAGGAATTGCATAAAAGTTTATGAATGAAATTTTTACTGATTTTTTATAGAGAGCCAGGCGATTTATATTTCAATGACGTCATTTGATAAAGTTCATTTTCTTTTAACGAAGTATAAAGTTCATTTTCTTTTGACGAAGTTTTCGAATATAATAAATTATTGTAGTATTTTGATAATCACAAAATATCGTCGCTGAATGTATCGCAATTTAGAGATGTTTAAATGAAATTGCATTGCAGTTGGAAAGTGTTTCATAATCAATGCTTTATGCATGATTGATCTTTCTTATTAAAGATGAGCTTAAATGATGACTGATATAGATTCAGCAGCATATTCCAGAGGAAGTAGGGAACCTCCTGCCCCCTCTGGAATTTACTTTTCTAAGGATTTTTACTTGCGGTTTTTCATCTTACGGTTCAGAACATTTCCTTGAAACGTATATTTTGATTGACTATAGAGCTTAGATGATGACTGATAGGAATTTAGCATCGAATTTCAGTAAGGGTAGGAGTTGAGGATTTACTAAGAATTTTCACTTCCAGTTCTTTTCCCAATAATGGATAAAAAAAAATCATTTTTCTTCAAACATTTATTTCTCAAAACCGGCTATAGATAGAGCTAAATGATGACTGATATGGATTCAGTATAAAATTGCTTAGGGGTTAGGAGAATTCATTAAGGATTTCCACTTCTGGTTCAACAGATGTCACTTCCGATTAAAATCATTATAATTTTCTTTACAATACCTATTTCTCAGGATTGTCTGTAGGAATAGCTTAGATAATGACTGATATGTATTCAGCAACGAATTTTGCAGAGAGTTGGGATCACTAATGATTTACATTTCCGGTTCTGGAGATGTCACTTCCAATTTTTCCCGAAATTCCTTTGACTATGCGAAATAAGTGTGCAACTGAGTATAAAAATATTTCGTTTAAAATGAAATGTACACACCACTTGCCATTATATATGAACAATCTTTCATAAACTGTGTTATATTGTGTTATATTTCTCACTTGATATATATTATTAGATTGTATAAACTGTGTTACTTTTCTGTGTTATATTGTGTTAAACCCCGTACTTGATATATTTTATTAAATTCAACTCTACCCCTAAATAATACATAAAAGAAAAAAAGGGTACTCCCCTTCCCCCTTGTTTTTATCTAGGGCCCGCAGCTCGACTTAGTACCCGGCCCCAAAATTGAATGTGGGGGGCCTGCTTCTGCACACTAAAATATTCGATTTGCCGAATCAATGTGAAATACGAATTATTCCAAAATGTACATTATTCAGGGGTGCTTGTTGCGAGGGGTATTCGGCTAGTCTTTTACTAAAACTACAATGCTTGGAATTTCGGTCAGAGTAGGTAAACTCGTGCTGTATTCGTCCTAAAATATTGCACACCTTCCTTCTTCCTCTGTGTCGTCGGACATGTTTCTTCAGAGTTCCGTATTGTGAGTTCACTTCACTTTACACAGTGAGTTTGCTTTGCTTTTTAGAAATTTATACATCTATATATATAAAGAAGAAAAGTATGTATTATGTGTGATCCAACATCATGGGAGAACGGCTGAACCGAATTTAATGAAATTTGGTGGGTAGCTTTGAAATAGCCTCCCATAAATTTAGTCCGAATTTTTAAGACCAGGGGTTGTCGAGATATTGATGGAAAACGAAACTTTTTCCTAGGAGTTCTACTCTCCAACTCCATGATTCCCAACGAAAAAGGTTGGAAATCGTTGATTTTAACGTGAAAATCAATTAAATCAGTTTTGTGGGAGTTTATTGAACGTATTAGTCACTTTTGAAAATCACAGGTTTGAAATATGAACTTAAATGCAAACTCTATCCTCATGATTTAATTTTCACAGGCTTACTCAAGAACGAAAAGTATTAAGAAATCTGTACCGAACTCATTTCCAATGCTCATCACCTTGAGCCCGTTCGATGGTTCGTTTTCTAGGCTTGGGCAAAACACTTTCATAAATCACAAGACACATTTATTAATTGAACTATTTACATATATGTACACAGATCCAAATCGACACATAATACTCGGGAGTCCGATCGTCCGTTCAGATCAGAGTCCAGCAAGCAAGTCTTTCTTCCAACCGTCATGGCCCTCCCCTCCAATTTCTGGCCCTTGACCCCCCGCAGTCCGCAGTATCAAATTGCGTGGCCAGCTGCACAACTCTCGGAGAAGTAAGATGGCGGGCCGAGAATAACCGTTCCCAGTCTTCTTGGCATGGGCAGAGAGGGGTTCGTGACACCTTACCCCCACTTTTCAGTCCATCCGCTGATCAACGATGACTGGAAACAACAGAAATCAGGAGAGCTATTGCATCTGCCACAACACATCGTGAGTCATCAAAAATGCCAACACTTTCCCACCATGTCAAACAGTTAGTTAAACAGAGAAATAGAATGCGTAAGACATGACAGGCTAACAGAGACCCTACCCTTAAAAGGGAGCTTAATAGACTCACGTGTAAAGTCAGTGAAAAAATTGTCGCAGAAAAGCAGCAACAGTATAAAGAATTAATCGAATCCCTTAGCCAGGAAGACGTATCGCTATGGCAATTCGCTAAAAGACTCAGAAAACCTCAAATTAAACTCCCGCCACTAATAGATGGCGCTAATATCGCGTACTCAGACGAAGAAAAGGCAGAGGCGCTTGCTAGGCATTTCGGAAAGCAATTTGAACCAAACCACGATCTAATGTGTCAGGACACCCTAAGAATGGTTAGGCAAACTCTAAACAATTTCAGGAACTGCCCGGTCACAGCTGAGATTAACCCAGCCACCCCGCAAGAGATGTAGAGATTATCAAAAACCGTAGAAGCCCAGGGCACGACAAAATCAGGAATATCGCGGTAAAAAACCTACCCTTAAATATAATATTTTACTCGACCATCTTAATAAATAAAATACTAGAACTAAATTATTTCCCCAAAGAATGGAAGGAAGCGATAATTATAGCGATCCATAAACCTGGTGAGGAATCTGATGCCTCAAACCTGATGCCTCAATTCCAGCCAACTACAGACCAATCAGTTTGTTACCGACACTTAGTAAATTACTGAGAAAATAATTCTTAAGAGACTGAACACGCACCTTAGTGAGAATGACATTATCATTCCGGAGCAGTTTGGATTTCGGCCAAAACACTCCACCACTCATCAATTGCTGAGAGTGGTAGAGTACATTTCTTCTGGTTTTAATAATAAGACACCCACAGCTGCGATTTTTCTTAACATCCAAAAAGCCTTTGATAAAGTGTGGCACTGTGGATTAGCTTACAAATTGATCACTCTAAAAGTCCCTGACGCACTTGTCAAACTTTTAATTTCATACCTAAATAACAGACACTTTCAAGTCAGAGTAAAAAATAACTTATCTACACCCAAGCTCATTAAAAGTAGTGTACCGCAAGGATCCATCTTGGGCCCGACACTCTTTAACATATATCTAAATGACATTCCCAGGACCCCAGACACGGAGCTGGCACTCTATGCAGCGCGATACTTGCAAAACACCCTTACGTCTCAGTAATGCACAGACAGCTACAACAACACTTAGACATACTCCAAACATGGCTGGAAAAATGGCGAATAAAATTAAATCCCAATAAATGTCATTGGGTTTATTTCTCAAGAAAACGTAAACCTCCGCCTCCTCTGTACATAAACAACCATGCCCTAAAAGCGGAAAAATCTACTAAATACCTAGGTGTAACGATAGACTCCCACGTAACTTGGAAACTGCACGTAACGAACATAATCAAAAAAGCGTATATAACCATAGGAGCCTTATACCCAATGATAGGAAACGGAAATCTAAGTTATCAAAATAAACTCCTAATTTATAAATCGGTCATCCGCCCGGGAATGCTGTATGCAGCACCCGTATGGGGATATGCCTGTAAAACTACCATAGACTTATTAGAGACAAGACAAAACAAAACCCTAAGGATTATAAGGAAAGCTCCTAGGTACTTAAGAAACTCGGTAATTAGGAAAGACTTCAAAATAAAAACTGTTAGAGCCCAAATCAAAAAGCTAGCGCTTAAATTCTACAAAAATCTGCCATCTGTCCCAAATGAACTATTATTTAATCTGCATGACTATGATCATCGCAAGGCTAAATCTCGTAAGAGACCCCGCTCGGTACTTAACTTTGATATTCGGTACTAGGAACGTCCCACCTCAGTTGATATTAAAGAAAACTTGCGATCTTTGGTTTTCTACAAAATGTTTAAAATCCTAAACTGCTAAAATGCTAGGTTACCCTCAGATCTGCATCAACCCCCCAAACTGCTTAAACTCTAAATGTGCAACAAACTGCCACACTAGGAGCTAGGACAAATAATAAAAACAGTAAATCAAAACCTCGAACCTCCAACTATGGACCAATGAAATAATGTCACAGTATGAAGATAAGAACCACACCTAGAGATTGGAGATTGAAGGCGCTTCGCGCCTGGTGCTCTGTTCTGGACGAAACTCCATGAGATGACTGGAAAGTCCAGTACGCCTCCTCCCCATAGTGGAAATTCCCACACACAGGCTATGCTCTCTGAAACCCAGATTTCCTCTATGAGCCAGTGGCAGGATCGAACCATTACATAATAATTATCAAAATTTAAATTTCACACACAAAAGTACATTGCCATAAACACTAAATTATTCTTAAAACACTAATTATCAATTTCCACTTCTATTGTTTACACTTAAAACAAAATCATACTATAAACCAAAATTATGCTTAAAACACTCATTAACAATTTTCCACTTCTGACCACATTACAATACTACTAACATATAGAAATACTTTAATTATATAAAACACCTTACAATTCACATACATTTTTCATAATTTTAAAATTTCTGGCTCAAAGCTTCATTCAAAGAACACACAATACATCATTATAAAGCCAGTAATCGCCTTTGTCATTTCACCTGCCCGGGAGTCCATTCTAGTAACTCCGACTTGCTTTCACCCCCACCAGCCCTTTGTTTCTCTTCACTGGCCGAACCCATATCATAAAATCGGCCTCGCAGGGAAGCCAGCTTGCTTCTGCCCGCACCAGCCCTTTGCTTCTCCTCACTGACCGAACCTATACCATAACATTGGTCTCGCAGAGAAGCCAACTTGCTTCACACTGACCGAACCCACGGCTACCTCCATAATTCATGTTCCTTCACATTTACCTTCCAACATTGTTCCCACTTTAACTAACATGGCCTTCTCATGACTTCCACCTAAGTACACTTCATTCTCTTCCGTTCCTATTGTCTCAAGTTGGGCTATACCTGACTCTCTAGTTCCCCATCTTTCATTCATTGTCTCCGTCTCCTTTCCCTCACGCTCCGTAATTCGACTCTTATCCATTCCTTTCGAATTCTTCAAGATCCCCAATGTCTCTAAACTACGTAACATTTTCCTTTTCTGTGATAATTGGACTCACAGATATTGGGACCCCAGGGTGGCCTTTCTCTTCCCCTTCCTTATATTGCACACTATCGGACTCGGAACTTGAGGTCGCCTGCTCGATCGCCCCCTTTCCCTTCAGGGACAACTTTGACATAGACATATCTATGATCAGGAAACTCTCGACTTTTCTTTCGTCAGCGCAGGCTCCACTCGCGACATTGTATGCCTTTTCTCCCTCAGTATATTTTCTCTTTCTCTCCGGAACTTGGAGTTCACGGGAAACCCCTTTCTCTGAGACTTTCCAACCCCATTTTCCATAACGAAATTCTTGCTTTCCATTTTGAGACTCGGGAGATCGGATACCCGAAAAGGCAGCTTAATTTTATCAACGCTTTTCGCCTCTGTCTGAATATTTAGGCTTGGCAATTCTAGTTTTTTACAAGTCTCCCCAAATATTTCAAACTGAGCTTTTCGCGACTTTTCCGAATTAAGCCCTTTACTGTTAAGCGCACTACATATTTCTGGGCATTCATACCTATAGTGCCCTAATTTTTTACATGCGAAGCACAACACCATGTTCTTATGCACATTTCCCCCTGCTCTGCCAATTAGGCCGCTGTAGTTCTGGGTAATGGCATTCCGTGCAATTTTGGTTTCACTATTCTTATCCTGGGTCATTCCCAATTCCTGCATTAACAATTTGATCTCGCTTTCCCTCTTTTGCTGCTCTTTTCTCTCCAACTCTCTCAACTTTCTATTGCATTCTAATTCTTTTTTCTCCCACTCTTTATTCTCTCTGTCCCGTTCTTCATTCTCTTCTCTCTCTTCCCTAATAGAATACAATATATTTCTTATCTTCTCTTCCTCATACCCCTTGCTCCCACAAATTATATTTTTTAATTCCACCACCTCACACTGAAAATTCGCCGCCTCGCCTATTTCATAACAGAGCCTCACAAGATCAATTTTCTTCTCTTCCAATAAATACGCCATCTTAACCACTGCCGTGAAAACCGAAGATTACCTAAACAATAATAGCTCACCCTAATTTACACCATACCACCCTCTTAATACGCAACATTGCATTTTTCCCTTGCTCCAAAATACATAATGTATACACATTTATCAATCACATATATCATAGCATATTACCTCAATATTTTCCTATTCTGCTCATAGGCATTACTTGGCGTAGCACATTTCCCCATTAATATCATTTTTTCTTTACAGTGAAATCGTTTCACTTTACCACTATAATTTATCCCCAATCTTAAATTTAACACAAACATTTCTCATTAATATGAAACCAAATACATTAGAAGTAGTATCATTTAAATTTCTCTTAATATTAAATGTAACACAATTTCATGTAACAAACAATTTACTATCATTTCTTATCAAACCAGAATTTAAACACATTCGTATATTGAACTAAACATTTTTTTTTATCAATATATTACTAAATTACTATATTATATTTTTATCAATATAGCATCACCCAAAATGTGAAAATTTCCACTTGCCTCTTCTTCTGTACCAGATGCCATAATTCTTTCTTACGGGTTGGAGTCTTTGTCACAGGCTATACCGATAGTCCGCTGCGTACATTAAACACACACGTAAATGAGTCCCATATGACTCACGCCGATATATCATCCTCCAATGTATCTCAAAGCGCTTTCCATTTGCTTAACATTTATCTCCGTCGACTGCACCAGTGCTCCGAATTCACTTCCAATGCTCACCGCATTGAGCCCCTTCGGCGGCTCGTTTTCTATGCTTCGGCAAAGCACTTTCACAAGGCACATTTATTAATTGAACTATTTACAGACATGTACACAGATCCAAATCGACGCATCATAATAATCGGGAGTCCGATCTGTTCGCAGTCCAGAAAGAAAGTCCTCTTCCAACCGCCATCGCCCTCCCCTCCAATTTCTGGCCCTTGACCCCCCGCAGTATCAAATTGCGTGGCTAGCTGCACGACTGTCGAAGTAAGATGGCGGGTCAAGAATAACCTTTCCCAGTCTTCTTGGCATGAACAGAGACAAAATCAAAATGGTTATTTAATTAGCAGCAATTTATGAGGAAGATTCTTTCTTATATCATCTATATATACAGGGTGCCCACTTATATCCGTTACACCTCCCTTAACTTCTAAACGGTGACAGCTTAGGCCATAAAGTTGGTATCTAGGTAGGCTATGCGCTACTCGATGAGATAACTTACAACGCCATCTATCGGCAAATTTTGGAACGAGCGGTCCTATCTCGTAAATGGTGAAAGATACGTGAAAAAAGTCAATTAGAAAGTTGTAGAACACTCGATTGAGTACGAAAAGATACCTTGCGCACATTAACGCTCAAAACAGAATGCAAAAAATGAACATTTGTTTGATTGTAAAGCGAAGCGAGAAAAGACCACCTTACGGACTAAATACGAGCCTGTGTTGTGGCGCAGGGGAAACGCACGTGATTCGCATCCATGAGGACCATGGTTCTGTCCCCACCGCTTACGTTTTTGACTGAAAGTCTCTACAAACCATGAAAACTTTTTGCTGATCTTGCAAAATCGTCTCTCCAAACACAGAGCTCAACTCAACCATGTCTGGTATAAAAATCACATGGATCTCATGTATTATGCAAATGAGGATGGAACGTCATACCTGTTCACCAGAGACTACTACTATAAAAAGGATGTTTCTGCTGGGTTGTACGTTAAAGCGGAGAGTTATGGCAAAATTTGGCAGTAACGAGTATTGCGAGATGTTCTTAATTTACGGTGAATGTGGGCGTAAGGCAAAATCAGCTGCAAGGCTGTATCGTGAACGTTTCCCTCAAGGCCCGCATCCTAAATGGCAGACCATCTTAAAAGTTGTAAAATGTATAAGGGAGACGGGCTGCGTGACCAGCCGACCTCGAATTCGTACACCTCGTAATGTAGGACGCAAAGTGCAACTTAAAGATGTGCTAGCATACGCTCTCGCCCATCCTCAGAGCAGCACAAGAAAATTGGGTGAATCGGTGAAAATTGTGGCCTCTCAAAAAGCCGCGTCTGGAAAATCTTGAAGGAATCAAGTGCTCATCTATACCCATCCACACCTGTGCAGGGATTGCTGCCAAGAGATGCTGAGAGACGTTACACGTGGTGCAACTTTGTGATGAATAACTTAGAGGTCCACCCAACATTCCTGGTAGACATAATATGGACGGATGAGGCATGTTTTTCGAGGAACGGAATGCTTAAGAGACAGAACGTTCATACCTGGTCGCTGGAAAATCCGGGATATGCCGTCGAAGTTCGACATCAACAACACTGGTCGATTAATGTTTGGTGCGGAAATTTTAATGACATGCTCATTGGACCAGTATTTTACGAGGGCACGTTAGCGGGACAACGGTACTTGCAGCTTCTGCAGGATGTAATAACCGACTTTGTTGAGAATCTACCGTTGCACCAACTCTTAAATGTATGGTTCCAACATGACGGCGCACCTCCACATAAGATTTCAAACGTTCAGCAGTACCTAATAGAGACATTCCAGAATCAAGTCATCGGGTATGGTGGTTCCGTCGAGTAGCCCCCGCGCTCGCCTGACTTGACCCCATTGGACTTCTTCTTATGGGGACACATAAAAGAGCAGGTATGTGCGACCCTTCCGCCAACATTGCAGGATCTTCGACGACGCATTACTGATACTTGTGCGTCCGTAACACCTGCCATGTTGCACAATGTGCAGCGAGAAATCCAGTCCAGAGTGCAAATGTGTATAGTGGCTAACGGAGAGCATTTTGAGCAATATATTATTATAAATAAATGATCCTGAAACAGAGACGTGTCTCAATTTCTTTCTTCCACTCTTTATGGCATAACAATTTTCGAAATCGTGACCAAACAAATGTTCATTTTTTGCATTCTGTTTTGAGTATTAAAGTGCGCAAGGTATCTTTGCGTACTAAATCGAGAGTGCTCTACAACATTCTAATTGACTTTTTCACGTCTCTTTCACCGTTTACGAGATAGGGCCGCTCATTCCAAAATTTGCCGACAGATGGTGTTGTAAGTTGTCTCAACGAGTAGCGCATAGCCTTTTTACTATATCTAGACACCAACTTTATGGCCTAAGCTGTCACCGTTTAGAAGTTAAGGGGGGTGTAACGGATATAAGCGGTGTGGCGTAGTGGTAGCGTGGTTTTATAGTCACAGCCAAATAACTCTCGAGTGACTTCAATTCTTTATTTATTTACAGCAATTAGGTAATATACAATTTAGGTTACAAAGGTATCCAAATCTGATGTGAGGCGAATAGTCCGCTGAGGTCACTCTGACGTGTTCAAGAAAATGTCCACATCAATTTCCAGTGGAAAGTCTATGAGAGGTGATTCTCTAACTAGGTTTCAAGATGAAACTGACGTAAGTCCACGATGCGGTGACGTCCTGTCACGACGATGCTAGACCCGGGTGGTCTGAATTTTAGACTAGCGGTAGTCTATATGGATCGAGTCCTACTGGGCCCTCGATCTCTCTTCCGTTCCGTCCTTAGGTCAGGAACTATCGCAGAAGGTTTCTGCTCAAAAACCAAATACAGGGCCTATGCCCGAGAAGCACTCTCTTTCCAAAAAGACGAGCTCTCTTGTCGAAGATCAGATCTTAACTCCTCTCTCAAACCCTGCTCCGGTCGCCCTCAGAAAAAGAGCCACCAGGGGACAATTTACTCTCTATTTTTCTATTGGATCTTAATATCCGTGATGTCATTTTTCTTGAGTCTCATTTGTCCGGAGACTCGTGCCAGTAAGTCTAGGGGACACTCCCCTCACGTCTGGAGCTAACGTCCACGCGATCACTCAAGGCGGTTCATGCCAGCTTAGCCTTTCTTCTTAACTGTCAATTTTCCAGACATGGTGGCGCGGGATTCGCGACGTCCATTGTTCTGGTGACCTCTGCTGTCTTTAACATTCAAAGGGTCACAGGTGTGCCCGGTCTGGAATTTCTAAGCCCCAATTCCAATTCGGGGGGTGGAGATTTAATTACAGCTTTATTTGCTGAATTAATTTAATTCGGCACAATCATCCCTCCCCCCTTAGGGAGATTTTGTCTAGCAGGCAAAATCTGTAAGGCAAAGGGTTAGACATGGTTCACCTGACAACATCATTAGAGGCAACAAGGATTAAAATAAAACAAAAAAAAAATTAAATATATACACAAAAACAATTCCTACAAAAATTATAAAAATATATACAGCACAATGTAATACAGTTTTTTCTAATCTGGCAGCATTCTGCTCAGACAGTCTGCATGTCCGATATCCTTTCCAGCCCGGTGAATGATCTGATAGTTAAAAGGCTGTAGAGCTAGGGCCCATCTCATCAATCTAGGGTTCTGACCAGAATTGGTTTTAAGGAACACTAATGGGTTATGATCGGTTTCGATTGTGAACTTTTGACCATCAAGGTAATGTCGCAGCTTTTTTATTGCAAAAATTATGCCTGCGCATTCCTTCTCCGTGGTTCCAAACCTTTGTTCCGTTGTCGTAAATTTCCTACTCAAATATAATATTGGGTGGTCAGTATTATCCGCCCCCTTCTGAGCCATTATTACGCCCAGCCCTTTTAATGACGCGTCAGTTTGAAGGATAAACTCCTTAGTGAAATCGGGTGCGTATAACACAGGCTTTTCTGTCAGTTTTGTTTTAAGCTCGTTAAAAGCGCTCTCGCACTCTTCCGTCCATACTATCTCCTCCTTCCTATTCTTTCCTTTCAGTGCCCGAGTCAGAGGTTCGGCAATAATTGCGTAATTACGTATATAGCGTGCGTAATAACCACTAGGGCCTAAAAACTGCCTGATTTGGGTTTTATTTCGGGGCGTCCGAAAATCTAACACCGCTTTAATTTTCGCCTCGGTCGGCGTCCTTTGACCGTTCCCTACCATGTGTCCTAAGTATTTAACACAACTCTGTCCAAATTTGCATTTGGCAGGTTTTATCGTTAGTTTGGCAGAAGCGATTTTCCTCAAAACAACATCCAGGTGTTTTAAATGTTCATCCCAGGTCTCTGAGAAAATGGCAACGTCGTCCAGGTATGGAACACAAAACTCCTCACAACCCTGTAACAATTGTGCCATGAACTTGGAGAAACAATAGGGGGCGTTGACTAACCCGAACGGAAGCACTAACGGTCGGTACGTTCCGAAGGTCGTGACGAACGCGGCTAACCTTTGAGCTCTAGGACTTAAGGGGATCTGCCAGTACCCCTTGGTCAGATCAATTACCGTAATGAACTTCGCTGACGACACCTTCTCTATCCTATGATCCATGTTAGGTAGCGGATAATATTCTGTGCGAATAATTGAATTTAACCGCCTGTAATCGACACATAATCTCGGGTCCTTCCCTGGACTTTCCACTAGGATTATGGGTGAAGTATAATCCGACTCTCCAATCTCAATGATTTTTAATTCCAGCATTCTCTTAATCTCCCGTTTCACAATATCGTTCTGTCTCGGGGACGTCCTATACGGTTTAGAGCGTACGGGTTTATTGCTTATAAGTTCAATATCGTGCTCGATTAAATGCGTTCTGCCTGGATCATTTGAAAATAGATTTTCATGCGATTTCAGTAATTTCCTCAACTCTTCAATCTGTTCTGAAGTGCACTTTTCTCGTAACGCACTGTCCGTGACGATTTCCTCGAAATCAAAAATGTTGGGATTAGCTACGGGATATGAAATATCCAACTCCGAATCCTTCGTTTCCTCTGCAACATTTTCGCTTATTAAAACATTCACGCACTCCACGCGCTGGTGATATGGTTTTAATAAATTTACGTGGTACACTTGTACCTTTTCAGATTTCCCTGGCATCCTTACAGTGTAATTTGTCTCGGATAATTGTCTCTCAATAGTCCCGGGACCTATCCACTTAATGGCTAATTTATTCGGCCGGTGTGTCGCCAAAACCAAAACCTGATTCCCTGTCTTAAATTCTCTTTTAACGGAACCCTTATCATAATACTCCTTTCGTTTTATTTTGTTATCTGTCTCCGTTTCCGAAGCCAGCTGCTGACAATGCCTTAATCGGTTTAAAAGGTCAAATACATAATCCGTGACCACATCATCTGTTATCGGCTCACGCGCCCACTGCTCGAACAATAGAGTCTCCGGTGTCCGAAGGTTCCTGCCGTGAACTAACTCGGAGGGACTAAATCCAGTAGATTCGTGGGTGACATTGCGTAATGCCAGCAAGACTGAGGGCAAATGTCGCTCCCATTCAGTACCGGTTTCGGCATACATTGCACGCAAAAGTCTTTTAATTGTTCGGTGAAATCTCTCGACTGGATTTGACTGGGGGTGATAAATAGAACTATGGGTGGTTTTCACTCCAAACTTTTCGAAGAACGTCGTTGTCAAGTTGCTAGTGAAATAGCTTCCATTGTCCAATTGGACTTCCCTGGGGTACCCAATGCGGCTAAATAACAACAACAAAGCATCCGTCACGTTCTGCGAGCTTACCGTAGGTAAAGGTATAGCTTCAGGATATTTAGAGGCTATGTCAATACAAGTTAGGAGGTACCTATTATTTTTCGAAGATACCGGCAGCGGCCCTACGGTATCTATGTTTATTTTTGAAAATATTTCTGAAATCACAGGCACAAGTTTAAGTGGGGCTTTTTTCTTTTCTAATGATTTCCCCACCCGCTGACATGCATCACAAGTTTTTACCATTTCTTCGACGTTTTTAAAGCATTGAGGCCAAAAATAGTGTCTCAAAAGCTTATCCTTGGTCTTAGTAGTTCCCATGTGCGAACCAAAACCTTCATGACAAAGACTTAATATTTTTGATCTATACTTAGTGGGAATCAACAGCTGTTTCCTAACTAATCCTCGGTGATCTGTTGATTTTCTGAACAGTAATTCGCGTTCAATTGCAAATTCCGACGTTTTATTTTGCTCTACCTTTTCCCAGAGAGACTTTAAATTTGGGCATATTTTCTGTTCCTCTAAGAATTCAGTAGCGTCTACGTTTATCAATTCTTGCGTAGGGTATGGTTCAACCGGAGGTAAATCAATCGGTTCTTCTTGCCCATCTATTAATTCTTCACTTTCCGCCACATTTGCGGGTTCTGACTCAATCAATTTTAATTTTTCATCGAAATTTCCTTTATTTCCCGTTTCCGCGCTCCCTTTTGGTTCTTCGGTTGCCTTTTTAGATTTGCTTTGACTCCTCGTAATCATAGCATTAATTCTTTGGGGGTTATCCTTATTTAAGTCGATTAATTCCTGACTTGAGTTCCCCAACAGATAGTGATTCATTTCCACTGATTTGCCCACGATGGCTGCTTTGGTTCGAATGGTTCCGAATTCAGTGCTTTCCAAAATTACACGAGCTAGCGGTAGACACATAAAATCATTTCCTAAGGGTTGCTTTACCCACACGGTCTCCCCTGTAAAATCTTCGGGTTTTACTACATTGATGGACGCAAGATCTATGCTACTTCCGCTGTCACGAAGTATAAGCGTATCTATGGAATTCACTTTCGCCCGGCTTAAATAGGGTTTAAATGAAGCATTAAAATGGTCGGTCGTCTCTAGATTATTTACAATCTCCGCGCCCCTTTTTGATTCGGTACAGTTCGTACTGATGTGTCCGATTTTCCGGCAGAGATAGCACGTCACACTTTTCTTCCGCTCGAATTCCCTCGTTCTCCAATCGTTATTTGTTTGATTAGCACTCGACCCATTTTTAGGCACGTTCCTATTTACATCCACCCTTTTCCCAGCTTGGGTTTGTTCGGTTGTTTTTGGGCGGTCTACAAATTTCCTTTCGGGAGGTTTAAAAATTTGGGGTTTCTTTATAAACCGTCTAGATGCCTCATAATCATCTAATTTCTTTGCTAGTTCGCTTGGTCTGTTAACCTTTCCCCAATTATCGATGAAGTGTTCTTTCACTTCGGCCGACACGCGTCTTTTTATTTGGTCCGCCACCATCAATTCTTTTAAAGATTCAAAATCCTGAACCTCTATTTCTCTTAGCCATCCTTCGAGATATGCCCGTAACTCAAAAACGAGGTCTTTCCAGAGCTCTCCTTCTCGTTTTTTATGTGTTTGGAATTTGGTCCTAAGGGTCTCTGAGTTAAGTTTAAATCTTTCCATCAGTACCGACTTAATATGTTCATAGTCATCGACTTTCTCTTCGGGCTCTCTAATTATAATTTCGGCGATCTCAATCGGAATCAAACTAAGTAATTGAGTTACCCATTCCTCCTTCTCGATTCCATTCTTACGAGCTTGACGCTCAAATAACGTCAGAAATAGAGCCATATCCGATTTTTCGGGTTCATATTTCTGCATTACAGATATTAAATTTCTAGGGGGTCTCGCGCTCTCACGACTCGACGAGGCCAAGCTAATTGTTTCCCCACTTTGAGCCAAACGCAACTTTTCAAGTTCGTATGCCCGTTCCTCTCTTAATTTTTCTGATTCCGATTCCCTGGATTCATTTAATTGTCGTTCCTCTATAATCGTTTCTAACATGGCCTTAACACCTGGTTCGTCAAAATCTGGACTCTCCTGAATTTTTTTCACAAGGTCAATTATTTTTTCCTCCTCTCCCAACTCTAGACCTAATTCTACAACGAGGCTTTGAAGATCCGTTTTTCTATGCCTTTTTAAAAATGCCATTTCAAATAATTCGTGAATTCACGGGGAATCACTAACACTTTAATTAGAACAATAATCCAATTTTTAAAACGTCCCTTTCCAAAGGTCAATACACACAGTACCTATAATTTATCCCACAATACACTAATCCCTCTTCCCTACTTAACAATAAGACTCTCATCTGAAGAAGGGGAGAATTCCTTTCAATTGAAACTGCCTGGGGCGTGTCTAGCACGGCTTAACTATCCCCACAGCTCTAAGCCTCTAAGGATTATAACACACAATAACACATCTATCTCCTGACTAGCAATGGTTATGCAATTTACATTAAATAAAACTATTAGTTGCAATAACACTTTACAAGATTTTATCTTGGTCATTCAATTATAATTATTCGGATACTTATGCCACAATTTAGTTAAGTTTAAATGCAACTTCCAACACTATACAATATGAATGTATGGCATTAATTTAAATTAATGTAAGACATATATAATAACATTTTGCCAAAAAAAAATAGTTTACTAAACTGGAATATTTTAAAAATTTCCTAGACCTCAAACTTGCATACTGTTTGACAGTTACGCACATACAACAATTTAATCTGGTTCTTAATTAAATTAGTTATTTTTCACAAATTACAAATTAATCTAATTCTACCAAAATTTTGTTTGCCTCCAAAAAAATAAGTCAGGCTTACCTTGTCTGAAGACCCTCGCTCTGCGTCGATGTCACTCAGCTCAATGACGATGCCGTCTCCTCTGACGTAACCTTTCACCACAGGATGACTCGCAACGGTTTCAGAAGGGATCTGGCACTCGCTCCTGGACGGGATGTCCTCTTAAACTCTTGGACGGGATGTCCTCTTAAACTCTTGGACGGGATGTCCTACAGCTCCAGTCCGCAGTAGTCCGGTCTGTTTACTTGCTTCAACTTCTTGATGAAGTGTGGGCCTGTCGTCTTTAATTTGACGATCGATTTATCCAACTCAGCTGCCACCAAAATGGCTGTGGCGTAGTGGTAGCGTGGTTTTATAGTCACAGCCAAATAACTCTCGAGTGACTTCAATTCTTTATTTATTTACAGCAATTAGGTAATATACAATTTAGGTTACAAAGGTATCCAAATCTGATGTGAGGCGAATAGTCCGCTGAGGTCACTCTGACGTGTTCAAGAAAATGTCCACATCAATTTCCAGTGGAAAGTCTATGAGAGGTGATTCTCTAACTAGGTTTCAAGATGAAACTGACGTAAGTCCACGATGCGGTGACGTCCTGTCACGACGATGCTAAACCCGGGTGGTCTGAATTTTAGACTAGCGGTAGTCTATATGGATCGAGTCCTACTGGGCCCTCGATCTCTCTTCCGTTCCGTCCTTAGGTCAGGAACTATCGCAGAAGGTTTCTGCTCAAAAACCAAATACAGGACCTATGCCCGAGAAGCACTCTCTTTCCAAAAAGACGAGCTCTCTTGTCGAAGATCAGATCTTAACTCCTCTCTCAAACCCTGCTCCGGTCGCCCTCAGAAAAAGAGCCACCAGGGGACAATTTACTCTCTATTTTTCTATTGGATCTTAATATCCGTGATGTCATTTTTCTTGAGTCTCATTTGTCCGGAGACTCGTGCCAGTAAGTCTAGGGGACACTCCCCTCACGTCTGGAGCTAACGTCCACGCGATCACTCAAGGCGGTTCATGCCAGCTTAGCCTTTCTTCTTAACTGTCAATTTTCCAGACATGGTGGCGCGGGATTCGCGACGTCCATTGTTCTGGTGACCTCTGCTGTCTTTAACATTCAAAAGGTCACAGGTGTGCCCGGTCTGGAATTTCTAAGCCCCAATTCCAATTCGGGGGGGGGGGGGGAGATTTAATTACAGCTTTATTTGCTGAATTAATTTAATTCGGCACCTTGTATATTTCAGCGGGCACCTTGTATATAAAGAAGAAAAGTATATCTGTATGTATGATCCAACATCACGGAAGAACGGCTGAACCGAATTGGATGGGTAGTCTTGAAATAGCCCCACTTAAAATTTAGTCTACGTTTCGAGTTTCTACGACCAGTTGTTCTCGAGATATTAGTGAAAAACAAAGCTTTCGTTTATCTCATCATCACGGGAGAACGGCTGAACAGAATTTAATGAAATTTGGTGGGTAGCTTTAAAATAGCCACCCATAAATTTAGTTCGAGTTTCTAAGACCAGAGGTTGTTGAGATATTAATGGAAAACGAAACTTTTTCCTAGTTCTACTCTCTAACTCCATGATTTCCAACAATAAAGATTGAAAATAGTTGGTTTAAAACATGAAAATATCTGAGTTTTGTGGGAACTCATTGAACGTATTAGTCAGTTTTGAAATATGAATTTAAATGGAAACTATCGCCATGATTTATTTTTCACAGGCTTACTCAACAACGAAAAGTATTAAGAAATCACAAGAAAGATCAATTGTGCATAAAGCACTGATTATGAAACACTTTCCAACTTTAATTTTATTTAAATATCTCTAAAATTCGATACGTATAGCGGTAGTATATCACAACACTGCAATAATTAATTATATTTAAAAATTTAAAACTTCATCGAAAAAGACGACCTTGATTCAAATGACGTCATTGAAATATAAATCGCCTGGATCTCTGTGTAAAAGCAGTAAATATTTCATTCATACCTTTTTACTTCATTCATCACAGTACTACAATAATTTATTCTACTTAAAAACTTAAAACCATGAAGGCCAAAGTAATTTAACTCTATGCATAAAACTTCATTGAAGAAGTCTGCCATTAAATCATCTGCTTCTCTATGTAAAATCAACGAATGTTTCATTCATATCATCAATATTGCAGACTCCCGAGCAAAATAATTTTGCGTTAAAGAAATTCAGCAATTCTTATATAACTCATCTTACAGCTTGGTGTGTTTACAATCTCCATAAGTGAAAATTAGGCTTCGTTGTAGAAATAATCAAAGTTGGATGATCATTGAAACTCAAATATATTGTAATTGTGTTGTCTCAGAATACAGATGCATAGAAATTAAGCAAAAATAAAGCGGTTTTAGGACGGATACAACACTCAATTTAAATTAAAAAGAACTTTAAAAATCACAATTTTGACACAATATGTATAGTATTGATCATTTAAACTGAAATATATTGTAATCGTGCTGTTTCATAATACAGATGCACAGAAATTAAGCAAAAATAAAACGATTTTAGGGCGGATACGACACTCAATATAAATTAAAAAGAATTTTAAAAATCAGAATTTCGACACAAGATGGATGCCCTATTTTATTTTGAAGTGGGTAACGTGATCTCTTCATATAATGGTCAAGCGAGCTCTTCATATAAAGGATTTAATTATTATTTTAATTGTTATTTAAAGAAACTACTGAATATATTTTGCTGAACCTTTTTTTTATATATTTTATGGGATAATTTCAATATTTCCTAAAACTTTCGAAGCCATTTGTGAATTTTAAATTCGCTTAAAAATGTTTGAAAATTAGGTCCCGTAGGGTTCAATGCATTTCATTCTTTCAACCCGCGTTCAATCCAAAACTAATTGGGTGGTATTCATTTATATTCCCATAGGTCCCACAGACCGTCGGAACAACATACTAAAATTTTATTTTGATAAAGTCATTTTTACGGCAGTTATCGTGCTAACATACAGACAGACAGAATGAACAAAGTCATAAACACTTTTCAACTATTTTGTAAAGTGTTAAAAATGGTTATTTAATTATCAGCATTTTATGAGGAAGATTCTTTCTTATACAGCTATGACTAAATCCTTGCATTATTAAGGATTTTCTTTTTTCCTTACATAATGCAATGAATTGACATCTCTCACAGTGAAAAAACAATGTATGAGATTGACGGCCCTATATGTTCCGGTGTCATTTTTATCACAATTTTGCATGGCAAATCCCGAGCAACGCCGGGTAATCGCTGCTAGTTTAAAATAAAATGTGGATACTATCTGGAGAACGGCGTCGTATGAGTTATGGCAGTCGCTTTTAAATGAAACATACATATGGGATATTTATTTTCTTAACGGCTGGTCATTTTTTGCAAATGTTTTCAATTTGTTACAAAATAGGATTTCAATGAATTACAAAATGGATCATGAATTGTCGAAGCAATTGACAGGCTTCTGACGTTTAAATAATCGTACCCAATTGCGTTCAATGTTCGAAAGATATAGATAGACATCATTCAAAAGGGTTGAGTCGTATTCAGGGATGCTCAAAACATATAGATCAACCAAAATTTGAGTCTGCTTCCCCTTACATTACTGTGTATGAGAGGGAAAGCAAAAATACATTGACGAAAGAGGAACATTCTAAAAAATATTTTATCTTTCTGTTAAAAAGTTAGCCTCAGCACACATTAGATGTAATACATAAAAAAATATTTAATAAATGAATTGAATACAACTAGCGAAAATTGACGTTAAAAAATTTGAAATCCATACTACTGCGGCAGCAGACAACTCCTGCTCCTGCCCAAAGACATCTGAGCAAAAGATGCTTGGAACATGTACCCGAATTATAAGATCGGAGTAGGAGCTAGCTTTTGCTTTAAACGTATAATGTAAGCACTAGGTCCCGAGTCCGGTCCCGGCTCGGGACTGGCGACGCTCAATCGCCACACTACAATAGCCCGACTTTATGAATTCTCTTCAGACCGATTTCTGCTATAAACACCATAAAGAGCTTGTAACAACTGGTTTCAAAGGTAAAACCTTTTCGTTAGGATAGACCGCACCAGTAAAGAATAGATCGAAGTATAGAAAGAAACGCATCTGTTTAAAATAGTAGAGAAAGAAACGCTGATCAGGCGCGTTCTTGACTTTGCTGGTGCGGCTGTTGTATCTCTCAGAAGGATGCTAATATTTGCCTCTGTAACCTATTGACGCTTTTAATCATCTTTTTGCTGTTATTAATGAACGAACGAAGTGTTTTGATTTTCCATTCTAAAGACTTTAGACGGTTTTGTACTCAATTTTACATGAAATACATAGAACAGAAAGACATACATAGTTCCATATTTGTAGATAATTCAATTAAAATAAATAAACATAGCAATTTTTATGATATTTTAGTGATAATCCATGTACCAATCTGTAATGCTTAAAATTGGCAGATTTTACGAAATCAGCTCCATATTTGCCCGATGTCTAAAGCTTCATAACTCCTGTTTTAGATATTTTATGTACAAATTTCATTTACACTTTTAAACTTTTACTTAGAAATGAAAATTATTATTGTTTTCTTATGGGATACCGGTTCCAGTGGCCTCATTTTGAACGAAAAATAAAAGTAAAAAAATCTTTAAGAAAAAAAAATTCTTATAGATTTTGAATAGTGAAGAAGGAAATAAGGACGAAGTCGAAAATGAATCCCCAAAAATGGATTTAAAGTGCTTGTATTCGTATTTATGTGGAGAAAACTTAATTGAAGATTATATCTCAATTAAGTTAATATAAATGTTGAAATAGTATTTCCTTCTTATCTGCGTCGGAAGCTAAAAAGGTCATTCTCTAAATTAAACCTGATCCAAAACAACTTAAGAAGCGTAAAAGGGGCTAAATCATCTGGCAATTCTTAAAACGTTACATTTTACAGATGTTATTGATACTTTTAAGAAGTTTGAGTTTTTTTTCCTAGTATTGTGCTGTCATATCAATATTGACCGCACAGTTTAACAAATGAAAATGTATAATATTTAAAAACTTGTATCCGTCAATATTTTCATAAAATATGACTAT
Organism: Amaurobius ferox; assembly: GCA_951213105.1. Taxonomy (NCBI): domain Eukaryota; kingdom Metazoa; phylum Arthropoda; class Arachnida; order Araneae; family Amaurobiidae; genus Amaurobius; species Amaurobius ferox. The sequence continues at coordinate 130,197,676 of OX578152.1, forward strand.
TCTCATTTTAATTTAATTTCTCTTCAAACTTTTGGGTGCAAATATTTCAAGTATGTTTATTGGATGAAAGAAAAAAGCATAGCAAGAAGATTTGTATAAAGTAAGATTCAACGTGCTTATTTTTAAGTACTTTTCTTTTTTTTCAAAACTGGCTTTTAGGGGGAGGAGGGGGGCTCTTCGTTAAAGATTGTCACACTCCTCCATGATTCGCCACCGACCGATTCCACTAAATAAACAAAAATAAAATTTTTGTAAAATTCTGAGTTTCTTCAAGCTAAGCCTTTGTTTATTCTATTTTATACAAATATTTAAAAGATGCATATTGAACTTTGTTTCTATAAATATTGTTATTGCACCCAATAGTATAATTTTGCTCAACAATAAAAGGTATCTGCGCAGAATTTTGCTCAACAATAAAAGGTATATGCGCAGAATTTTGCTCAACAATAAAAGGTATATGCGCAGAATTTTGCAGTGGGTGCAACGCAACACACCCATAGCAGATTTATTTGGCAATTTTATATATTTAGCAGCGATACCCTCGAATTTGTTACAACTCATTTTAAGCAAGATTATTCCGAATATGATAACGCAGCCTTAGTCGGACGCTGAATTCTGTTGCCCAACTTTTGAGCGCCTCTGTCTTCTGGCCGGACCACCGACCTCTTGAAGGGATCCAAACAATTCCTCTCCTCGCCTGTCTTCGAAATTCTGAGCTTGGATTATTGTTCACTCACACCATTTTTACTTCATTTGCTTCGCAAAAATCTCATTCCAATCCCATTTAAAGATGATTAGCAACAAAATTAAGTACTTTTCAAAATGCTTACCTTATATATGGAACAGGGAACTATTTCTGGTATTTATTTAAGAAGGAATTATTCGCAAGCCAAAACTTGGATCTATTTAGATTTTTGCATGTGATCTTCATACAACTTCAGTAAGGAATAAGTCACAGCATGAGCGTAGGCAGAGGGGGGACCGTCCCTCCCCGAAATCAATCCCAATCAACTTTTCCCAATTAAACTACAACAATTAATAATTATATATATATTTCAGCTACTGGCCAGATATGCATATAATGCAAATATGCATATAATTAATAAAATGCATATAATTAATTTTCACGGCTGAAAATTTTAATTTGCAGGCAACTAAAAAAATGCCCCCCCCCCCCTAAAATTAAATCCTGACTACGCCCGTGAGTCACAGGTAGTTACAATATACAAGTGATTAAATTCCTTATAATATATATATATATGTTATCGTTAAATGTTTACCGTTAAATTACCGTACCATGAAATAACTGATCAAGTCAATTAAAATGTGTAATAAATTAATAATTTCACACTTTAACTATTATTCTATGAAATAACTAGTTATTCTATAAATTAACTAACTATAGACAGTTAAAGTGTAAAGTAAACAATTTGACTGAATTATACAGCATACAAAATGCTAATTATACAAAGACACAATAAAATCATTTGTTACAACAGGGATTACTAAAATGGCATTTGGAATGGCATAGAACATTATTTCTAAAATAAATACATTTTTTATTGACAGTAGAAGAGAAATGAAAGTTCACCGACGAAGGCGGAATAATGCGAAAAGGCCGCCATCTTGAATTCCGTAATCCTGGGCGAGGGGGGAAAATGGGAAAATGTGGGGATTAAAATTTTTTAGAAATATTTTTTCGGGTGGCAATGATTTCGTAGTCTTGTACGAAGAGTTTGGGGAGAAATTAATGTTTTCGAATGAGTTTTTTCTAAGTATCGGAGAAACTTTTTGAGATGGCAACACGTAAGAAGGCGGAATGGAACCATCAGTGCTCCCTAGCGGCAGAATGCTAAACTATTGAGACGATATTTGGGATTTTTTCTAAGTATGGGAGAAACAGTTTTAGAGATGGCAACACCTAGGAAGGCGGAATGGAACCATAAGCGCTCCCTAGCAGTGAAAAGGGGAACTATTGAGACGATATTTGGGATTTTTTCTAAGTATGAGAGAAACTTTTTTAGAGATGGCAACACCTAGGAAGCCAGGATGGAACCATCAGCGCCCCCTAGCGGAAGAAAGGGATACTACCCAATATTTGGGAAATATTTCTAATTTTAAATATTGAGATGAAACTTGAGATTTTCTCCCTTAATGGGATTTTTTCTAAATAAAGTGATTTTTAATTAAATGAAGTGATTAAGTATGGAATATCCCTCCGCCAGGGACATGCCAAGGCCATCGTTCATGGAATATCCCTCCGCTATATATTTTTTTCTAAATTAATTAAAATTGAGTTGATTAAATTAAGCATTGAATATTCTTCCGCCTTCTAAAGAGAAAAAAGAGTGCTTACACTATTCGTATGTTAAGGGCATGTCAAGGCCATCGCTCTTGGAATATTCCTCCGCTATATCGCGGTTATGAATTGAGCTGCGAAGTTAACTGTGAGAATTTCGCATGATGAAAGGAGATACTCGATAATTTCTTAAAATATATTTGAACCCACTTGAATTTCAAACGTGTTGATGTTGATGTTGATGACCCAGACCGTCCGACCTACCAGAAAGGTGTAAGGTAACTGTATGGACGGCCGGGAAGTGCCACCCAATTTAGACCGGAACCCAGTGGGGGAGGCATCCACAGGGACCGTACCCTCCTTCCCCTACCACCAACCTCTCGGAAGGACTTACGGACCCACATGTTTAACGTGATCGTACTCCGCATGAACACGGCGGCATATGTGGCAGCGTGCAAATCTAGCGCGCAAACCACGGGGATACCGCACCCGAGATGGCCAACAGCACGCGGCGAGTCAGAATTTCAAACGTGTGTAATTTTTTCACAAAAAGGTTTCAAAAACTGTAAAAAACAGTAAAAATGTGCGTTTTTCCAATAAGTTGGATTTTTAGGGTTTTCGGATTTCTCTATGGGAAATAACATGGGTTTTCACACTTTTGCACATTTTTTTTACAAAAAAATGTGTGGTTTTTTGCGAAAAACGGCCAAAAATGTGCTTTTTGAAAAAGGCGGAATCGGCCGATTTTTCTTTAAAATGTTGGATTTCTCTATGGGAATTAACATAGGTTTTCACACTTTAGCAAATTTTTTAAAAAAATGTGTTTTTGAAAAAATGCGACCAAGTATGCGTGTTTTTAAAGTAGCAGAATTTTAAAGTAGTTTGAATTAGTGTTTTGAATGAGTTGAATTGCGTCGCGTTAATTGGAGGGTGTATATATTCCCCAAAATCGCGGACGTGCGTTTATCTGCGAAACACCTAATTTTAAATAATCATGAGAGTGTTTCCAAATTTTAAAAATAAATATTTTAAAAGTAATTTCTTTATAGGAGTGTGTTTTTGCGCTCGTGTTATTTTATATGTGTATTCCCATGGGAGTATCTTTAAATCCTAATATGTTTTAAGGTGCCTTATTTTAAATATGAGTATGTACGTAGTGTAATGTGTGTAAGTGAAATAGTTCTATATAAATTGTAGGCCCGCCTCCACCCTCTCATTTAGACTAGATAAAAAACAACAATTGTTTAATATCCAATGTAAATGAACGCTAAAATTTATCTGTGATTCTGAAATGAATGAGAATCTTACATGTTTCGAAGTTTCATCCAAGTTGGGATATTCTATTAAAAAGCATCATCAAAGTATCTTCTACTAAAAGGCATTTTTTTTTTCTTTTCATCAATATTTCTTTAAATGTATAAAAAAGTACATATGTAGGCCCACCTCCAATCCCGATGCATAATATGCATCCCTACAACATGTTATGTACTGATCTTCTACTAAAAGGCATTTTCTTTTCTTTTTTTTCTTCTCTTTTCTTCAAAGTCTTCAATATTTCTTGAAAGTACATGTGTAGAGAAATCCGACAACCCCAAAAATTCAACTTATTGAAAAAACGCACATTTTTACTGTTTTTTTACAGTTTTTGAAACCTTTTCGTGAAAAAATGACACATGTTCGAAATTCGGGGCCCGGTAGCCCATTGGTTAGCGCGCTGGAGTTGCACTCGGTAGGCCCGGGTTCGATTCCAGCCACTGCCAAAACTGTCGCCGTGTTCATGCGGAGTACGATCACGTTAAACATGTGGGTCCGAAAGTCCTTCCGAGAGGTTGGTGGTAGGGGAAGGAGGGTACGGTCCCTGTGGATGCCTCCCCCACTGGGTTCCGGGCTTAATTGGGTGGCACTTCCCGACCGTCCAAACGGTTACCTTACACCTTTCTGGTAGGTCGGACGGTCTGGGTTTCAACAACAACAATTGCAATGGATTAAGATTTTAGAATACACACAATAATTAAAATACTGATCATGAAATGTGTCATGCTGGAAAAAAGTTTTTTGAAGCAGCTTGAAAAGACATTCATCACTGATGACAAATATTTCTAAATTTTACATTTCGGAGTAAGATGGGAGCAAATTTCACACAGTAAGAAGCCTGTTACCTTACACCTTTCTGGTAGGTCGGACGGTCTGGGTTTCAACAACAACATGTTCGAAATTCGAGCCAACGGCCATACCGTGCTGAAAACACCGGTTCTCGTTAGATCACCGAAGCCAAGCAGCTTTGGGTGCGGTTAGTACTTAGGTGGGTGACCACCTGGGAACAACCGCGTGCTGTTGGCACATTTCGGGCGCAGTAGCCCGGTGGTTTGCGCGCTGGATTTGCACGCTGCCACAACTGCCGCCGTGTTCATGCGGAGTACGATCACGTTAAACATGTGGGTCCGTAAGTCCTTCCGAGAGGTTGGTGGTAGGGGAAGGAGGGTGCGGTCCTTGTGGATGCCCCCCATTGGATTCCGGTCTAAATTGGGTGGCACTTCCCGGCCGTCCAAACAGTTACCTTACACCTTTCTGATAGGTCGGACAGTCTGGGTCTCAACAACAACATGTTGTTCGAAATTCAAGTGGGTTCAAATATATTTTAAGAAATTATCGAGTATCTCCTTTCATCATACGAAATTCTCACAGTTAACTTCGCAGCTCAATTCATAACTGCGATATAGCGGAGGGATATTCCAAGAACGATGGCCTTGGCATGCCCCTGGCGGAGGGATATTCCATACTTAATCACTTCATTTAATTAATTTAGAAAAAATCCCATTAAGGGAGAAAATCTCAAGTTTCATCTCAATATTTAAAATTAGAAATGTTTCCCAAGTATTGGGTAGTACCCCTTTCTACCGCTTGGGGGCGCTAATGGTTCCATTCCGCCTTCCTAGGTGTTGCCATCTCTAAAAAGTTTCTCCCATACGTAGGAAAAATCCCAAATATCGTCTCAATAGTTCCCCTTTTCACCGCTAGGGAGCGCTGATGGTTCCATTCCGCCTTCCTAGGTGTTGCTATCTCTAACAATATTTCTTCCATACTTAGAAAAAACTCATTCGAAAAAATTCATTTCTCCCTAAACCCCTCGTACAAGACTACGAAATCGTTGCCATGAGCAGCTATTTGGACGGCCGGCATTGTAGTGTCCATAATATTTTCCCTGTGTTTGGGTTTATCTCTAAATAAATTTTCTGATTTATTTTCTGTCCATCAATTTTCAAAACAAGGAAAAAACGAACTTTATTACGAATTTATACCCCCATTTATCTCCAGTGGCTGGGGGAGGGGGGGGGGCAATGTTGTTTTTCTCTTAGTCTCGAAGCCCGATTTTTTAATACCAATCTCGATTCGATATTTTTCAATATTTCTTTTATTTTTAAACTTCCACATTCTCTTACTCCCATCTTTTTCAAGTCTACCTAAAGCGTACCCTGTTATTTTTCATGTTTAGGTTGGAATTCCTAAAAGCTGTTTCATTGTTTTTTGTTCATTACTTGAAAATGAAAAGTTTTAGTTTTTGTAGTCCCCTTCCTCTAGTGCAGTCAAAGAAGAAAAAAAAAATGTTATTTTTCGCCATATTTTCATATGCTCTTTTCTTTAATATTCTACTATATTTCTTTATATGTGTTTTATTTTTTGATCGATTTTTATCTCCCCCCCCCCCTCTGAAATTTAAATCTACAAATGAAAGGTTGATAGTGATCCCTAAATTTTGAATGCAAACCCCCCCCCCCTTGATAAAATCCTGCATGGCACAATGAACCCAGGTAGCACAAATACGTAATTCTTACGTATCAAGCAATACGTAATCTTTACGTGTCAGGCCATAAGTAATTATTACGCAAAAATGGTACGTTAGAATACGGTATACCAACCGTTATAAAAAAGGTTATTATTACGTATCCTTATACATTATTATTACGTATCCTTATACGTTAATATTACGTATATTCACATACGTTATTATTACGTATATGCACATACGTGTTTATTACGTATCCATATACGTTATTATTACGTATATCCACATACGTTATTATTACGTATACCCACATACATTATTATTACGTATCTACATACGTGTATATTACGTATCCACATACGTTATTATTATGTATATCCACATGTGTTATTATTACATATCCAGATACATGTTAATTACGTATCACATACGTGTATATTACGTATATCCATACGTTATTATTACGTATCCAGATACATGTTTATTACATATCATATACGTGTATATTACGTATATTCACATACGTGTTTCTTACGTATATCCACATACATGTTTATAACGTGTTCCCATATGTATTTATGCGTTCCCATACGCATTTATAATGTATTCCCATACATATTTATATTGTGTTTCTACATGTATTTATTACATGTTTATATTGTGTTTCTACACGTATTTATTACGTGTTTATATTGTGTTTCTACACGTATTTATTACGTGTTTATATACATATTTATCACACATTGGACAACTCTACAGAATAGTGCATGTTGCAGACATGATATTTACAAAGTTTTATGCATCTTTGTAAAACAAACATATTGAGTCAGGTGAATATATTTTTATAATAGATGTCAAATTTTCAGATTGTGTTGATTTCAATAATGTACTTGAATTTATAAATTTGAAATCAACACAATCTGAAACAGTATCTTTAAAATTTAAAATACATTCATCTAAATCATATTTTTACAAAGATACGATATATCAAATGTGTCATATATGCAAAATTCACAATACTATAGAATCACTCTGTTCATATGTAATAAAATTTTTATTTTAATTTATATTATATATTGTTAATACAATAATTTTAATGCAAAAATGTTTTTTTCCTTTATTTTCAGTTTATATTTAAATATATTTTTAATTCTAATTATTTCTAAATATTGCAAAAATTATAATCTACTACATTATGAAATATAATTTTAAATCTAAAAGATAAGCTATTTTAAATTGAAAATAACTTAAAAATACAGAATAAAATTTTGGGATATATTAAAACACATAATACTTAAAACATTTTTGCAATTTTTAAAGAGTTAATTTTTTAAAAGTAAACTTCAATACTAAAAATATATAAAAAAAACAATATTAATAATATTGTAATTAAGTTTATAGGCTATTTTAAATTACAATTATAGGCTATTTTAAATTTTAATTTAGCATGCTAAAACTACACATCTCTGATCAATGGTGGTATCATGCAACTGTGATGATTTTTAAGAGTGAAAACAGTGAGTAAGGGCACAGAGCCCAAGTAGAACATGTTTCTAGATACACAGAACACAAACTGTTTCACAATTATTTCTAAAAATTGCAAAAATTATAATCTACTACATTATGAAATATAATATTGTGTTTAATGTTTTTAAAAAAATTCCCAGAATTGTGTTTTTATTTCTTGTACGTATCATGTTTATTTTCTTTTAAGTATAAGGCTTTTTTAACTTCTTCCAGGTATTTTTTTTTATTTTCTTAAAAGTATCAAATTATTTTAATTTAGTATTGTGTTTTTTAACATTTCACCCCAGTATCAACTTTTTTTTAAAATTTGTCCTAAGTAGCATATTATTTTAAAATTTCTTCCTAGTATATATATTTTTTTAATTCTTCCAAATCATGTATTTAAAAAAATTATACCGAAATATCGTTTTTTAAATGCTTATAAATGAGACTTACTATTTAACCTAGAGAGCTTAAATTAGTGTTATTTTCTTTTGCTTTTAATGAGTCTTAATTTGATATATAACATGACTATGCTATTTCAAATTTGAATTTTTTGAAAAGCTTCAAAAATTTTTTTTTTAAATCTCAAAACACCCCTTTTAATTTTTTTGAAAAAAAAATATATGCTTTATGGACTACTTGTATGCCAAGTTTCATAATGGGAAGCCAATGGGTTCCTATGAAAATTATTTTTTTTTTGTATTAAACTATAAGTGAAATTAGCTAAATTACAAAAAATTTTAATTTCCATAGGAACCCCTTAACGACCGACTATGAAATTTGGCACACAAATAGTCCCTTAATGTCTTTAATAAAAGTAAATAACTGAAAATCTAAAAGCCCCCAAAATCTGAAATTTTACAGTTTTTGTAAACTTTACTGGTACTATCACTGTACCAAAAACGATTTTTTAATACCAATCTCGATTCGATATTTTTCAATATTTCTTTTATTTTTAAACTTCCACATTCTCTTACTCCCATCTTTTTCAAGTCTACCTAAAGCGTACCCTGTTATTTTTCATGTTTAGGTTGGAATTCCTAAAAGCTGTTTCATTGTTTTTTGTTCATTACTTGAAAATGAAAAGTTTTAGTTTTTGTAGTCCCCTTCCTCTAGTGCAGTCAAAGAAGAAAAAAAAAATGTTATTTTTCGCCATATTTTCATATGCTCTTTTCTTTAATATTCTACTATATTTCTTTATATGTGTTTTATTTTTTGATCGATTTTTATCTCCCCCCCCCCTCTGAAATTTAAATCTACAAATGAAAGGTTGATAGTGATCCCTAAATTTTGAATGCAACCCCCCCCCCCCCCCCTTGATAAAATCCTGCATGGCACAATGAAGGGATGCAAATAAATTTAGTATCCATTAAAGATCAGAATTTAACTTGAATGTAATATTGACTTGCTAATCGTAGATAATAAAACTGTAGTTAAAATTAAAAAAAATATATATATATATTTTAATGTTTCCATTTTTTAAAATTCCACCAAAATAAACAAATTATTTCGTTCCTAAATATTTCACGCCAGTTTAACCAGTTTTCATCCGCGGCAGCAGCTTTTATTTTTAAAATAAAACGACAAACTCGCATAAAATAAACAAAATGGAATCCAAGTGCTTTGTTTCTGGCGAGTTAATAAAACTACTGTTATCTGTCGGCCCAAAAGTAATTGTCTCAATTTATGAGGCTTCCATAGCACTCCATCATTAATCCTACATGGATTTGGCCTTGGTAAACATTTTCAGCTTAAGCAGGAAGTCAGTATAAATCTGTAGTACTAAGGCAAAATGCGTACTTAACTGTAGGCGTCTGTTAGTTTTGTTTCCTCCATTAGCTCACTCAGAGCGGCGCTAAGTTCGGCTTCTCTGCGCGCACTGCGATGAATCAGTAGGAAACTGGTTATTCGCTATGGAGGTGGCACCTGTTGATTGTGGAGGCAAAAGCTGGAAATTCAAATCGGATCAAGACACCGCACCTCCACTTTCCGGTGATAAGTTGTTAAACGATAAATTGGATAACCAGATCAAGCGCTGCTGTTCTCCTGATATTAAATCGAGCCCTAAGTTTTATCTACCTCAAAGCTCTCCTGTTTTAGAGGTGAAATCTCGATTTACCTTTGGAACGTCGTCGGAATGTTTGCATAGCGGCGAGATAGCCGAGCAAGATGGATTGGTGCGAACTTCTCTCCTATCTCGACAGTTCCACGATGTTGCTGAAAATATTCCAAAGACGGTGCCTTTTGGTCGCAGCCGTAGAATGTCTCGATCTTTACCGGAATTGCGTGATTTGCAATTTGTTTCTGTGCTACCCGATTTGGAAGAGGAGGAGTCCGATGCCTCAGAATTTCAAGAAGAGGTTGTTTACGAAAAGCCTACCAGAGTTCCCTGGCACAGAAAACTCGATTTTGTGTGGTGCAGTGTTTGTCAAGCGTTAGGCTATAGCAATATCTGGAGATTCCCATATTATTGCTATAGTAATGGAGGCGGTGAGATCATTTAAATAAATTCACATGGAATATCCAAATATGTTATTATAATCATAAGATATCCTGTTTTTAAATGGAAAGTGTCACTGGAATGACATTTTTTATTCTGGTTGATAACAAATATTTTAGTTTAGTCGACAGTGCTTTTAGTTTCAAATATATAATTTTACCTTAGTTATAGTTTATTGTAGCACAGTTCTGTTGCACAACTTGTTAGATGATCATGATTGATTCCTTTTAGTAATTGTTAATTCATCTGTATGCTCAAAATTTTATACATTTAGTAACTACTCTGTACACCTAGTTAAAATTTGCATTACTCTTTTCTTATATTATATTAATATTTGCTTGCAATTATTCAATCACAGGCTCAGCATGAATTTGTTCTAATTTAGTAAATTGGAAAAAATCCAGACCAGTCTGAATTTCTTACAGATTTTAAAGTTCTATAGCATTGATCAGGCAAGATAATTAGTGTATCATCTTTTAGTTAGTGTGCATGCCTGTTACATTGCACAATGCATATGTTGCTATTAGTTTAAAATAAACTCATGTACCTAGAGCCAGCTGTTTTCCAACTGTATTAATACCAATTGGAACAAACCATCAAAAACAAAAATAGTTTGTATTAATGATATTTTTATTTTGGAGTCTATATATATATATATATATATATATATTGACACAGACCAGTTTATTATTATCACCAGTGTTTCTTTTAGGCATACCTCCCGGGAGGGAGGGGGGAAGATGCCAGAAAGGTTCTAATAGATGTGTAATTGTTCTAATGGATGTAGGTGTTGTAATAACTGAATATTAAACAGTTTTAATTTTTACTATTTCATTAAATAACTACGGGCAATTTTGAGAGGGACTCAAGGTCTTAAATTAGCATAGTTGTAGACTAAAGAACATTAATATGCAACCTTATGCTAATGAGCAGAGAAATTAGTAATTAAATTCTTATTCCATTCATCTCAATTCCACCCAGAGCGAGCAGATTCTTAATCCAGACATTTTAATGAATGGCTGAAGTGGATAAACTTAATTAAATTTTATTTCATTTGCATTGTGATGAAGAATTGATAACACTGGGTTAAGAACCAAATTATAGCAGTCAAATAAAAGTTGCACAAATAATAATTCAACAAACTCAAAGAAAGATTATTTTAAACGGATATTTTTATTTATATTTCAATTGCAGTGAAACCCAACTATGATGATACTATGAATTCTCTGATATAACTTTTTACATGGTCCCATCTAAACTCCTATTCGACTAATGTTATTTTAATTGTTTAGTACAAACTTCCAGCAGTAAGGAATTCGAATACAGTGAACCCAAATCACTTTTCTTGTACCTTTATGTATTTCAAAGGAATTTCACTCCCCCAACAAACATTCTTTGTCTTTTGTTCCCTTTTGAGCTTAACTCAAATGTGACATTGAGAAGGTTTTTGCTGTTTGCCTCTCTCTCTCCGTTCAACTGATTTCTTCAGGAGTGCGAATTCTTTTCATAGTTCATTGCTCATTTGGATTGTTTGCAATGTCAATGTCACATTGTTTTAAAATGGCTGGTGCTGGGAAGTGAAAAAAACTTTTTCAATCAAATATAAAAATAAAATTTTTTTAAGACAGTGACAGAACTTCCTATTTACCAACTGATAGTGTTTTGGCTATACGGAAAAATAAACTGATGGCCAATTCGTTTTCAGATGTTGAAGAATATGAAGAAAGAGAAGTTTAAACTCCTTCAATGTCTGATGTGAAGGTAACAATGAATGTTCACAATAGTTTTTTTTTCTACAGAAATTGCTAAATAAAAAGTAATGGAGTCTTTAATGATTGTTGACAAAAAGATAGATGAACTTTATTTGAAATGTAGATATTTTCAGCGAAAAATTACAAAGTTTATTTTACTGCAGAAGAATGAATGTTTCTTGGTAAAAATTGTCATTTTACAAAATATTTTACTTGCTTTTTCTAATTTTTTGTGAATTAATATAACATATATCCTTCAATCAATTATTAGTTCCTTAATTTAACATATGCAGCATATAATTAAAAATATCTAAACTATTTTTCGGAAATTTTTCTCAAAAGATTTTTTTTTCTTATTCTGAAAAATTGGATATAGGGAACTCATTGGTAGAGACCCTCAAAATTCTTGAATGAAATACCCTTAATTTCTTGAGTAACATAGACAAAATTTCTTGAGTTAAAAGGAAAAATTCTTGAGTGAAAAGGAAATATTCTTGGGTTCTGAAGGCCGTCCGAGTTAAAAACTGAAGCACATTTTTTACATATCGACACTTTAAACACAAAACAATACACAACAAAATCATATATAGCTGCAATATTAACGATTTAATAATTATAATTAATAGCCAAATGTAATTAAATTTAGCTCCCTAAGATATACAAATTTTCACTTTTGACATTCATAATTGTATGCTGTCAGCAGTTCCAAGTTCGTCAAGCTGAAATTTGTCCTGCGGTCAGTTAAAACACAGGAAAATTTGGAGAAGAACCTTTCACAGTTTACGCTTGAAACTGGAACCCATAGTGCTCTTTGTGCACCTTCAACGAAATATTGATGGCCCTCACACATTGCCTGAAGAGCGTCTTCCACCAAGATATCTGGATTGTTCTTCAGAGTTTCTTTCAGTTCCCTGTAAGCATGTTCCCCTTCATCGCTAGAAATGTCCTTCAGCGTCGGTATTATGATGAATAGTCTTCAGTTTTTCTTATGTTGCTGCCTGTGAGATCACGTTCTGCCTATAGGAAAGATCAGCCACAGGCTTCAGAACTTTCTCACGAAAAAAACAATAAACGGATAAAATGGCTTAAATTTACGATTTTTTTCGGCAGATGCTCTTAAAATTCTCGAGTAGAAGTAAAAATTCGTTCATGTGGGCAGATTTGCAAAAATTTGTGAGTAGTTCGCGAGTCAAAATCTACGTAAATATGTTTCATTTGACTTAAAAGCATGTTTCCAATCATTATTTGAATTTTTTAATTTTTCGCGTATTTCGCAAGTCGCGAATTTTGAGGGTCTCTACTCATTGGTTATAGAGAACTTCTGAAAGAGTCCATTGGGGTTCATTATAAGGTTCGATACATATTTTACTTCAGAATGAATTATCAATTTTTAGTTATCATATGCTTGATTTGTTAATTTAATTGGCAATTGATTCTCACTTTTATATGAATGAGTAAAATAATTTCTAGAAACATTCTTCAGCTTCATCAATCATATATTCAAATCTAAATATATAAAATGTACTATTTCATCAAGCAATATAGGAAAATGAAGAATATTTATATTTTCCATGTGTAAAGAAATTACCACTTACTTACTATCCTCCTTTTTTTCTTTACTTTGGTGAAGAAAATATGAAACACAAAATGTAGTTGAATCAACAAATTTCTCACAGACATATTCGTCAGTCATGAATTACTGGTACTTTAAGTAATTTAGCTGGTAATCATGTCATAAAGGGAATAGAAGAGGGAAGAAAAGGGAATTTGTTTCCAGATTGTATGCAAATTCTCAAGATATTTAACTAGAGAGAGAGTACAGGGTTCTCACAGTACTTAAAAACTCCCTAAGAACTCTTTAAATTCACATTTTGTTTTTAAGGGCCCTTAAAATCCCTTACTTTTTGCCAAAATCTCTTGAAAAACTCAAAATTTTTGCGTTTCTAATTCTGAAATGCAAAAGGAAATCTAACAAACGGCTGACTGTCCGAAATCGGCACTGTGAGGAATATTATCAAAATATTAGAGATTACTAATGTTTTTGTTTGTTGTTTATTTTTTTTTTTACTCCAAAATCCGAACTTCATTAGCGAGATCAAAAGTATAAAAAAAAGAAGCCAAACACCTCCTTTCACCTGTCCTGAAAATAAAAACAGTAGAAAAAGACTTGAAGATTGTTGATTAGTGTAGTGCACTTCCTTTTTGATAAATTACTATAAATTTATTTTTCTTTACCAAGGTAAACTTTTGCTCAATACTTTGGTGTCAAATAGGGGTAAAAAGTTTTGAAAATTTGAATTTCTTAAGAATTTTTACTCGGAAACCAATATTTCCAAATATATTTATTCGGACTAGGAGTTTTACATTCCTCATTAGCAAGAATGATATTTTCTTTTCACCGAGTGTTTATTATTTATGAGTCCAGTCAAAACAGGAAAAGAAAGGGAACCAGTGAGAGTTGTGGTTTTGGCCAGAGTTGGGTTTTTGACGTCAAAAACTGGTTTTTGACATTACGGGCGTCTAAAACTGGTTTAAACTGTCATAAATATGTTTAAACCATCAAAAATTTAGATAATGCTTTTAAACAATTTGTAACCACCATTAAATATAAATTAAATAATGAGCACTACCTTAAGTATACTGCAATGTTTGTTTGATTTTTAATTAACATATTTTTTTTTAAATTTACAGCAAAAGATGGTAAAATGTGAAAATTTTTATATCAAGTCCAAGCAGAATACAGATACAGTTACAGACATAAATATGCAATGCAGCTGCGCTGCCGATGTAGTGAATATTTAATAATCTGGTTCAAGTTTCCCCCGAAGCATCCGATAGCACATGACTAATTTAGAACATCTGTTGACACCTAAACGATTCCGGAGTTTTGAATGTACAAATCCAAAGTTTGAAAACATTCTTTCAACTGAAGCTGAGCTGGCAGTAATTGATAATAAAAAGTATTGCTAGTTCAGCAAGTTTAGATGCAGGCTCGGTTTTAAAACCATTACATTTTGAAACACCTTTCCACTAAATCACAGGATTAGTTACCCTTCCTCTTGGACTGAAATAAAAAGTAGGAAAGGTGTTTTCTCAGCTTCATATGCAATTAACAAAGGCAAACACTAATTTACTCTCTCTGTATCCCATGTGCGAGCTAAATCCATTTGCTCATTGGTCAACCTTTTCCCTTTCTGTGCGGGGTCGAAAGCCCAGGCCAACCGACTCGTCCAAGGACTTAGAGCAGCAAGGTGGATGGCCGGTTTTTTTTGTGCGGGGTGTAAAACATATGCCAAATAATGGAATGTTTTCAAGATTTGGTCCATTCTTTTATGCACTGTTTCAGTATGTGGCTGAAGAGAATTTTGTTTAAAAAGATTCATTGTTTAAAAAGATTCATTTTAAAAGATTCATGTGACATGTATCATCAATTGTAGCCGTATTTCGCTTAACGGTGTCTAATGTAACACTGATTAGCTTAAGCTGGAGTGAAAGATCATTGCATTGTAAGTAATAATCAATTATCAAGCGAGCAATTCCAACATGAATTTCGCCTTCATGGTCTTCCGTTATTTTCCGAAGAAATGACCTATTGTGTAAGAAAGTTTCAAGAGAAGTGAAATGACTATTCCATCTTGTGTCACCTGGAAGTTGAGGTTTTAGAGATTTTGGAAACTCTTTTACCCATGCTTCAGGTAGGTGATGATTTTGGAAATATTTTTGAATTTTAACCACTTGTTTGAAGTCTGGTAATAGATTATGTCCCAGTAAGTTTAACCAATGGGAGGAGCACCCATATGCTACCAAATCCTGGTGGTCAATCTCATTAAGCAGAAGCTGTCTGGTTTTTCCCATTATGTTTGCATTGTCACTCACAACTGCTTTCACATCACAGGAATACTTTTCCTGGGCCTTGTGTATAGCATTACTGAGCATTTGCTTATGACGGAAACCGTCTTACGGAAGCATCCCCCCCCCCTTCCCCGGATACATTTTATGTTACCGGACCAAATGCTAATAAATTCAGAAACTCACAAAATACTTTTGTGAATTTTAACCTAGTTTCCACTTCTTATGTGGCAGCATTTAGATTATTATTATAATTTTATTTCGCTATTGACTATTTTTAGAATGAAATTTTGTAGCTATAATTCAATTTACAATATTTCAAAATTTTTTTCATCCTCTTGGAGCAAGTTTTCCTTGCAATGTTTGAATATATGTATGTTTTGATATGGTATATATATATGATATGAATATATACAAGTTTTTGTCGCAATGACTATATATATATATATGTTCATTTGCTATATATATATATAGTCATTACTTCCATATATATATATATATATATATATATATATATGTTCATTTCGAAGGGATATATGGACTTGAAAAATAATTTTTTCGAAATGAACTATTCTTAAGCCTAGAGCTAGCTCTTCCATGTGCAAGCTTTTTTGCTTGATTTTTTCGTTTTCCTATTTTCATTCCTCTCCTTTGAAATTTGGTGATTGTCTTTGTCTTTATGACCTGCATTACGTATTATAATTTCCTTTTTGTGGTTGAATTTCTTTTATTTCATTGTATTTTGTAGGCAAATTTTAAGATAGTGTATAATGAGTTACTACTTTCATTCTACCATTGGATTTACAATTTTATATTTATATATATATATATATATATATATATATAATAATTACTTCTATAGCATAGTAGTTAATTAGAATTATATTAGATAATTTGCGCCCCCCCCCCCCCTGTTGAGGTTCCGAGGTTCCATTTTCTCCCCCCCTCCTCCCCAGACAAAAGTCCTAAAATAAACCCTGCATAGATAGACATCATTCAAAGTTGCTTAACACTGGTACATTTACCAAAATCCGAGCATCCGGTTTTTGACCCCCATCACAATACTTTTCCTTTCCTATGTGTTACAGGAAAAGAGATTAGATATAAAAAGGATATTTTTGTAACTCTTGTGATATTTATTATACTTTCCTCGCTAAATAGAAGTACGTATTCGCACATATCTTTTTTAAAGATCTATACGTTTTTGAAGGGACTGATTAACACAAAATAAATATTCTTTAGTTTTTTGTTGTCGATCATATCGCTAAATCGAGGTACCCTGCTGTTCTCCAAAACTACCGAACCAAATGAATTCAGATTTGAACATAGTTAGGCTATTGTTACTCGATCCAGTGAATAACGTCACGATTTATTATTATTATTATTTTATGTTTTACTAGTCATTAGCAATTTGAGTAAATGTCCTTTTCGCAACATTGCAATACTACTACTCAACCGACTGAAATAACATTTCGTACGAATATGGCTTTAGTTATATTCTTGAAAAAATATTCTAAGAGGTCATTTTTGTGCACCACACTGCAAGCATAATGTAAAACAAATATAAGGAAAATACATGTACTTTCCTTATGCTTAAAATGCAAAATTTAAAAGTTTTAATTAAATAGTAACATGATTTCAATTATACTCAAAAGTCGAAATAATTTAGAAAGTTTAAGAAGTTTATAGTATTTTTTTTTTACTTTTTATTTATCAGAATGAACAAAAATTCTTTGAGGTTCATCATTTCTTTTCCGATGACTTAAAATAAAAAAATAAAAATTAGAAAATTTGGAGCTCTGCATGTGAGACAGTTGGTTTAGAAAATAAATTTTGATTGATTTCCAATTAATTTGAAAAACTAATTTCTTTCCTACTAACTTTCATTGCAAATACTCATGTCAAAGAATATTATATTCTATTGAATTCTTACTCCATAACTTAAACGCAGAATATAATATATGTTAATGACATTTTTATGATCCGATATAATTCGTTTAAAGAATTCAAATTCATAAAATAACAGGGGTTTTAAAGCGGCGAGATGTGAATATGTTGAATATTGTCTTCGTTTTAAAAATTACCTCATTCAAATTACAGTTCTTACTTTTCAAATTAAACGAAGCTTTAGCTGAAATCCTGATAACCAAAAATTTGAATAATTCTAAATTCTGCTTTAGCTGAAATCCTGATAACCAAAAATTTGAATAATTCGAAAAGTAGAAATTGTCCCTAAATAGCATAAGTAATAGTACATACTTTTAATTTAAGAAAAAATACAGTATTAGGTAGGAAAAATGCACACAGAAAAGAAATCTAAAAATTGAGCAAAACAAAGAAACAATTTCTGAGAACTTTCAAGGAGCTAAATTTAATATAACATCGTCATCCTAGGAGCAAACAAACACTGATCCGTGTGTAAAATTTAAAATATTTTTAGCTAAAAGGTGACTCGACAGATGCTGTATATAAGTCGTTATAACGAGAACTATCATTATCTTTAAATTAAAGAATATATCGATTTTATACCTGGAATTTAGAATAATCTGAATCCTCTTAATGGGAGGGGGGGGGGGGGTCTAATATGTTATATGTAAAAAAGAAACAATTTTAAACAGTCTTAAAATAATTCTATCTTGCTTACCTTAAATTTTATGCAAAGTGCTAGATGAATATTTTAGATAATATCGAGTTCAACTGTATAACATTTAGAAAGAAAAACGATAAATTATTCTTTGTGGCAAGAGAAATGATGTTTTACATTTCTCACCGAAACGTATGACTGGACTGATTCGCCCCAGAACAAATCTTGCGTTAAACAAAATGATTGATAAATACATGCTTCACAGCCGACGGGGTGTGTATGGCCATAAATTCTACAATGGTCCGCCGATGTCTCAAGATGTCTTTTGAGACCTGTCCTCGTCCAGTTTCCTAATTACATTCAATGCCGACACCTGTTTCGGCATAGATGTGAAAGA
The DNA here is from genome assembly GCA_951213105.1 of Amaurobius ferox. Lineage (NCBI taxonomy): Eukaryota > Metazoa > Arthropoda > Arachnida > Araneae > Amaurobiidae > Amaurobius > Amaurobius ferox. The sequence continues at coordinate 130,216,349 of OX578152.1, forward strand.
AGCCCCCTTATTTATGTGTCTGAGTGATTGAGGGAGATGATTTCCGGATTTGGAGCGTTGGAGAATAATTAACAAAGGATGGGTATCCTGGCAGGGCAATTCTGGGTGGAACCGCATCATTACAAGCAAAGTTCCCTCTCTCATCGGATTTTTTCATGGAATAGTTAACAAAAACCAATTTCACATACAATCTTTTGCAGTTCACAGATAATGGCTAATATGGCGCCCTAGACGTGCTGTTGATGGCTGTACTGGACGCCCGGTGAGCTAAAGTAATTACCTGTTACTTGTGTTGCAAGATAAACAATTAAGGCGACATACTGGAAGCAATCCCATTTAGCCCTCTGGTCCTCTTTTTCCAAGGGAGAATTAATGATAGTCGTTTTCACTCTTTTATCTGGGATCAAATGTTTAACATTTATTCAGCATTTCTGCCCTTGTAAATGCAGTCGCTCGTGCCCCAGAACTTTTTTTTATTTAAGACCCAGTATTTTTTTATTTAAGAGATTTTTTTTATTAAGATTTTTTATTTAAGCTGACTGAAATTCCGCTCTTAAAATGTGCCGCCCCAAGCAAGTGTTTGCTTTGCTGGTGCCTTAAGCCGGCCCTGTAGTAGATCAATTTTTTGAGCAGTACCTTTAGCTGTTTTCACAATAAGAGCTGTCTATTTTTCTTTTTTTCATTGTCGAAACTTCAGGCTCTGGCTCTATTGAGTCAGCATCAACAGTAGGCTCAGTAAACTCCAACACAGTTGTTCTTTGTGCATCAGGGATTGGCTCAGGCTCATCAACATCAACTTTACTCCTGACACACTGAGCTACATTGTTCTTCATTCTATCCACATGACTGGATCGAACATTGATTCGAAAAAGAAAAGCCTGCCTTTTTCACAAAATGCCCCACAAGAGTTGTATGTCTCCACTTTAGATGAGAAACTAATTGACCAAGTTTCACAAAATTCGGTAGATAAGTTGACTGTGGGTTATCGTGGTGCTAATTAGACTTTGGTACGGTTTGAAAAAAAAAATCTGCTGGGTTTTTTTTCCTTTAATGCAAAATGGCCCACAAAAATTGCTAAAATGTAGCATAAAATGCTACAGATGTATCAATTAAATGCATGTTTTATAAATTTTTTATGACAAAAGGAATAAGACCAACCCTTATTACTTTAAGACGGATCATTCTCGAAATATTTAAGTTTTTAATTTTGGGAAACTGAACACATTTTTCCTTGTAGTAAAGTAACTATTTAATATAATTTCTTAAAATTTAGTTGTTACGTCCCTCAAGGGATATTCTGATACTGATTAGATTTTGTCATGATTCTGAAACATATAACCAACTCTATTTTGCAAGATGGTTGTCAAAGATCATGAAAATGTGAAATAAATGACTAAAATTGCTAAAATATATTAATTGTGTACTTGTTCTTCGTGTAATTTTTTACAGCACAGCGAATAAAACCGACTTCATGACTCTTAAAACTGAAAATTGGATAGTAAATAAACAAAGTAAATTTTCTAATATCTTGAAAACGGCTTGTGATATCTTCTAAACACATAGTCCTGGATCACAAGGTCTGTCAAGTATTTGTCTTCAAGAACTCTGGAGATACTCAAAAGCATTTCATGAACTGCATTCATGCTACAATACGTTGCATTTTTTGCAATATGAAGATTTTCTTTTATCTTCAAACCTAAGAATGTTGTTAAATCCAACAGTGCTTCCATGTTTGTTGTGTATGGAATTCTTTGTTTGCATAAAAAGTACAAGCAACCAAACATATGAATTAAATCTTTCTCTCTAAGATTAGTATTGATTACTGAAATTGCACTATTCTGTGCCGCTACAGCATTTGCTTCCAACTTCACAGAGCAAGGTGGGATGCTGAAGTTTCATGTTTCACTATGCTCTCTAATCTTAATCTGATGCATGGGCTTTTCGTTCAGATGTCTCTGTCAAATGGTGTTTTATTACTTTTGGCACAAAGTACAGAACATTCCTGTTATGGTGCTATCATAGTTCAACCGCAATCTGTTTGCTTTCCATTTTGTGGAAAATCCAATAGCATGCTTTGCTTTGCCTCTTGTTGGATTTGATAAATGTTCTGATTCAACCTCACTATGAGAACAACTCTCCTAGGAGATAGTGTTGTAGGTGTAGCATTGACATGATCCATTTCGTTTTCAGTATGATTACTAACGAATGAATCCTTTACATTATTGTAAATATTGTTAATGTATTGTCCTTAGTATTGTAATACTTCTGTAAAGGATCCACTCTGTAAGGTATACTTACAGAGTTGTCACTGCAGCTGGTAGTAGAAAATTGCATATCTACACAACTAACTTCAGATGATGTTTTTTTATTTGGACCAGCATTGAAAGACTGTAATACTTTGTTCACCAGTCTTTCTTTTTTTACCATACTTGGGGGACATTGTTATTATAATTTTGTAGATTTTAAATACTTCAAAAAATGAAATTAGCGTATGAATAACGGACGTATGATGCTGAAATTCGTGTAGCTTCGAAAAATTTATTTCTGGAGGTTTGATAAACCTAATCAAATCCTAAAAGTAAACAACACTTGAACCGCTGAAAAAACTGATGCCACCGCGCGCGCCAGAGAAATAAAAGGCACAAATTATTTACACAATGTCGTGCATACGCCTCAGACGATAAACAAGCGCAAATAAATGTAAATTTCGGTGTGAGAATAAATTAAAAAATTTAAATTATGTGTAGTACGTGTTATTCCTGTTAAATACATTCCGATATAAACTAACATTTAGATTTATTTGCACTTTGTTTGTCGTCGGAGACATATGCACTACATCATGTAAATAATTTGTGCTTTTTATTTCTCTGGCAAGCGATGGCATCAGCTTTTTCCGGATGTTATTGCTTACCCTTTCGATTTGTCGAACCTCCAGATATGTGTGTGTCCAAATCTAAATTTTTGTCTGAATCTAAAATTTTAATCTGCATTTTATGGATAGTTCCATGCATATTTAACCAGTAATTTAAAAATTTCTAATATTAGGTAGTTAATGGTTTGTGATGATTTTTAAACATTAAAATGTACAATCCTGTTAAAATTATTTTCCTTCATTGTAGGCTCCTTTGTGCTACCCTACTTGGTGATGATGGTGGTTTGTGGAATTCCATTCCTCTGCATGGAACTTGCTGTTGGTCAACTGACCCAGTCGGGCCCTATATCAGCCTTTGGACAGCTTTGCCCACTGCTGAAAGGTTATATTTTTCGACAATCTGTATTATCATAAGAAAGGACTAAAATACTTTACCCCTGTTGGACTATCATTTTCGGATGACAATTCACCTCAGTAAATCTTGTGAATTGTACATGAATATGTAAATAATTCAACACTTTACATATTCATGTGAAATGAGTTAGGAAATGTAAAACATATTTAAGAAATTCAACTTTAAATCAGCATTCTTTGCGGCATAGGTGAAGTTGTGAAAGAGAATGGAGAATGAATGAGAAATTGAAAGCCCTAATGAATCTGATTTTCTACATTTTGACAAATATTGTTATATCGAGTCCTTTTTGTTTTTCTCATGAAAATATTAAAGTAAATATTTTTATACAATAATGTTTTAATGAGTTCACAAAGCAGTTAAGAGTATCCTACCTTCAAAAAGTTCTGTCTTATTTTCGCTTGATTAATGTCAGCAATTATTTAGAATGTAATTGTTTCAAATGGTCTTATAAAGATTCAAGGAGGATTATTCTTTGAAAAGTTTAATTCCCATTTGAACAATGGCCATGAGTTGGCAGATTATAATTTTGCAACTTATTTGATAAAATAATGTCATACTACATTATTCAGAATGTACATAATCATTCTCACAATGAACATAGTAGGCGATTTTTTGGGGAAAATCAATTTGTAAGTGTTTTGTCAATTTATTAATTGGATATTGCATTCTGGAGATACAGGAGCTGACATTTGGTACATTTGTTGATCCAAATGTAAATTCTGTCTTTCGTTGTGAATTGAATGTGTTCATGGCCCCTGGAAAATTGTGGCTTTAATTAGAAGCCATTCCTTACAGAATATTTTAATAACATTACAAGTGAACTGTTATACAACGATTGTGGTTAGTGCACAAGGTGTTGAGACCCAGACCGTCCGACCTACCAGAAAGGTGTAAGGTAACTGTATGGACGGCCGGAGTGCACAAGGTGTTGAAGGAGTGTTGAAGACCCAGACCGTCCGACTCGTCCAGAGGACTTAGAGTAACTAGTTGGACGGCCGGGGAGTGCACAAGGTGTTGAAGACCCAGACCGACCGGCTCGTCAGCAAGGACATGAGCAACCGATTAGTCGGCCGGCAGTGCACAAGGTGTGGAATAATTTTTCACATGGGGTGACACTCATTTTTAAAAGGTGATGTACAAAAATGTCTGTGTACAGAAACATTAAACAAGTACAATGTTGCTTAGGTTTGTTGAATAATCAAGATGTTTGTTTTAAATATTTTGAGGACTCAAAGATAACACAGTAATATAACCCCCACCACACACACACACTTTATCCATCAAAATCTTATGATATACAGAGAGGGCTGGAATTTTTTTTTTGAAAAATAAATAATGAAACTAGTGGGATTATTTATGAGGAGATTACAATAAATTGAGCATAATTAAGGGATTAATTATATAATTAACTATACATCCAGGTTACAACTCATTTCTGAATTAATAAGAATTTATTATCTCAGAAGTATGAGATAGATTCTCCTTGACAAGAGAAGTGGTTTACACAGATTTTTTATGGAGAGTCCTGAAATTTTCAAGGAGAGGAACCTATTTAGTTAGGTGTCTTTAAAATTGTATCAGATGTGTGTTTTTATTACTTTTCGTACAGCAAAATGAGTGTGTTTTACAACCCTTCTCCCCATATTGACTAAAAATTAAAAATATTTCTCTAATCTATACTACCAATTTTTTGTTCCTAATTCTAACTCCTTCTCACATTTTATTATCTTCCTTTTTTTCTACTCAATCTGATGCCTTCATTTTTCCCCCCCTTTTTCTTGTGATGGGGGGGGGGGGGGGATGTATTTTTGCAAAATATTTCAGAATTTTAAATTTACTGGGAAAAAACAGGAAAAAAAAAGTTGGCTTTCTCCTCTCTCGCAATAACTGTAAAAATGAAAAATTTAGTATTCTCTATTTTTGTATCCCAATCGAATAATGCTTCATTTACTTTTCATTCGAAACATCACCGGATAGAAAGAAAGACTAGATTTATAGTGCAAAATGTCAGAAAAGGAGAAAGTTCAGTATTAGAATAAATGAAATGATAGTGAATAGTGGAAAAATTTTGTTAAATGAAATCGAAAAAGTAAACAATTTCACAGCTAAGGTTAAAGATAACGTTAATTTCAGTAATTGAAGCCGAGATAGATGAACAAAAGTTAAAAGCATGATTAAAATAAGCAATGAAAGAGGCTTTTTTTTTAGAGGAAATGGGATGAGAAGAATTAGTGGGAATACAAGATTTAGAGAACAAGAGTATGAAAGCTCATAAGTCACGGGAGACTAAGACATCCAAAAAAGACAAATTAGATTCCTGTTCAATAGCAAAATTAATAGAGAGGTAAAATTCATTAACACTATTCAATAGATCATGGAGATCTCGCAAACTATGGTTCCAAATAATAAACATATCATCCACATAACGGCACCAAAAAATATGTTTAAGGGATAAAAAATTAGTTTGCAAAAATATATCTAAACGGAAACCAAAATAATTTGCCTCGGTGACAATGTGCAATGTAGAAATGATTGCGTCTATAGAGGGAATAGTATAATTTTAGCATAGAATTTTTTTAGCAATAATATTAATATCAGTAGAAATGGGTACATTTTATGAAAAAGGGACACTGTGTCTAAACTATGAAGGGTAAAATTAGGAATAAAATTAGTATTAAAGAGATGCTTAATGAACAGTAGAACTAATAGAATAAACATGGTTATTGAAAAATGGTTTAAGAAAATTAGCTAAAGCTCTTTCTAAAAAATAAGTAAGACCATTGCAGTTAGACACAATAGGACACATTGGATGGTTAACTTTATGAAGTTTAATTTGACCAGAAATTTGGGGTAATTGATGGGAAGTACGGTAAACAGCAGATTTAATAGTAGGGAGAGGATCATAAGATTTTTTTAAGCTTAGCAATCCTAGAGTTAATAGCGGCAATGAGGAACTTTTTAACAGGTATGCAAGCCATCTCGACAATACACACCTGCATTGAATTTACATAATCATCACTATTAATGAGAACTAGTTGTTTAGTTTTGTCAGCAGATAAAGTAACTAAATCAGAACAAGATTTGAGTTTATTAAGTTCAGCGATTTCTACATGAAAAGACAAATAAAGTTTATTTTTACTATCATGAAAAGCAGAAATTGAACAGTAGGGGAGACCGGGGCACAGTGGGTCACGGGGCACAGTGGGACAATTGATTTATTTACTAGGGTAAAAATATTTAAGAAAGGGAAAAATATGATACATTATACCATCTTGTGTGGCAACACTGCGCAAACAGATCACAGCCATCATTTGCTTTGGAGGGAGGCAATAGCCATTTTTGTTCTCATCTGACCAGTTGGGAAAATTAGGTAAATGTTGTTTTTTTTGTATTTGTGCACTAAATTGTCATCCAATAATCAATATTTTTGCATTAATCCATAGGTTAAATCTTTTTTATTGCATATGTATGATGGTTTTTCATTATATTTGTTAGTGGTATATAAATTGTAACTTTTGTTGTGTGTGTCTCTTGGGGTACAGTGGGACACCCTTGATGGGGCACACTGGGACACTGTCCACTCAACATAAAAATACCTCAGATTCTCAGAAGTTGAAACAAAATTATTAGAATTTATGCTTTTCAATTAATTATTATTTATGGATAACCTTTTCAAACTACTTTTATGTTGTGTAAACATGTAACAACTTGAGTTAATCTGATATTGTTAGAACTGCATCAAAGCTATAGGCCTATAGGTATATTGTGGGGAAAAAACTACATCTGAAAAAAAAAACTACATACACTAATAATCAGGGGGGAAAGAATAACAATTCACAAAATAGTAGAGATTGTAGGAAAGGCGTATCCACATGCCTTTTGTGCAAATAACATCCTATCTGGTTTTTCTGTCACAGGTATTTTTTGGTATAATAACAATACCTACACTGATGCAGACTTTGAGGCTGCAAGTGTAACTGATGTCCCACAGGTGTGCGTCACTGACAACCCAACACCTGAACAACCCAGTCCTACTCAATTTCAACAATTTACTGAAGCTGATGGATACTGAAGCTAGGAAGCAAAACTGAAGCTAGGAAGCAAAACAGTTCCTCAGAATATGAAGAATGGAAAGATTCTGAAAGCGATAGCAGTTTTGAGGCAGAGAATAAAGATGGTGATACTATTGATATTGGAGATTTCGTGTTGGTCAGTGTGCGGGAACAAAAAAGCAACCTTCAGCTATTATGTTGCGGAAGTGATACAAAAAAGTGAAATTGATTATGAAGTAAAGTATATAAGAAGACTTTTACCAGGATATAATTTTGTTTTTGATGATGAGGCAACATATTCAGCTCTTCATAATGACATCGAAATGAAATTGCCGAAACCCGTATGTCATAGAGGAACGAAAGGATATTGATATTCTGTTATTCAACTCTTAACCGCAACCCATACAGATTATGAGAATGAAAGTGTAATGTATCATCATACAAATATATGTGTTTATTTTTGTGTCCCATTGTACCCCATTCAATGTCCCAGTGTACCCCGGTCCGGGGTACACTGGGACGAATTACATACCTTAGGAAATATAATATTTTTACAAAGAAAAACTTGAGGAAAAAAATATGAAAAATTTAACAATGGAAGTTAAAAAGTAGTACTATTGTATTGCATATTTGTTGAATTTCTAATATTAAAAATGGAAAAAGTATTACCAAATAAGTAAAAATTGTCCCACTGTACCCCGGTCTCCCCTACATAATAAATCTACCTCTTTCCTTATGGGAATGCAGACGTGCCAATTCTCCGGATTTTGGCCGGAGACTCCGGATTTTTTATTAATTCTCCGGCCTCCGGATTATTAATGAAATTCTCCAGCTTTTTTTGTTTGAAATTTATCAATTACCCAGATATGGTATTTTGTTTTTATTAAAGATCAATATTTGTTACTCTCTTTAGTGAAAACCTGTATTTTACCAAACATAAATATTTGTTTTCATTATAAAGTAATTTTCACTTTATAAAACTTTTATATACTTTTTGTTTTATAATTTATTGTTCTGAAATTTTGTAAAATTGGTGTCCTGAATTTCCATATTTTACCAGTACTACCCCTGATATTTAACCCCTTGCCTGTGCCACCCGAATCCAGCTCGGGCAACCCCTCTGCGCCAAATTTGGAATGCCTGAACTGACTTTGGGCAAGCGAAAAATCAGTGTTTCTATTCCGTTGATCCCGAATTGAGTTCATTTTGCTTTATCAAATGCTTTACAATATAATTCACTGTTTTTCCAATAGATGGCGATACTTGTCCACATTTTTTTTGGAAGTAGGCGGGATCAGCTAGCTTGATTAAGTGGGATATAAACCGAGTTTATTGTAAAGAGTGTGATGTAGGCTTGTGTGCCGTGCCATGTTTTCGTATATATCATACTATAAAAGATTTGTGAAATTCTGAAAAATGATTCTGTGAAATGATTTGTGAAATTCAAAAGATTATTTGATTTATTTTGCTATAATTAAATAATTTTGAGTAAAATATGAATATAATCCATTAATTTTCTACATGTATGTCAAAATATTAAATATAGTAGTTATTTCATATAAAAATTTATATTTTTACAAAATAAAATTTTTCTAACCTTTTTATATGTTACTAGCCGCCTTTGGCGACCAGCCTGTTCGCTACCCTTGAAAATTCTGACCGTGGCAAATTCTAACCGTGGCACACTCGCTGGCGCGACCTACCAGAAGGAACGACCTACCAGGAAGTGCCACCCAATTTAGACAGGAACTCAGTGAGGGAGGCATCCACAGGGACCGTACCCTCCTTCCCCTACCACCAACCTCTCGGAAGGACTTACGGTCCCGCATGTTTAACGTGATCGTACTCCGCCTGAACACGGCGGCAGTTTTGGCAGTGGCGGGAATCGAACCCGGACCTACCTAGTGCAAATCCCGCACGCTAACCACTGGGCTACCGCGCCCTCCGCGACAATCTCCATAACCTTCTTTTTATTCACCCAATTTAGACCGGAACCCAGTAGGGGAGGCATCCACAGGGTCCGTACCCTCCTTCCTCTACCAACAACCTCTCGGAAGGACTTACGGATCCACATGTTTAACGTGATCGTACTCCGCGTGAAAATGGCAGCAGTTTTGGCAGTGGCGGCAATCGAACCCTAGCCTACCGATTGCAATTCCCGCGCGCCAACCACTGGGCTACCGCGCCCTCCGCAACAATCTCCATAACCTTCTTTTTATTCACCCAATTTGGACCAGGACCCAGTGGGGGAGGCATCCACAGAGACCGTACCCTCCTTTCCCTGCCACCAACCTCTCGGAAGGAATTATCGACCCATATGTTTAAGGTGATCGTACTCCGCATCAGTGGCGGGAATCGAACCCAGGCCTACCGAGTGCAATTCTCGCGCGCTAACTTCCCGCGCGCTAATTTAAATTTATAACGACCATATGCTAGGCTCTTAATTCCACCATCCTCGTTCCATCGTTCCATCATTTAAAATAGCCATAAAATTAAAATATCCATTTAAAATATCTATAAATTAAAATATCCATAAATTAAAATATCCATTTAAAATAAAAAAATCAACCATATCGTTCCACCAATCCATAAATATAATAATTTCAAATACATCACCACAATTCAAACCACCATAATTCAATCATTTAAATTATTTAAAATATCCATTTAAAAAAATCCATTTAAAATATCATATAAATATAATAATTTCGCCCGATGTATACAACACTTAAACCGAAAGCGCGGTCTCCATGGAGACGGGGAAGAAACTAATGTGGATGGGGGGAAAATGCCGTTGAGGAACTGAGCCGGTAGCCGACAAATTTAAAATCATGGCGTCTTTAAAATTGCCATCCTGAAGGCAATTTTCATTATTTCTGGACCAAATTAGACTTGTAAGAATGCCAGATATTTCAGCTTTCTAAAAATGTAAATTATTAGTCGAAATTATGAGTACTTTTCACGATGCGAGAATTTAAAAACAAAAAATTGATTTTTTGAGCCAAAAGTGAGTTTTGTTTTAAAATCTTTAAAAAATATTAGAAATCGAAATTCAGATTTGAAATTGATATATTTTTACTCGAAATTCTCTGCTCTTTCCGATGGTGTAATTTATTTTTTTCTACGATGTCTGGATCGTGGAGAAAAAAGGGCAAAAAACGGTCGAAATCGCATAAAACATTAAATAAATAAAAAAATAATTAAAATTTTAAAAATCGGTTTTCACGTGTCCCCTTCCCTCCCCCCCGGGTCTCCGATTGCCAAATTTCGTAGCTCTCCGACGCGCGGTCGCGAAACGTATAGTGTATAAGACAGACACACAGACAGACAGACAGACACACAGACATTGCCTTTTATTATATAGACTAGCCGCCTTTGGCGACCAGCCTGTTCGCTACCCTTGAAAATTCTGACCGTGGCAAACTCGTTGGCGCGACCTACCAGAAAGGTGTAAGGTAACTGCTTGGAAGGCCAGGAAGTGCCACACAATTTAGACCGGAACCCAATGGGGGAGGCATCCAAAGAGACCGTACCCTCCTTCCCCTACCACAAACCTCTCGGAAGGACTTGCAGTCCCACACGTTTAACGTGATCGTACTCCGCGTGAACACGGCTGCAGTTTTGGCAATGGCGGGAATCGAACCCGGGCCTACCGAGTGAAATTCCCGCGCGCTAACCACTGGGCTACCGTGCCATCCGCGACAATCTCCATAACTTTATTTTTATTCGGCAATTTTGGGAATCGAACCCGGGCCTACCAAGTGCAAATCCCGCGCACTAACCACTGGGGTACTTCACCCTCCGCGATATTCTTCATAACTTATTTTTTATTCACCCAATTTAGACCGGAACCAAGTGGGAGAAGCATCCACAGGGACCGTACCCTTCTTCCCCTACCACCAACCTCTCGGAAGAACTTACAGACCCACATGTTTAACGTGATCGTACTCCGCGTAAACACGGCGGCAATTTTGGGAATCGAACCCGGGCCTACCGAGTGCAATTTCCGTGCGCTAACCATTGGGCTACTTTGCCCTACGCGACAATCTCCATAACTTTCTTTTTATTCATCCAATTTAGACCGTACCCTCCTTCCCCTACCACCAACTTCTCGGAAGGACTCACGGACCCACATGTTTAACGTGCTCGTACTCCGCGTAAACACGGCGGCAATTTTGGGAATCGAACCCGGGCCTGGTAACTGGTTGGACGGCCAGGATGTGCCACCCAATTTAGACCGGAACCCAGTGGGGGAGGCATCCACAGGGAACGTACCCTCCTTCCCCTACCACCAACCTCTCGGAAAAACATACGGACCCATATGTTTAACGTGATCGTACTCCATGTCAGTGGCAGAAATCGAACCCGGGCCTACCGCGTGCAATTCCCGCACGCTAACCACTGGGCTACTTCGCCCTCCGCGACAATCTCCATAACTTTCTTTTTATTCACCCAATTTAGACCGTACCCTCCTTCCCCTACCACCAACCTCTCGGAAGGACTCACGAACCCACATGTTTAACGTGATCGTACTCTGCGTGAACGTGGCGTAAGTTTTGGCAGTGGCGGGAATCGAACCCTGGCCTACTGAGTGCAATTCCCGCGCGCTAACCACTGGGCTGCCGCGCCCTCCGCGACAATCTCCATAACTTTCTACATATTCACCCAATTTAGACGGGAACCCAGTGGGGGAGGCATCCACAGGGGCCGTATCCTCCTTCCCCTACCACCAACCTCTCGGAAGGACTTACAGACCCACATATTTAACGTGATCGTATTCCATGTAAACACGGCGGCAGTTTTGGCAGTGGCGGGAATCGAACCCGGGCCTACCGCTAACTTCCCGCGCGCTAATTTGCAATTTAAAATGACCATATGCTTAATTCCATCATCCTCATTCCATTGTTTCATTGTTCTATCATTTAAAATATCCATAAAATTAAAATATCCATTTAAAATATCCAAAAGTTAAAATATATATTTAAAAAATCCAGATCGTCCCATCATTTAAAATATAAATATAATAATTTATATAGAGCAAAGGCGCTCTATTCAGAACCGTGACGTCACCTCCACCTTGACGTCCCCACCCACCACCTTCCCTGCTTCAGCGGGGGAGAAACGAACGGAATGCCGAGAAATTTAAAATCATGGCGTCTTTAAAATTGCCATCCTGAAGGCAATTTTCATTATTTCTGGACCACATTAGACTTGTAAGAATGCCAGATATTTCAGCTTTCTAAAAATGTAAATTATTAGTCGAAATTATGAGTGCTTTTCACGATGCGAGAATTTAAAAACAAAAAATTGATTTTTTGAGCCAAAAGTGAGTTTTGTTTTAAAATCTTTAAAAAATATTAGAAATCGAAATTCAGATTTGAAATTGATATATTTTTACTCGAAATTCTCTGCTCTTTCCGATGGTGTAATTTATTTTTTTCTACGATGTCTGGATCGTGGAGAAAAAAGGGCAAAAACCGGTCGAAATCGCATAAAACATTGAATAAATAAAAAAATAATTAAAATTTTAAAAATCGGTTTTCATGTGTCCCCTTCCCTCCCCCCCAGGTCTCCGATTGCCAAATTTCGTAGCTCTCCGACGCGCGGTCGCGAAACGTATAGTGTATAAGACAGACAGACACACACACACACAGACATTGCCTTTTATTATATAGATAATGCACAAAACTGAAGCATAAAATTTTTTTTCCATTTTTGACACATTTTCCTGAAATATACTCCACAGGCACGGGGTTAATGCAGTATTTTTTGGGTGGGTGGGTGGGGGGAATGCATTAAGATTTAATAAATAAATCAAGAATTAATGTTATCAAGTTATTTTTTTTTTTTATAATTTGTTGCTAACACTATTTTAATTCAAAAGATGAATGAATTTTTTTTTCAGATAAGTTTAAAGCATAATGTACTACTGAAATGGTACAGTATTTTAATGTTTTATTTATAAGAAACATATAATTTTAAACAAATATTAAGTGTCATAAGTAAGCAATATATTTGTAACAAAATAGTCTCCTGCTTTTTCTGTTTGAAAAGTTGGCACGTCTGGAAATGAACAATGTGAATCAAAGCATCCTCTACAGCAAGGGGAATCAAATTAACAGAAATAAAATTAGCAGGGTGGTAGATGAATTTAGGACCATGTTCAAGAGCATGAATAGACAGAGGAAGCTCGAGAATGAGATTTTGCCTTTTTTATCCCTTAAAGCTTTTCTTTGGTGGCTTTATGTGGATGATGTGTTTATTATTTGCAACCATAGTTTGAGAGACCTCTATGATCTTTTGATAGTGTTAATGATTTTTACCCCTCTATTAATTTTGCTGTTGAACAGGAATCTAATCGTTCTTTTTTGGACATCCTAGTCTCCCATGACTCTCTTGGCTTTCATACTTCTGTTTATCATAAGTATTTCCACTAATTTTTCTCATCCCATTTCTTCTAAAAAAAAATCCTCTTTCATTGTTTATTTTAATCGTGCTTTTAATGTTATTCATCTATCTCGGCTTTAGTTACTGAAATTAACTTTATCTTTAACCTTGGCCACTTCCTCTTTCAATTTCATTTACAAAATTTTTTCCACTACTCACTGTAATTTTATTTATCCTAATATCAATCTTGCTCCTTTTCTGACATTTTGCCATATAAATCTAGTTTTTCTTTCCATCCAGTGATTTTTTGCCCTCTAATTCAATTTTGTCATGCATTTAAATTTAAGCCTGCCCATTCTACTCTTACTACTTTATTTAATCGCATTCGTTCTGATAAATTTAAGGATAAAAATAACTTCATGTGTCAGGCCGGGGTGTATGTTATCCACCTATCATCTCCCGAAAATAATTCTATATTAATAGAAGTTCTACATTAGTAGTACTAAGCATACCGTCAGTATTTGTTTATCTGAGCATACTTGCGATGTTAAAAATAGAAAACTGTACACGGCTCTTGGCCCTTTTGTTATTAACGATAATTTTCACCCCCTATGTTCGATAAAACTTTTGTCTTAAATAGTTGCAATAACTCCCGTAATACTTTACTTTATGAATCTCTTTTCATTTATATTTACCATAATTCTATTTGCAATTTTGATCTTGTTCAGACCCTCAGTTATGCTTGGCGTGTTTTTCTTGACTCACTGCGTGTTAAACCATTGCATAATTTTCTGGATATATAGTACTTTTTTCCTTGCTTCTTATGACACATCTATTGCTTACCCTGTATTTTATGATTTCTTATCAGTTATGAATTTTGTAGTTAAATTGTATCAATTTTAAAATGATTAATATGCAAATCTTGTCTTGCGGTTGTGGCCTGTCTATTAAAGCTCATGTTTGTGACCTACAATTTACTTTGCCACTGATGAAAGACGTGATAATGTTCAAAAGTGCTCTGGTTGAATTATTTTTATGTATGTCATTAATGGTGCTTTTTTATTGAAGGCATTTCAGTTAACCAACTTTTGTTGTCTTTATTTTAAACGTGTTTTCCATACAATTTTATTATGCATTTAGTTAAATTAAAGATTGCTTAATTTTAATTGCATTGAAGGTAAACATAAGATTCACTGAGAGAGTGAGTTTACCTTTCAGTTAAGAGTTTCTTTTAATGAAGAGTTTTGAAATTAAGAACTAAAAATATAATATATTTTAACTTTGAAATAGTTTGAAGTTTGTTTAGTTTTGACTTAAAAGCCTATTAAGTTTACTTCTTCAAAATCAACATAGTATACAGAGTTGGGCAAAATACATTGAAAATGTATTTTTGATACAAAATACATAGGTTTTAAGGCATAAAATACAAAATACTTTTCAAATTTAAAAAATTCAAAATGCAAAATACATTCAAAATACATTTAAAAAAAATTAAACATTCCTGTGTATTGGGCTATAATGTTTGTTTGATACAATATTTGTTTATATATTTTATTGGAAATATACCTTATATTATATTTGTTAAATATTTACATTGGAATTTTAAAAGGATTAGAATGTATTGAAAAAGCATGACTTAAAAACTAAACTCTTTGAAATTTTAGATCTGCATTGTAATAAAGTGAAAATATCAATGGGAAAACACATTTTATATAACTGACAGATATAATAAATAAAGCATTGATTATGAAACACTTTCCAATTTTATTTAAACATCTCTAAAATGCGATACATTCAGCAGTGATATTTTAAAAATTATCACAGAACTACAATAATTTATTATATTTGAAAACTTAAAACTTCATAAAAAAAAATATGAATTTTATGATGTCATATTTCAAATGATGACATCAAAATATAAATCGCTTGGCTCTCTGTGTAAAAGTAGTGAATATTTCATTCATACATTTTTATTCCATTCCTTTCATTCACCGATGATATTTTTAAAATTATCACAATACTACAATAATTTATTTTACTTAAAAACTTAAAACCATGGAGGTAAAAGTACTTCCTAACTCCAAGCTTAAAACTTCATCGAAAAAGGCAATGCTATAAAATCGTCTGCTTTATTTAAAATCAATAAATTTTTTATTCATATCACTTATATTCCAGACCCCAGAGCTAAATAATTTTGCTGTAAAAAAATTTCAGCAATTCTTATACAACTCATCTTAGAGCTTGATGTGTTTACATTCTGTATACATTAAAATTAGGCTTCGTTGTGGAAATAATCAAAGTTGGATGATCATTTAAACTCCAAAACATTGTAATTTCGTTGGCACGGAATATAGATACACAGAAATTACCCAAAATTAAAGCAGTTTTAGAACGGATGCAACACAAAATATAAATTTGAAAGAACTTTAAATATCACGATTTTTACTCTAGGAAAAAAGATGGATGCCCAATTTTATTTTGAATTGGGTCATGTGATCTCTTTATGGGTTAATTATATGGGTGTAATTATTATTTTAATTTTTATTTAAAACACTGCCGAACATATCATGCTGAAATTTTTTTTATATATTTTAAGGGATAATTTGAATATTTCCTAAAACTTTCAAAACAATTTTGTGAATTTTAAATTCGTTTAAAAAATGTTTGAAAATTAAGTCCCATAGAGTTCAATGTACACTCTATAACAAAAAAATCGATGCACCAAGAAGGAGCTGTCTGATTGTGATAAAAATTGGTGGATGTGAAGAACATACGTAGAAAAAGAAACTATTAAAATTTCAGAGCAATTTAATGATTTAGAGTTTGACCGTATACAAAGGGAGGAAGTCAATAAAGCGTTGGTCCACCTCTGGCCTGGATGCAAGATGTCACCCGGCATGGCATAGACTGATAAAGTTCACGGATGGTGTCCTGCAGAATGTCTTGCCAAATTGTCTCCAACTGTCAGGCTAAATCAAACATTCTGGGATGGTTGCAATCGCCTTCCCATAACGTCCCAAATGTGCTCTATGGGAGAGAGATCAGGAGACCTAGCTGGCCAAGGAAGTGTTGGGCAAGCTTGAAGACAATTCATAGCAACACGTGCCGTGTTCGACTGGGCATTATCTTGTTGAAATGCATTTCCGGGGTGTTGCAAAAGGAACTATAACACAACCGGTCATATAACACAACCGGTCATAGAACTTCCCAACCGTCCAAACAGTTACCTTACACCTTTCTGGTAGGTCGGACGGTCTGGGTTTCAACAACAACAACCGGTCATAGAATGTTGTCTATGTACCGCTGTGCTGCCAGTGTGCCAGAAATGACTACCAAAGACGTAAGATATCCACAGTCGAAATGCAACATAAATTTTGACCACAGATTCAGAATCGCTCCTTATATACATCTGCTGAATGCGCAGGAGCTCCCACTATTTATTCATTGGACACCAAATTTTATTCATTTGCATGTTCACTCAAAATGTCTTTGCATACGAAATTTCATTACAATTGGACAACTCCTTGGTGCGTCGATTTTTTTGTTATAGAGTATATTTCATTTTTTGAACCCGGGTTCAATCCAAAACTAATTGGGTGATATTATTCATTTACATTCCTATATGCCCCACAGACAGTCCCAACAACATACTAAAATTTCAATTTTATAACGTCATTTTTATGGCAGTTATCGTGCGAACAGGCAGATAAAATGTACAAAGTCATAAGCAATTTTCAACTATGTTGTAAAGTGTTAAAAACAAGAAATTTATAGATAAACCTTCATATGATGGCAAATGGTTTGTGCATTTAATCTGGAACGGAACCAGTAAGCATTTTAATTCTCTTTTGCATACATATTTTAGAAATGGACCTCCTAAATTTCCTAATCCTCTAGATTTCAATTTTGAATCCATATCAGTCATCATCTAAGCTGCATGTATAACTAATCCTTAGAAATAGATGTTTTAAGGAAATTTTATCAACTGTAAGTGAAAATACAAAATCATAAACAGAAGTGAACATCCAATTAGTGAATCCCTTTAGTGAACCTGCAATTTCCTCCTGAATTTAATGTTGAATTCATCTGTCATCATCATGAGATAATTTCTTGAACTGGAAGTGGAAATCTTTAGTGAACCTCCAATCCACTCCTGAATTGGTTGCTGAATCCATCATCTAAGCTATGTTTTATAGAAGATATTTCAATAAAATGTAAATTTTTGAATCCAAAGTGACATCAACAGAACCAGAAGTGAAAATCTTCTGTGAGTCTCTTAACCACCTAATTTAATGCCGAATCCATCTCTACCCATGGGAAATTCAGAGAAATATATATTTTAAGTCAATTTTTGGAACCAGATGGAAAAAAACCGGAAATAAAAATTTTTAGTGAACCACCTTGCTTCCTCCAGAATTGGATGCGTAGAATCCATGTTAATTATCATCTAAGCTCTACCTATAGTCAATTTTGAAATATATAGATTTCAAGTAAAAGTAAAATTTTAGAACCGTAAGTGGAAATCCTTAGTGAACCCGTTCTTCCTCCGTAATATAATGCTAACTCCAAATTAGTCATCTGAGCTTTATCCATAGCAGATCTAAAGAAATAGATGTTTCAAGGAAACACTCTTCCGAAAAGCAATAATGTGGTATTCCCTCCCCTCCCCCAATAAAACATATTGCATAATATAGCGCAACCTCGATAAAACGAATGCCAAGAGACTAACAAAAATACTTGTTAAATCAAGGAACTATTGCATAAAACTAAAATCTTACTTTTAGAACTGCTTTAAAATGTATTGTGTCTTTGAAAGTCCCCTTTATAACTGCACATTTTGGTTTGCACAATTAGCATTCCGACTTAACTTTTCCATTATCCTCAATAGATATCACTGTAAAACATTTTCGATTGAATTAACATAAAACTATTGCATAATATAGTGCAACTTCGATAAAACGAATGCCAAGAGACTAACAAAAATACTTGTTAAATCAAGGAACTATTGCATAAAACTAAAATCTTACTTTTAGAACTGCTTTAAAACGTATTGTGTCTTTGAAAGTCTCCTTTATAACTGCACATTTTGGTTTGCACAATTAGCATTCCGACTTAACTTTTCCATTATCCTCAATAGATATCACTGTAAAACATTTTCGATTGAATTAACATAAAACTATTGCATAATATAGCGCAACCTCGATAAAACGAATGCCAAGAGACTAACAAAAATACTTGTTAAATCAAGGAACTATTGCATAAAACTAAAATCTTACTTTTAGAACTGCTTTAAAACGTATTGTGTCTTTGAAAGTCTCCTTTATAACTGCACATTTTGGTTTGTACAATTAGCATTCCGACTTAACTTTTCCATTATCCTCAATAGATATCACTGTAAAACATTTTCGATTGAATTAACATAAAATTATTGCATAATATAGTGCAACCTTGATAAAACGAATGCCAAGAGACTAACAAAAATACTTGTTAAATCAAGGAACTATTGCATAAAACTAAAATCTTACTTTTAGAACTGCTTTAAAACGTATTATGTCTTTGAAAGTCTCCTTTATAACTGCACATTTTGGTTTGCACAATTAGCATTCCGACTTAACTTTTCCATTATCCTCAATAGATATCACTGTAAAACATTTTCGATTGAATTAACATAAAACTATTGCATAATATAGCGCAACCTCGATAAAACGAATGCCAAGAGACTAACAAAAATACTTGTTAAATCAAGGAACTATTGCATAAAACTAAAATCTTACTTTTAGAACTGCTTTAAAACGTATTGTGTCTTTGAAAGTCTCCTTTATAACTGCACATTTTGGTTTGCACAATTAGCATTCCGACTTAACTTTTCCATTATCCTCAATAGATATCACTGTAAAACATTTTCGATTGAATTAACATAAAACTATTGCATAATATAGCGCAACCTCGATAAAACTAATGCCAAGAGACTAACAAAAATACTTGTTAAATCAAGGAACTATTGCATAAAACTAAAATCTTACTTTTAGAACTGCTTTAAAACGTATTGTGTCTTTGAAAGTCTCCTTTATAACTGCACATTTTGGTTTGCACAATTAGCATTCCGACTTAACTTTTCCATTATCCTCAATAGATATCACTGTAAAACATTTTCGATTGAATTAACATAAAACTATTGCATAATATAGCGCAACAAAACGAATGCCAAGAGACTAACAAAATTACTTGTTAAATCAAGGAACTATTGCATAAAACTAAAATCTTACTTTTAGAACTGCTTTAAAACGTATTGTGTCTTTGAAAGTCTCCTTTATAACTGCACATTTTGGTTTGCACAATTAGCATTCCGACTTAACTTTTCCATTATCCTCAATAGATATCACTGTAAAACATTTTCGATTGAATTAACATAAAACTATTGCATAATATAGCCCAACCTCGATAAAACGAATGCCAAGAGACTAACAAAAATACTTGTTAAATCAAGGAACTATTGCATAAAACTAAAATCTTACTTTTAGAACTGCTTTAAAACGTATTGTGTCTTTGAAAGTCTCCTTTATAACTGCACATTTTGGTTTGCACAATTAGCATTCCGACTTAACTTTTCCATTATCCTCAATAGATATCACTGTAAAACATTTTCGATTAAATTAACATAAAACTATTGCATAATATAGCGCAACCTCGATAAAACGAATGCCAAGAGACTAACAAAATTACTTGTTAAATCAAGGAACTATTGCATAAAACTAAAATCTTACTTTTAGAACTGCTTTAAAACGTATTGTGTCTTTGAAAGTCTCCTTTGTAACTGCACATTTTGGTTTGCACAATTAGCATTCCGACTTAACTTTTCCATTATCCTCAATAGATATCACTGTAAAACATTTTCGATTGAATTAACATAAAACTATTGCATAATATAGCGCAACCTCGATAAAACGAATGCCAAGAGACTAACAAAAATACTTGTTAAATCAAGGAACTATTGCATAAAACTAAAATCTTACTTTTAGAACTGCTTTAAAACGTATTGTGTCTTTGAAAGTCTCCTTTATAACTGCACATTTTGGTTTGCCCAATTAGCATTCCGACTTAACTTTTCCATTATCCTCAATAGATATCACTGTAAAACATTTTCGATTGAATTAACATAAAACTATTGCATAATATAGCGCAACCTCGATAAAACGAATGCCAAGAGACACACAAAAATACTTGTTAAATCAAGGAACTATTGCATAAAACTAAAATCTTACTTTTAGAACTGCTTTAAAATGTATTGTGTCTTTGAAAGTCTCCTTTATAACTGCACATTTTGGTTTGCACAATTAGCATTCCGACTTAACTTTTCCATTATCCTCAATAGATATCACTGTAAAACATTTTCGATTGAATTAACATAAAACTATTACATAATATAGTGCAACCTTGATAAAACGAATGCCAAGAGACTAACAAAAATACTTGTTAAATCAAGGAACTATTGCATAAAACTAAAATCTTACTTTTAGAACTGCTTTAAAACGTATTATGTCTTTGAAAGTCTCCTTTATAACTGCACATTTTGGTTTGCACAATTAGCATTCCGACTTAACTTTTCCATTATCCTCAATAGATATCACTGTAAAACATTTTCGATTGAATTAACATAAAACTATTGCATAATATAGCGCAACCTCGATAAAACGAATGCCAAGAGACTAACAAAAATACTTGTTAAATCAAGGAACTATTGCATAAAACTAAAATCTTACTTTTAGAACTGCTTTAAAACGTATTGTGTCTTTGAAAGTCTCCTTTATAACTGCACATTTTGGTTTGCACAATTAGCATTCCGACTTAACTTTTCCATTATCCTCAATAGATATCACTGTAAAACATTTTCGATTGAATTAACATAAAACTATTGCATAATATAGCGCAACCTCGATAAAACGAATGCCAAGAGACTAACAAAAATACTTGTTAAATCAAGGAACTATTGCATAAAACTAAAATCTTACTTTTAGAACTGCTTTAAAACGTTTTGTGTCTTTGAAAGTCTCCTTTATAACTGCACATTTTGGTTTGCACAATTAGCATTCCGACTTAACTTTTCCATTATCCTCAATAGATATCACTGTAAAACATTTTCGATTGAATTAACATAAAACTATTGCATAATATAGCGCAACCTCGATAAAACTAATGCCAAGAGACTAACAAAAATACTTGTTAAATCAAGGAACTATTGCATAAAACTAAAATCTTACTTTTAGAACTGCTTTAAAACGTATTGTGTCTTTGAAAGTCTCCTTTATAACTGCACATTTTGGTTTGCACAATTAGCATTCCGACTTAACTTTTCCATTATCCTCAATAGATATCACTGTAAAACATTTTCGATTGAATTAACATAAAACTATTGCATAATATAGCGCAACAAAACGAATGCCAAGAGACTAACAAAATTACTTGTTAAATCAAGGAACTATTGCATAAAACTAAAATCTTACTTTTAGAACTGCTTTAAAACGTATTGTGTCTTTGAAAGTCTCCTTTATAACTGCACATTTTGGTTTGCACAATTAGCATTCCGACTTAACTTTTCCATTATCCTCAATAGATATCACTGTAAAACATTTTCGATTGAATTAACATAAAACTATTGCATAATATAGCGCAACCTCGATAAAACTAATGCCAAGAGACTAACAAAAATACTTGTTAAATCAAGGAACTATTGCATAAAACTAAAATCTTACTTTTAGAACTGCTTTAAAACGTATTGTGTCTTTGAAAGTCTCCTTTATAACTGCACATTTTGGTTTGCACAATTAGCATTCCGACTTAACTTTTCCATTATCCTCAATAGATATCACTGTAAAACATTTTCGATTGAATTAACATAAAACTATTGCATAATATAGCGCAACCTCGATAAAACGAATGCCAAGAGACTAACAAAAATATTTGTTAAATCAAGGAACTATTGCATAAAACTAAAATCTTACTTTTAGAACTGCTTTAAAACGTATTGTGTCTTTGAAAGTCTACTTTATAACTGCACATTTTGGTTTGCACAATTAGCATTCCGACTTAACTTTTCCATTATCCTCAATAGATATCACTGTAAAACATTTTCGATTGAATTAACATAAAACTATTGCATAATATAGCGCAGCCTCGATAAAACGAATGCCAAGAGACTAACAAAAATACTTGTTAAATCAAGGAACTATTGCATAAAACTAAAATCTTACTTTTAGAACTGCTTTAAAACGTATTGTGTCTTTGAAAGTCTCCTTTATAACTGCACATTTTGGTTTGCACAATTAGCATTCCGACTTAACTTTTCCATTATCCTCAATAGATATCACTGTAAAACATTTTCGATTGAATTAACATAAAACTATTGCATAATATAGCGCAACAAAACGAATGCCAAGAGACTAACAAAATTACTTGTTAAATCAAGGAACTATTGCATAAAACTAAAATCTTACTTTTAGAACTGCTTTAAAACGTATTGTGTCTTTGAAAGTCTCCTTTATAACTGCACATTTTGGTTTGCACAATTAGCATTCCGACTTAACTTTTCCATTATCCTCAATAGATATCACTGTAAAACATTTTCGATTGAATTAACATAAAACTATTGCATAATATAGCCCAACCTCGATAAAACGAATGCCAAGAGACTAACAAAAATACTTGTTAAATCAAGGAACTATTGCATAAAACTAAAATCTTACTTTTAGAACTGCTTTAAAACGTATTGTGTCTTTGAAAGTCTCCTTTATAACTGCACATTTTGGTTTGCACAATTAGCATTCCGACTTAACTTTTCCATTATCCTCAATAGATATCACTGTAAAACATTTTCGATTAAATTAACATAAAACTATTGCATAATATAGCGCAACCTCGATAAAACAAATGCCAAGAGACTAACAAAATTACTTGTTAAATCAAGGAACTATTGCATAAAACTAAAATCTTACTTTTAGAACTGCTTTAAAACGTATTGTGTCTTTGAAAGTCTCCTTTGTAACTGCACATTTTGGTTTGCACAATTAGCATTCCGACTTAACTTTTCCATTATCCTCAATAGATATCACTGTAAAACATTTTCGATTGAATTAACATAAAACTATTGCATAATATAGCGCAACCTCGATAAAACGAATGCCAAGAGACTAACAAAAATACTTGTTAAATCAAGGAACTATTGCATAAAACTAAAATCTTACTTTTAGAACTGCTTTAAAACGTTTTGTGTCTTTGAAAGTCTCCTTTATAACTGCACATTTTGGTTTGCACAATTAGCATTCCGACTTAACTTTTCCATTATCCTCAATAGATATCACTGTAAAACATTTTCGATTGAATTAACATAAAACTATTGCATAATATAGCGCAACCTCGATAAAACTAATGCCAAGAGACTAACAAAAATACTTGTTAAATCAAGGAACTATTGCATAAAACTAAAATCTTACTTTTAGAACTGCTTTAAAACGTATTGTGTCTTTGAAAGTCT
The DNA here is from genome assembly GCA_951213105.1 of Amaurobius ferox. NCBI lineage: Eukaryota > Metazoa > Arthropoda > Arachnida > Araneae > Amaurobiidae > Amaurobius > Amaurobius ferox. The sequence continues at coordinate 130,240,603 of OX578152.1, forward strand.
CCTTTATAACTGCACATTTTGGTTTGCACAATTAGCATTCCGACTTAACTTTTCCATTATCCTCAATAGATATCACTGTAAAACATTTTCGATTGAATTAACATAAAACTATTGCATAATATAGCGCAACAAAACGAATGCCAAGAGACTAACAAAAATATTTGTTAAATCAAGGAACTATTGCATAAAACTAAAATCTTACTTTTAGAACTGCTTTAAAACGTATTGTGTCTTTGAAAGTCTACTTTATAACTGCACATTTTGGTTTGCACAATTAGCATTCCGACTTAACTTTTCCATTATCCTCAATAGATATCACTGTAAAACATTTTCGATTGAATTAACATAAAACTATTGCATAATATAGCGCAGCCTCGATAAAACGAATGCCAAGAGACTAACAAAAATACTTGTTAAATCAAGGAACTATTGCATAAAACTAAAATCTTACTTTTAGAACTGCTTTAAAACGTATTGTGTCTTTGAAAGTCTCCTTTATAACTGCACATTTTGGTTTGCACAATTAGCATTCTGACTTAACTTTTCCATTATCCTCAATAGATATCACTGTAAAACATTTTCGATTGAATTAACATAAAACTATTGCATAATATAGCGCAACCTCGATAAAACTAATGCCAAGAGACTAACAAAAATACTTGTTAAATCAAGGAACTATTGCATAAAACTAAAATCTTACTTTTAGAACTGCTTTAAAACGTATTGTGTCTTTGAAAGTCTCCTTTATAACTGCACATTTTGGTTTGCACAATTAGCATTCCGACTTAACTTTTCCATTATCCTCAATAGATATCACTGTAAAACATTTTCGATTGAATTAACATAAAACTATTGCATAATATAGCGCAACAAAACGAATGCCAAGAGACTAACAAAATTACTTGTTAAATCAAGGAACTATTGCATAAAACTAAAATCTTACTTTTAGAACTGCTTTAAAACGTATTGTGTCTTTGAAAGTCTCCTTTATAACTGCACATTTTGGTTTGCACAATTAGCATTCCGACTTAACTTTTCCATTATCCTCAATAGATATCACTGTAAAACATTTTCGATTGAATTAACATAAAACTATTGCATAATATAGCCCAACCTCGATAAAACGAATGCCAAGAGACTAACAAAAATACTTGTTAAATCAAGGAACTATTGCATAAAACTAAAATCTTACTTTTAGAACTGCTTTAAAACGTATTGTGTCTTTGAAAGTCTCCTTTATAACTGCACATTTTGGTTTGCACAATTAGCATTCCGACTTAACTTTTCCATTATCCTCAATAGATATCACTGTAAAACATTTTCGATTAAATTAACATAAAACTATTGCATAATATAGCGCAACCTCGATAAAACAAATGCCAAGAGACTAACAAAATTACTTGTTAAATCAAGGAACTATTGCATAAAACTAAAATCTTACTTTTAGAACTGCTTTAAAACGTATTGTGTCTTTGAAAGTCTCCTTTGTAACTGCACATTTTGGTTTGCACAATTAGCATTCCGACTTAACTTTTCCATTATCCTCAATAGATATCACTGTAAAACATTTTCGATTGAATTAACATAAAACTATTGCATAATATAGCGCAACCTCGATAAAACGAATGCCAAGAGACTAACAAAAATACTTGTTAAATCAAGGAACTATTGCATAAAACTAAAATCTTACTTTTAGAACTGCTTTAAAACGTATTGTGTCTTTGAAAGTCTCCTTTATAACTGCACATTTTGGTTTGCACAATTAGCATTCCGACTTAACTTTTCCATTATCCTCAATAGATATCACTGTAAAACATTTTCGATTGAATTAACATAAAACTATTGCATAATATAGCGCAACCTCGATAAAACGAATGCCAAGAGACTAACAAAAATACTTGTTAAATCAAGGAACTATTGCATAAAACTAAAATCTTACTTTTAGAACTGCTTTAAAATGTATTGTGTCTTTGAAAGTCTCCTTTATAACTGCACATTTTGGTTTGCACAATTAGCATTCCGACTTAACTTTTCCATTATCCTCAATAGATATCACTGTAAAACATTTTCGATTGAATTAACATAAAACTATTGCATAATATAGTGCAACCTTGATAAAACGAATGCCAAGAGACTAACAAAAATACTTGTTAAATCAAGGAACTATTGCATAAAACTAAAATCTTACTTTTAGAACTGCTTTAAAACGTATTATGTCTTTGAAAGTCTCCTTTATAACTGCACATTTTGGTTTGCACAATTAGCATTCCGACTTAACTTTTCCATTATCCTCAATAGATATCACTGTAAAACATTTTCGATTGAATTAACATAAAACTATTGCATAATATAGCGCAACCTCGATAAAACGAATGCCAAGAGACTAACAAAAATACTTGTTAAATCAAGGAACTATTGCATAAAACTAAAATCTTACTTTTAGAACTGCTTTAAAACGTATTGTGTCTTTGAAAGTCTCCTTTATAACTGCACATTTTGGTTTGCACAATTAGCATTCTGACTTAACTTTTCCATTATCCTCAATAGATATCACTGTAAAACATTTTCGATTGAATTAACATAAAACTATTGCATAATATAGCGCAACCTCGATAAAACGAATGCCAAGAGACTAACAAAAATACTTGTTAAATCAAGGAACTATTGCATAAAACTAAAATCTTACTTTTAGAACTGCTTTAAAACGTTTTGTGTCTTTGAAAGTCTCCTTTATAACTGCACATTTTGGTTTGCACAATTAGCATTCCGACTTAACTTTTCCATTATCCTCAATAGATATCACTGTAAAACATTTTCGATTGAATTAACATAAAACTATTGCATAATATAGCGCAACCTCGATAAAACTAATGCCAAGAGACTAACAAAAATACTTGTTAAATCAAGGAACTATTGCATAAAACTAAAATCTTACTTTTAGAACTGCTTTAAAACGTATTGTGTCTTTGAAAGTCTCCTTTATAACTGCACATTTTGGTTTGCACAATTAGCATTCCGACTTAACTTTTCCATTATCCTCAATAGATATCACTGTAAAACATTTTCGATTGAATTAACATAAAACTATTGCATAATATAGCACAACAAAACGAATGCCAAGAGACTAACAAAATTACTTGTTAAATCAAGGAACTATTGCATAAAACTAAAATCTTACTTTTAGAACTGCTTTAAAACGTATTGTGTCTTTGAAAGTCTCCTTTATAACTGCACATTTTGGTTTGCACAATTAGCATTCCGACTTAACTTTTCCATTATCCTCAATAGATATCACTGTAAAACATTTTCGATTGAATTAACATAAAACTATTGCATAATATAGCGCAACCTCGATAAAACGAATGCCAAGAGACTAACAAAAATACTTGTTAAATCAAGGAACTATTGCATAAAACTAAAATCTTACTTTTAGAACTGCTTTAAAACGTATTGTGTCTTTGAAAGTCTCCTTTATAACTGCACATTTTGGTTTGCACAATTAGCATTCCGACTTAACTTTTCCATTATCCTCAATAGATATCACTGTAAAACATTTTCGATTGAATTAACCTAAATCTATTGCATAATATAGCGCAACCTCGATAAAACGAATGCCAAGAGACTAACAAAAATACTTGTTAAATCAAGGAACTATTGCATAAAACTAAAATCTTACTTTTAGAACTGCTTTAAAACGTATTGTGTCTTTGAAAGTCTCCTTTATAACTGCACATTTTGGTTTGCACAATTAGCATTCCGACTTAACTTTTCCATTATCCTCAATAGATATCACTGTAAAACATTTTCGATTGAATTAACATAAAACTATTGCATAATATAGCGCAACCTCGATAAAACGAATGCCAAGAGACTAACAAAAATATTTGTTAAATCAAGGAACTATTGCATAAAACTAAAATCTTACTTTTAGAACTGCTTTAAAACGTATTGTGTCTTTGAAAGTCTACTTTATAACTGCACATTTTGGTTTGCACAATTAGCATTCCGACTTAACTTTTCCATTATCCTCAATAGATATCACTGTAAAACATTTTCGATTGAATTAACATAAAACTATTGCATAATATAGCGCAGCCTCGATAAAACGAATGCCAAGAGACTAACAAAAATACTTGTTAAATCAAGGAACTATTGCATAAAACTAAAATCTTACTTTTAGAACTGCTTTAAAACGTATTGTGTCTTTGAAAGTCTCCTTTATAACTGCACATTTTGGTTTGCACAATTAGCATTTCGACTTAACTTTTCCATTATCCTCAATAGATATCACTGTAAAACATTTTCGATTGAATTAACATAAAACTATTGCATAATATAGCGCAACCTCGATAAAACTAATGCCAAGAGACTAACAAAAATACTTGTTAAATCAAGGAACTATTGCATAAAACTAAAATCTTACTTTTAGAACTGCTTTAAAACGTATTGTGTCTTTGAAAGTCCCCTTTATAACTGCACATTTTGGTTTGCACAATTAGCATTCCGACTTAACTTTTCCATTATCCTCAATAGATATCACTGTAAAACATTTTCGATCGAATACTACATCCATTAATTACCTTGATACGTTTTTGTCAAATAGTATCTTCCATCATTTCTCGTGTGTTTGCAATAACTAACTGCACTGCATCTCTTCAATTCACTTAAAAGAAAACAGAAAGAAATCCAATGCACAGCAGAGTTCGGATTGCCTCTGTTTTTCTTTTCAGAAAGAATGTTACTTCAAGCTCTCTTCTTGACCCTTTTCTTCATATACACAGACGGAAAGGAGCCATGTACTAAACAACAGCATTACATAAATGAACATAATCTATAAAGTAGACAAAAACAGTAAGAAATTATATTTTTCTAAAGCCACCACAAATGTTAAATATCCCATTAATTAGCATCTTTATCAGCACCAGGTTGCAAAAGGCTGTTTAGATTGACTCCTAGAAACAAATTCAATGACTAGATAAAATATTGAATAGCCATTTCCTCTTTTGCGAATCATCCATTTGCAGTTTACACACGATAACTTGAAATCTGAAGAAATGTATTTTGAAAATACAAAATACTCTGAAAATGTATTTTCAATACATTACCAAAATACTTTAGTTGTTTCAGTTTAAAATACAAATTATAAATGCATTTTGAAAATGTATTTTAAATACATGTATTTTCGATATACATGGAAAGCTTGACTTCTAAACTTAGTTGGAATTGCCTGATATTATTAAGGGTATGATGATATTATATTATGTTCATTTTTTAGGTATTGGTGTAGCCAGTATGATGCTTTCATTTTGGATGACAACTTACTACAGCTTTTTGACGTGTTGGACTCTCTTTTACACTTTTAATTCATTCTATTCACCACCCCGTTGGACGAGGTGCTCCAATACATGGAACACCCCTTCCTGTCAGGAATGGAGCAACACCAACAATGTCACTTCCCAACCAGCTAACATCACTCATCCTGCCGATGAATTCTTCAAGTAAGAGCTTACTTCCATACACCCAATTTGATTTACATACTTTAAGCTTCATTTTGAGTTGCAAATTATTATCACTTATATTGATTGGCCAGATGTCACTTCTACTGTGCTTAAATTATGGATGTTAGCTGTATCTGGACTTTAAAAGTTTGAAAATCACTCGTGTTCAAAGGACCTCTTAACCTGCCCCCTTTTTTCTAGCTTCTGTTTTAATTTTACAATAAAATTTTCTTTGCAGAAGTAGAGGCGAGTCTTTAAAATTTTGAACCGCTTTACTGTGTAAAATTCTTGACCAAGATTTCACATTTTCCAGCTGCCATTGTGAAATGCATTGAGTAGACTAAATAAAACAACACAAAAAATATATGAAGGAATTTCCCTGTTACCTTCATGAATGAGTGAGCACTCCCTCCCACTGAAGGAAAGTGAACAACGGTGTCAACATTCCGCCCCAATTGTTTATTCCAATCGAAATGAAAGAAAGAATGCACAATCAAAGTGGGGAGCAAAAGACACATGGGGTTGTTGTGATTAAAAAGAATGGCACATTTTTTTTGGTTTAAGAATAAATTATAAAATATAGCATTTAGTATTTTTTATTTCCAAACATAATAAATGTCATAAAAATCCGTAGATAATTCACACTTCAATCATCATGAAATTTCACAAACAGATAAGCTGCTGAAAATTAGGGTTCGAAAGAAAAACCTTTTGGAATATTTTCACTCGCTCATCTATCCCAAGCTCCTGGAAATTCTGGATTTAAAAATCATGCAAATGGCTAGAGTTGTTTATAGCAGGGTTTGCACGGTCATTAAAAACTCCTTATATTCATATTTAATTTCTTTTACCCCAAAATACGAACTTTATTAGAATATTAAAACTTTATGATCAGTCTCAAAATCAGGGGAAAAAAGAAGCAATCCGCCCCCCCCCCCAGCCCATCCTTTTCTACCTTATACATTACTGTAAATTTCGCTTTCTTTACAAAGGCAAAATTTGGCTCAGTCATCCTTTGTTTGGTTCTAAAAATTTAAACTCTAAAAATTTTGGCTCTAAAACCAATATTTCCAAAAAATATCCAGACTAGGATTCCCTCATTAGGGAAAAATGATATTTTGGCCCAGTGTTTATTTACTGCAAGGAAGGGGCTGGTGAGTGATCTCAGCTAAGAATGAATGGGATGAAAGGGGAATCATGAAAGCATCTTGATGAGATTGAAATGTATAAATACTAAATGAAATAATTTTTCCAATTCATTTTGTCATTGCTTAGAGTCCATCCTTTAATGATGACATTGTTGTAAATTTCTCTTTCTTTACAAAGGCAAAATTTCGCTCAGTCATCCTTTGTTTGGTTCTAAAAATTTAAACTAAGAATTTTTGCTCTAAAACCAATATTTCCAAAAAATATCCAGACTAGGATTCCCTCATTAGGGAAGAACGATATTTTGGCCCCGTGTTTACTTACTGCAAGGAAGGGGCTGGTGAGTGATCTCAGCTAAGAATGAATGGGATGAAAGGGGAATCATAAAAGCATCTTGATGAGATTGAAATACACTTATCCCCCGCTTTACACGGCACTTGTTTTACACAATTTCGCTTTTACACGGTTTATAAATTAACAGATTTAAAAAAATTGATAAAAATGTATATTCCGCTCCATATACGCCTATACAAAGATTTGATGACATTTTTGAATTTTATACCTTTGGTAACACTGATGAAAACAACAGGAGATTCCCTGTGTTGTAAAATATATATATTTATGGGAATTCCCGTATGTATTTTACAACAGTAAAACTATCTGGTTCATGCAAGTACATAGTGCAGAAACATTTTAGCAGCAAAGCTTAAATTATTGTGCGTTTATCTTTTGAAGTGGTAAGTTTTCAACATTTATAGTTTTTCTTGCATCTTTATAGTTTGTGTAAATTTGTTAAGGTTCTATAATGTCAAAGGATCTGAAGAAAAATCAAATGAAAAGAAAAATTATTTCTTTAGAAACTAAAATTCAAATATTAGACCGTCTACGTAATAGAGAAAGAGTAAAGGATGTTGCTAAATTTTACTCCATGAATGAAGCTACAATAAGGGCAATAAGAAAAAAAGGAAGACTCCATTAGAAAAAGTGTAGCAACTGGAACCTGCAGCAGTATGAGTACGACTTCATATGTTAGAGATGTTACAATGGAAAATATGGAAAAAGCCTTAGTGATATGGCTAGAAGACCAAACTCAAAAGCGAATCCCGATCGATACCAATGCTGTTATAAATAAAGCTTTGATGATTTATCAATCACTTAAGAATCAGTCACGTTCGACTTCGTCCGATGAAAAGAAGGTATCTTTTTCCGCAAGCCATGGGTGGTTCGAGAGATTCAAACAAGGACATTCTTTACATAATCTGAGAATGAAAGGTGAAAGTGCATCTGCTGATTCGAATGCGGCACAACAATATCCGGCAAAACTTGCTGAAATCATTGCCGCTAACTCCTACACTTCTGATCAGGTTTTTAATGCTAATGAGTCCGGATTATTCTGGAAAAAAATGCCGGAAAGAACCTTTATAGCCAAAGCTCACAAATCAGCTAGTGGTCATAAAGTAGCAAAAAGTCGTATAACAGTTCTTTTCTGTTGCAATGTAATTTTCTGGCAATTATATGATGAAACCATTGGTGATTAACAAATCAAAATCACCACGATCATTCAAAAGAATAAATATCAAAAACCTTCCTGTCTATTGGATGGCTAATAGAAAAGCATGGGTCACTGCCATAGCTTTCAATGAATGGTTCCATAACTTCTTTGTTCCAGATGTCAAAAATTATTTAACTAAAAAGGGATTGCCTTTTAAGGCTCTTCTATTAATTGATAATGCACCAGGTCATCCTCCAGATTTACAACAGGAAAATGTAAAAGTTGTTTTTTTACCCAAGAATACAACTTCCTTATTACAGCCGTTAGATCAAGGGATAATTTCGACTTTTAAAGCACTGTACATCAAGCAAACTTTCAGGTATATCTTAGAACAAATGGAGAATGATAAATCTCTTACTCTGATGGATGCTTGGAAGAAATTTACAATTTTAGATTGTGTTAAGCATGTTGGACTGTCATACACTCAGATCAAACAATCAATGATCAACTCCTGCTGGAAAGCATTATGGCCGGATGTTGTTGAAAGTGGAAATGATAAATCACCAATAGAGCATGAATATTCTCGGATCACTGAGTTGGCCCATACTATAGGAGGAGAAGGTTTTGAAGATTTAGCTCAGGCAGATATTGAAGAAATAATGGCTGATGAAGAATTGAATGAAGATGATTTAATTAACATGATTCGTGAAACAAACAAACATGATGAAGACAATGATTCTGATGAAGAACAATCTGAACCAGTTGCGTTCACAGCAAGAATCATAAGCGTAGGATTTGATTTGAGAAGAAAATTGGGCAACCATTTCTTACAATATGACACAAATGTTGATCGAGCTCTCCGATTCCAGCGAGACCTTTGTAAATGCTTAAATCAATATGAAGAGGTCTATAAAGATTTAGCAAAAAAATCTACACAATTGTTAATTACCGATTTCATGACAGTCTTATCAACCCAAGATCTTGCCTAATTCGTCAACCATTGAGCCAGAATCGCATCAAGAAAGCTCAAGTGATGAAAGTGACATCATACCTATCAGAAAGAAAAGACTGATAGTACATGAAAGTGATGACAGTGATTAAACTTTTAAATAATTTTTAAGGGTCTTTTTGTTCTTTGTTCCTAATGTAAAATAAATTAAATATGTTATATTACTACATTCATATGTTTGTTGTTTTATAAACTAAGTATAATTTTACGTTTTCTAAGATGTCTTACTTTTGTTTTACTTAAATAAATGACTGAATATCATGCACATTTTGGGGTTATTTTCGTTTTATACGATTTTACTTAGCAAAATCCAAGATTTCAATTTACACGGTTTTGTGCAGAACCTATCTTCTTTGTAAATCGGGGGACAGGTGTATATAAATACTAAATGAAATAATTTTTCCAATTCATTTTATCATTGCTTAGAGCCCATCCTTTAATGATGACATTGCTGTAAATTTCTCTTTCTTTACAAAGGCAAAATTCGGCTCAGTCATCCTTTGTTTGGTTCTAAAAATTTAAATTCTTAAGAATTTTTCTCTGAAACCAATATTTCTAAAAAATATCCAGACTAGGATTACCTCATTAAGGAAGAACAATATTTTGACCCAGTGTTTACTTAGTGCAAGGAAGGGGCTGGTGAGTGATCTCAGCCAAGAATGAATGGGATGAAAGAGGAATCATGAAAGTATCTTGATGAGATTGAAATATATAAATACTAAATGAAATAATTTTTCCAATTCATTTTGTCATCGCTTAGAGTCCATCCTTTAATGATGACATTGCTGTAAATTTCTCTTTCTTTACAAAGGCAAAATTTGGCTCAGTCATCCTTTGTTTGGTTCTAAAAATTTAAATTCTTAAGAATTTTTGCTCTGAAACCAATATTTCTGAAAAATATCCAGACTAGGATTCCCTCCTTAGGGAAGAACAATATTTTGACCCAGTGTTTACTTAGTGCAAGGAAGTGGCTGGTGAGTGATCTCAGCCAAGAATGAATGGGATGAAAGAGGGATCATGAAAGTATCTTGATGAGATTGAAATATATAAATACTAAATGAAATAGTTTTTCCAATTCATTTTGTCATCCCTTAGCGTCCATCCTTTAATGATGACATTGCTGTAAATTTCTCTTTCTTTACAAAGGCAAAATTTGGCTCAGTCATCCTTTGTTTGGTTCTAAAAATTTAAATTCTTAAGAATTTTTGCTCTGAAATCAATATTTCTAAAAAATATCCAGACTAGGATTCCCTCATTAGGGAAGAACAATATTTTGACCCAGTGTTTACTTAGTGCAAGGAAGAGGCTGGTGAGTGATCTCAGCTAAGAATGAATGGGATGAAAGGGGAATCATGAAAGCATCTTGATGAGATGGAAATATATAAATACTAAATGAAATAATTTTTCCAATTCATTTTGTCATTGCTGAGACTGCATTCTTTAATGATGATACAATAGGCAGACTGAACTTGCTTGTTTTAATTTTTGGTTCATTTTAAAGAAGTAGTGTGTATAATGAACCAAATATTGTGAGAGGTCATAATGATGGAAGCAAAATGATTCTTATTGTTAACAGTCTCATGCACTGCTTCAAATTGAAAGGCTTTTTTTTAATGATTCAGGTTTTTAAATGATTGTTATGATGTGTTTATTTTAAAACGAGCCATTTCACTTTCACCAGCACTTCATCCATTCTTGGTGAGAAATGTGTCATCTACACACTTAAAAGTTCAGAATACCGAAACTGTTTCAATTTAAAGAAATCTGATGTGGGCAGCATATGACTTTCCCTGCAGACTCAAATTCATATTTTCTTTATTTCTTTAATAATTCATTAGATTGAATTTAATTGCTCCAAATAACATATTAAATTTGCATTTTTAATTCAATTTTTGTTTTTATTTGGTAATTGGACATTTTTCTGAAATTGGCATGACAAAAATGCAAGAAATCTCAAATATCTTGAGAACAGTTAGTCCTAAAGCATAATGGAGTGTGTTATATTCTTTTCCTCGTTAAAAATTGCATATAAAACAAGAATTTAATTGATACATTTGAGCATACATAGTGTTTCCCTTTTTTTAAAGATTTTAGCGATTTTGGACGGACCATTTCGTAAAGAAAGGCAGGTTGTTCTTTTCTGAATTGTTCCAAAATCTAATCAGCACCAGAGTATCCCACAAGTTTATCTACCAAATTTTGTGAAATTTGGTCAGTTAGTATTTTAGCTAGGGTGGATGCATGAAATTTTTGCTGGCCATTTCATAAAAAAAGGTGGGTTTTTCTTTTCTGAATCGTACCAAAATCTAATCAACACTAGAGTATCCTACAAGTAACTTAGCTACCAAAATTTGTGAAATTTGGTCAATTAGTATTTTAACTAGGGTGGATACATCAAATTTTTGCGGGGCTATTTCGTAAAAAAAGGCAGGCTGTTGTTTTCTGAATCATACCAAAATCTAATCAGCACCAGAGTATCCTACAAGTAACTTATTTACTAAATTTTTTGAAATTTAGTTAATTAGTCTTTTAGTTAGAGTGGATACATGAAATTTTTACAGGCCATTCCGCAAAAAAAAGGCGGGTTCTGTTTTTACGACTCCTAACCAAAAACTAATCAATACCAGGGTCTCACCCAAGTGACTTATTTACCAAATTTTATGAAATTCAGTCCAGTAGTTGTTTAGTTAAAGTGGATACATACATTTCACATGCAGACAGACACACACATTGACGTCATGCTAAAAATAGTTTTTTCATATTCTAGAGGTCTCGAAACATATAGATCCATCGAAAACTCGAGTTGTGCTTTTCGGTATGATTCCAATACTTTATACATTACAATGTATTGCAGAGAAAGTAAAAATCTGCTGTGGGCAGCACATGACTTTCCCTGCAGACTTATATCCACATTCTCTTTATTTTAATTAAAAATTTAGTTCACTTTTAATTCAATTTTCGTTCTCATTTGGTAACTGGACTTATTTTCAATGGTGGCGTAGAGAAGATACAAAAAAACTAAAATATCTCAAGAACTGCTAGTCGTAGTGTAATGGGGTTGATCTTATTGTTTTCCTCATTAAAAATTACATATAAAACTAGCATTTAATGGATATATTTGAGCATACGTAGCTTTTTATTTTAGATTTTGACAATTTTTGCGGGCCATTTTGCAAAAAAGAGGCAGGTTATCCTTTTCCGAATTATACCAAAGTCTAATCATCACCAGAGCAACTTATATATCGAATTTTGTGAAATTCGGTCCATTAGTTTTTCAGCCGGAGTGGATAGAGGCAATTTTTGTGGGCCATTTTGCATAAAAAGGCAGTTCTGAATCATTCTGAAAACTAATCAGCGCCAGGGTCCCACCCAAGTGACTGACCTACCAAATTTTGTGAAGTTCAGTCTATTAGTTTTTGAGTTAGAGTGGATACATACATTGCACAGACAGACAGACACACACACACAGACGTCATGCTAAAAATTGTTTTTTCATATTTTAAAGGTCTTGAAACATGTAGATCCGTTGAAAACTCGAGTTGCGATTTTCGGCATGATTCCAATACTTTCTCTATACATTACCATGTATTGCAGGGAAAGTAAAAATCTGATGTGGGCAGCACATGACTTTCCCTACAGACTTATTCACGTTCTCTTTATTTTAATTAAATTTAATTCACTTTTAATTCAATTTTCGTTCTCATTTGATAACTGGACTTATATTCAAAGGTGGCATAGAGAAAATACGAAAAATCTAAACTATCTCAAGAACGGCTAGTCCTAGTGTAATGGGGTTGGTCTTATTCTTTTCATTGTTAAACATTACGTATAAAACAAGCATTTAATGGATATATTTGAGTATACATAGTTTTTTAGATTAGATTTTGACGATTTTTGCAGGCCATTTCGCAAAAAAAGGCAGGTTATTATTTTCCAAATCGTACCAAAATCTAATCAGCACCAGGGTAATTCACAAGCAACTAACTTATCAACCAATTTTTGTGAAATTCGGTCGATTAGCTTTTCAGCTAGAGTGGATAAAGGTAATTTTTGCAAACTATTTCACTATAAAGGCAGGTTACCTTACACCTTTCTGGTAGGTCGGACGGTCTGGGTCTCAACAACAACTATAAAGGCAGGTTCTTTTATCCCAAATTGTACCCAAAACTAATCAGCACCAGAGTCCCCCACAAGTGACTTACCTACCAAATTTTATGAAATTCGGTCAATTAGTTTTTTTAGTTAGAGTGGATACAAAATCTTAACAGACACACACATACAGACGTCACGCTAAAAATAGTTTTTTGTATTCTAGAGGTCTCGAAACGTGTAGATTCGTTGAAACTTGAGTTGCAATTTTTGGCATGATTCCAATACTTTCCCTATACATTACCATGTATTGCAGGGAAAGTAAAAATCTGATGTGGGCAGCACCTGACTTTCTCTGCAGACTTATATTCACATTCTCTTTATTTTAATTACATTTAGTTCACTTTTAATTCAATTTTTGTTCTCATTTGGTAACTGGACTTATTTTCAAAGGTGGTGTAGAGAAAATACGAAAAACCTAAATCTCGAGAACGGCTAGTCCGAGTGTAATGGGGTTGGTCTTATTCTTTTCATCGTTAAGTATTACGTATAAAACAAGTATTTAAGCCTTTAAGCGTGTCATTTATTTCCCTTCACACACACTGCAGTGGGGAGTTTTTTTTCTCCCATACCCTTTTCCCCATTGTTTGCACGTTGAATGAGAAGGTGTTTTGCTGAAATAAGTATTAAGTCAATTAATATGTATAATAACAGTTAAGTAAATAAATATGTACAATAACAGATAAGTAAATAAAGAAACATACAATTCCAATTTTTAATAGTTCCTCTTGGTGTGATAAATTTTAAAGCATTTAATATAACAAAGAGTAACTTCACAGTTTAGACACCATGTCCTGGTTTCTTTCCTAAGCTTCTTTCCAGTTTTATTGGATGTATAACATACCTAGTTGGCTCTATGGTACATCGCCTAGTTGGCTCTTTTTTGCAGGGTGTGAGATAACTTACGCTTTGCTGAAATAAAATTGAAAGCATTTGAGGCCTCTATTGCTTTGAATGTGAAATCCCAACAAAACTGTAGAAGTGCATGACGAGTCTACCTCTTCAAACCCGTTTAGTGGTAGTGCAATGCATGATGAGTTGAACATTTAAAGGATTAATGGATATATTTGAGTATACATAGTTTTTAGTTTAGATTTTGACGATCTTTGTGGGTCATTTTGCAAAAAAAGACGGGTTATTATTTTCTGAATCGTACCAAAATCTAATCAGCACCAGAATAATCCACAAGCAACTTATCAACTGATTTTTGTGAAATTCGGTCCTTTAGTTTTTCAGCTAGAGTGGATACAGGCAATTTTTGCAGACCATTTCTCAAGACCAGGTTCTTTTATCCCGAATCGCACCCAAAACTAATCAGCACCAGAATCCCCCACAAGTGATTTAACTACCAAATTTTATGCAATACGGTGAATTAGTTTTTTAGTTAGAGTGGATACAAAATCTGCTCAGACACACAGACGGCACGCTAAAAATAATTTTTTCATATTCTAGAGGTCTCGAAACATGTAGATCCGTCAAAAACTTGAGTTGCAATTTTCGACATGATTCCAATACTTTCCCTATACATTACCATGTATTGCAGAGAAAGTAAAAATCTGATGTGGACAGCACATGACTTTCCCTGCAGATTTATATTCACGTTCTCTTTATTTTAATTAAATTTAATACACTTTTAATTCAATTTTCTTTCTCATTTGATAACTGGACTTATTTTCAAGGGTGGCTTAGAGAAAATACGAAAAAACTAAAATATCTCGAGAACGGCTAGTCCTAGTATAATGGGGTTGGTCTTATTCTTTTCTGCATTAAAAATTACGTATTAAATAAGCATTTAATTAATATATTTGAGAATACATAGTGTTTTATTTTAGATTTTGAGAATATTTGCAGGCCATTTTGAAAAAAAAAGGCAGTTTATTTATTTTTAATCATACCAAAATCTAATCAGCACCAGGGTGTCCCACAAGTGACTTATCTACCGAATTTTGTGAAATTCGGTCCATTAGTCTTTCAGCTAGAGTGGATACAAGCTTTTGCGGGCCATTTCTAAAAAAAAGGCAGATACTTTTATTTCGAATCATACCCAAAACTAATCAGGACCAGATTCGCCCACAAGTGATTTACCTACCAAATTTTATGAAATTCGGACAATTAGTTTTTTCGTTAGAGTGGATACAATATCTACACAGACAGACACACACACAGATGTCATGCTAAAAATAGTTTTTTCGTATTCTAGAGGTCTAGAGGTCGCGAAACTTATAGATCCGTCGAAAACTGGAGTTGTGATTTTTGGCATGACTCCAATAATTTCCCTATACATTACCATGTATTGCAGGGAAAGTGAAAATAGATGTGTACACATTTTGAGAGCCAAAACGATGCAAGTTTTTTTAAAAATCCCTTTATCGTCACACCTAATTAGGATTTCCGATTTTTTCATAGATCGAATGAAACCCAAGCCAAGATTCTGGATCGAGTGAAAGTACTCGATCATTTTGAATTGTTTAATTATTCTTTTGCCTTTCATTCGAATTTTTAAGAAATATTAGATTTTCCCATTGACCTACAAGAGAGAGATCACTAAAGTGGAAGAGCTCGATAATTAGGTTTTAAGTTTTTTCTCATTATTCATTTGCATCCTTATCCCCTCATTCAGAATTTTGGAATTTTTGTTTTTCCCTTCGTCTTAAAGCTCGCATGGAGTGACATCCAAACCAAGATTGTAGCTATAGTGGAAGGGCTTGATTGTTTTGATATGTCATCCACTCTCTCACTCAGTTCAGTCCATATTAGATAGATATATTCTTTTAATGGATATCATGTTGAACAATCAATAAAAAAGTAGAAATCAGTTAATATTTTTATATATGTAAATTTGTGATAAAAAAGACTTTGAATGAATTTCCACTGCTATAAATCATGTTGTAAAACTGATACTAAACTTTGATTTACCTGCTACAAAATGAATACGAATTTTAGTTTTATCTGATACTTATTTATGTTATTAACACTTGATTGTATATTGCTATTTTTTAAAGAAATTTGTAATTTAAGCATTCATTAATTTTTCTGGAACATAATTTTCTTTGTGTGTAAAATGCTGATATAAAGTAGAGGGTTTGAGAGTGTCATCTATAAACTCCTTAAAAATGTTTGATATACCATTCAAAAGGCCTTAATTTTTGCTTTCAAAATGGAGTACGAACCCTGTATAGGCTGCATTCCAAAAGTTCATCACACAGTGTAAATGTTTAAATAACGATTTAGTGAGTACACACAGACACATCTCGCTGTGAGTTTTAATGAGTGAAATTTGTTGCTGTCTTCGATGAGAATATGTAAATATGAAATGACCGATTGGCTCCTCAAACACTGTGAAAATGAGACTTGTTTGTTTGCATCTAAAAATTCCAATGCTCAAAGAAAATTTTACAGAGGATACATGTGAAAGTTGCCAATTTCTTTTGTGGACCTTGAACAGGTCTTTATGACTGTTCCACCTGTCTGGAATCATTTGCAAAAGTTCATCACATAGTGTAAATGTTTAACCACTTAACGCATTTGCCCGTGTCTGACACGGGCGAAAGTTACCGGCAAATTTGCACATGCCCGTGTCTCACACGGGCAATCTTGTATCTCGCGTTATTTTATTTCTAATGCCCGTCTGAGATCCGTTCTAATAAAAATAGATAGGCTAGATTATAATTAAACTTATTTACCATAGATGGCATCACTATGCAGCATTTTTCTTGTGTAAACCACGGGGTGCATTTTGATGATTAGCTATAAGTTTGTTAGGAATTCTTTGTTATAAAGCAGTTGTTTGGTGTGGAAAAGGTAATATATCCATTTTTGTTGCATTAAATATCATAAAAGTAAACAGTTAACCATAAATTAATTTTTACTAAGTGTTTTTGTAACTTGTTTAGAAGTAAAGTAAGTTGAGGGGTAAAAAGATAAGGAAAGAAACAAGATACTATTGTAGGAACTGTAATGTTGGACTTTGTGCCGTACCATGCTCCATGGTATATCATACCAAACTGAATTTTTAGCCATTCTTATGCTTGTAAGTATGGCAATTTGATTTAATTTGATTTTAATATTTTGAAATTCAAAATAAGCATGTAATCAAATCGTTTACACTTTGTTTGTATAATATTTTTTTTATAACTTTTAACCCCTCCCCCCGCTCCTTAGTCACCCCCCCCCCCCCCCCCCACACACACACACACACACAACTGAAATTGCAAAAAATAACTTACACTATACCTATATATTCATTTTCTGTCAAAAAAAAACTCGATCATTTTTTACCAGTTTTTCCGAAAAAAACTTGTGCTTTAAGGGGTTAAATAACGATTTAGTGAGTACACACAGACACATCTCGCTGTGAGTTTTAATGAGTGAAATTTGTTGCTGTCTTCGATGAGAATATGTAAATATGAAATGACCGATTGGCTCTTCAAACACTGTGAAAATGAGACTTGTTTGTTTGCATCTAAAAATTCCAATTCTCAAAGAAAATTTTACAGAGGATACATGTGGAAGTTGACAATTTCTTTTGTGGATCTTGAACAGGTCTTTATGACTGTCCCATCTGTCTGGAATCATTTGCAAAAGTTCATCACATAGTGTAAATGTTTAAATAACGATTTAGTGAGTACACAGAGACACATCTCGCTGTGAGTTTTAATGAGTGAAATTTGTTGCTGTCTTCGATGAGAATATGTAAATATGAAATGAGCGATTGGCTCTTCAAACACTGTGAAAATGAGACTTGTTTGTTTGCATATAAAAATTCCAATTCTCAAAGAAAATTTTACAGAGGATACATGTGGAAGTTGCCAATTTCTTTTGTGGATCTTGAACAGGTCTTTATGACTGTCCCACCTGTCTGGAATCATTTGCAAAAGTTCATCACATAGTGTAAATGTTTAAATAACGATTTAGTGAGTACACACAGACACATCTCGCTGTGAGTTTTAATGAGTGAAATTTGTTGCTGTCTTCGATGAGAATATGTAAATATGAAATGACCGATTGGCTCCTCAAACACTGTGAAAATGAGACTTGTTTGTTTGCATCTAAAAATTCCAATGCTCAAAGAAAATTTTACAGAGGATACATGTGGAAGTTGCCAATTTCTTTTGTGGATCTTGAACAGGTCTTTATGACTGTCCCACCTGTCTGGAATCATTTGCAAAAGTTCATCACATAGTGTAAATGTTTAAATAACGATTTAGTGAGTACACAGAGACACATCTCGCTGTGAGTTTTAATGAGTGAAATTTGTTGCTGTCTTCGATGAGAATATGTAAATATGAAATGAGCGATTGGCTCCTCAAACACTGTGAAAATGAGACTTGTTTGTTTGCATCTAAAAATTCCAATGCTCAAAGAAAATTTTACAGAGGATACATGTGGAAGTTGCCAATTTCTTTTGTGGATCTTGAACAGGTCTTTATGACTGTCCCACCTGTCTGGAATCATTTGCAAAAGTTCATCACATAGTGTAAATGTTTAAATAACGATTTAGTGAGTACACAGAGACACATCTCGCTGTGAGTTTTAATGAGTGAAATTTGTTGCTGTCTTCGATGAGAATATGTAAATATGAAATGAGCGATTGGCTCTTCAAACACTGTGAAAATGAGACTTGTTTGTTTGCATATAAAAATTCCAATTCTCAAAGAAAATTTTACAGAGGATACATGTGGAAGTTGCCAATTTCTTTTGTGGATCTTGAACAGGTCTTTATGACTATCCCACCTGTCTGGAATCATTTGCAAAAGTTCATCACATAGTGTAAATGTTTAAATAACGATTTAGTGAGTACACAGAGACACATCTCGCTGTGAGTTTTAATGAGTGAAATTTGTTGCTGTCTTTGATGAGAATATGTAAATATGAAATGAGCGATTGGCTCTTCAAACACTGTGAAAATGAGACTTGTTTGTTTGCATCTAAAAATTCCAATTCTCAAAGAAAATTTTACAGAGGATACATGTGGAAGTTGCCAATTTCTTTTGTGGATCTTGAACAGGTCTTTATGACTGTCCCACCTGTCTGGAATCATTTGCAAAAGTTCATCACATAGTGTAAATGTTTAAATAACGATTTAGTGAGTACACAGAGACACATCTCGCTGTGAGTTTTAATGAGTGAAATTTGTTGCTGTCTTCGATGAGAATATGTAAATATGAAATGAGCGATTGGCTCTTCAAACACTGTGAAAATGAGACTTGTTTGTTTGCATATAAAAATTCCAATTCTCAAAGAAAATTTTACAGAGGATACATGTGGAAGTTGCCAATTTCTTTTGTGGATCTTGAACAGGTCTTTATGACTGTCCCACCTGTCTGGAATCATTTGCAAAAGTTCATCACATAGTGGAAATGTTTAAATAACGATTTAGTGAGTACACACAGACACATCTCGCTGTGAGTTTTAATGAGTGAAATTTGTTGCTGTCTTCGATGAGAATATGTAAATATGAAATGACCGATTGGCTCCTCAAACACTGTGAAAATGAGACTTGTTTGTTTGCATCTAAAAATTCCAATGCTCAAAGAAAATTTTACAGAGGATACATGTGAAAGTTGCCAATTTCTTTTGTGGACCTTGAACAGGTCTTTATGACTGTTCCACCTGTCTGGAATCATTTGCAAAAGTTCATCACATAGTGTAAATGTTTAAATAACGATTTAGTGAGTACACACAGACACATCTCGCTGTGAGTTTTAATGAGTGAAATTTGTTGCTGTCTTCGATGAGAATATGTAAATATGAAATGACCGATTGGCTCTTCAAACACTGTGAAAATGAGACTTGTTTGTTTGCATCTAAAAATTCCAATGCTCAAAGAAAATTTTACAGAGGATACATGTGGAAGTTGCCAATTTCTTTTGTGGACCTTGAACAGGTCTTTATGACTGTTCCACCTGTCTCGGAATCATTTGCAAAAGTTCATCACATAGTGTAAATGTTTAAATAACGATTTAGTGAGTACACAGAGACACATCTCGCTGTGAGTTTTAATGAGTGAAATTTGTTGCTGTCTTTGATGAGAATATGTAAATATGAAATGAGCGATTGGCTCTTCAAACACTGTGAAAATGAGACTTGTTTGTTTGCATCTAAAAATTCCAATTCTCAAAGAAAATTTTACAGAGGATACATGTGGAAGTTGCCAATTTCTTTTGTGGATCTTGAACAGGTCTTTATGACTGTCCCACCTGTCTGGAATCATTTGCAAAAGTTCATCACATAGTGTAAATGTTTAAATAACGATTTAGTGAGTACACAGAGACACATCTCGCTGTGAGTTTTAATGAGTGAAATTTGTTGCTGTCTTCGATGAGAATATGTAAATATGAAATGAGCGATTGGCTCCTCAAAGACTGAAAATGAGACTTGTTTGTTTGCATCTAAAAATTCCAATGCTCAAAGAAAATTTTACAGAGGATACATGTGGAAGTTGCCAATTTCTTTTGTGGACCTTGAACAGGTTTTTATGACTGTCCCACCTGTCTGGAATCATTTCCAAAAGTTCATCACACAGTGTAAATGTTTAAATATCGATTTAGTGAGTACACACAGACACATCTCGTTGTGAGTTTTAATGATTGAAATTTGTTTCTGTCTTCGATGAGAATATGTAAATATGAAATGAGCGATTGGCTCCTCAAAGACTGTGAAAATGAGACTTGTTTGTTTGCATCTAAAAATTCCAATGCTCAAAGAAAATTTTACAGAGGATACATGTGGAAGTTGCCAATTTCTTTTGTGGACCTTGAACAGGTCTTTATGACTGTTCCACCTGTCTGGAATCATTTGCAAAAGTTCATCACATAGTGTAAATGTTTAAATAACGATTTAGTGAGTACACACAGACACATCTCGCTGTGAGTTTTAATGAGTGAAATTTGTTGCTGTCTTCGATGAGAATATGTAAATATGAAATGACCGATTGGCTCCTCAAACACTGTGAAAATGAGACTTGTTTGTTTGCATCTAAAAATTCCAATGCTCAAAGAAAATTTTACAGAGGATACATGTGAAAGTTGCCAATTTCTTTTGTGGACCTTGAACAGGTCTTTATGACTGTTCCACCTGTCTGGAATCATTTGCAAAAGTTCATCACATAGTGTAAATGTTTAAATAACGATTTAGTGAGTACACACAGACACATCTCGCTGTGAGTTTTAATGAGTCAAATTTGTTGCTGTCTTCGATGAGAATATGTAAATATGAAATGACCGATTGGCTCTTCAAACACTGTGAAAATGAGACTTGTTTGTTTGCATCTAAAAATTCCAATGCTCAAAGAAAATTTTACAGAGGATACATGTGGAAGTTGCCAATTTCTTTTGTGGACCTTGAACAGGTCTTTATGACTGTTCCACCTGTCTGGAATCATTTGCAAAAGTTCATCACATAGTGTAAATGTTTAAATAACGATTTAGTGAGTACACAGAGACACATCTCGCTGTGAGTTTTAATGAGTGAAATTTGTTGCTGTCTTTGATGAGAATATGTAAATATGAAATGAGCGATTGGCTCTTCAAACACTGTGAAAATGAGACTTGTTTGTTTGCATCTAAAAATTCCAATTCTCAAAGAAAATTTTACAGAGGATACATGTGGAAGTTGCCAATTTCTTTTGTGGATCTTGAACAGGTCTTTATGACTGTCCCACCTGTCTGGAATCATTTGCAAAAGTTCATCACATAGTGTAAATGTTTAAATAACAATTTAGTGAGTACACAGAGACACATCTCGCTGTGAGTTTTAATGAGTGAAATTTGTTGCTGTCTTCGATGAGAATATGTAAATATGAAATGAGCGATTGGCTCTTCAAACACTGTGAAAATGAGACTTGTTTGTTTGCATATAAAAATTCCAATTCTCAAAGAAAATTTTACAGAGGATACATGTGGAAGTTGCCAATTTCTTTTGTGGATCTTGAACAGGTCTTTATGACTGTCCCACCTGTCTGGAATCATTTGCAAAAGTTCATCACATAGTGTAAATGTTTAAATAACTATTTAGTGAGTACACAGAGACACATCTCGCTGTGAGTTTTAATGAGTGAAATTTGTTGCTGTCTTTGATGAGAATATGTAAATATGAAATGAGCGATTGGCTCTTCAAACACTGTGAAAATGAGACTTGTTTGTTTGCATCTAAAAATTCCAATTCTCAAAGAAAATTTTACAGAGGATACATGTGGAAGTTGCCAATTTCTTTTGTGGATCTTGAACAGGTCTTTATGACTGTCCCACCTGTCTGGAATCATTTGCAAAAGTTCATCACATAGTGTAAATGTTTAAATAACGATTTAGTGAGTACACAGAGACACATCTCGCTGTGAGTTTTAATGAGTGAAATTTGTTGCTGTCTTCGATGAGAATATGTAAATATGAAATGAGCGATTGGCTCTTCAAACACTGTGAAAATGAGACTTGTTTGTTTGCATATAAAAATTCCAATTCTCAAAGAAAATTTTACAGAGGATACATGTGGAAGTTGCCAATTTCTTTTGTGGATCTTGAACAGGTCTTTATGACTGTCCCACCTGTCTGGAATCATTTGCAAAAGTTCATCACATAGTGGAAATGTTTAAATAACGATTTAGTGAGTACACACAGACACATCTCGCTGTGAGTTTTAATGAGTGAAATTTGTTGCTGTCTTCGATGAGAATATGTAAATATGAAATGACCGATTGGCTCCTCAAACACTGTGAAAATGAGACTTGTTTGTTTGCATCTAAAAATTCCAATGCTCAAAGAAAATTTTACAGAGGATACATGTGAAAGTTGCCAATTTCTTTTGTGGACCTTGAACAGGTCTTTATGACTGTTCCACCTGTCTGGAATCATTTGCAAAAGTTCATCACATAGTGTAAATGTTTAAATAACGATTTAGTGAGTACACACAGACACATCTCGCTGTGAGTTTTAATGAGTGAAATTTGTTGCTGTCTTCGATGAGAATATGTAAATATGAAATGACCGATTGGCTCTTCAAACACTGTGAAAATGAGACTTGTTTGTTTGCATCTAAAAATTCCAATGCTCAAAGAAAATTTTACAGAGGATACATGTGGAAGTTGCCAATTTCTTTTGTGGACCTTGAACAGGTCTTTATGACTGTTCCACCTGTCTGGAATCATTTGCAAAAGTTCATCACATAGTGTAAATGTTTAAATAACGATTTAGTGAGTACACAGAGACACATCTCGCTGTGAGTTTTAATGAGTGAAATTTGTTGCTGTCTTTGATGAGAATATGTAAATATGAAATGAGCGATTGGCTCTTCAAACACTGTGAAAATGAGACTTGTTTGTTTGCATCTAAAAATTCCAATTCTCAAAGAAAATTTTACAGAGGATACATGTGGAAGTTGCCAATTTCTTTTGTGGATCTTGAACAGGTCTTTATGACTGTCCCACCTGTCTGGAATCATTTGCAAAAGTTCATCACATAGTGTAAATGTTTAAATAACGATTTAGTGAGTACACAGAGACACATCTCGCTGTGAGTTTTAATGAGTGAAATTTGTTGCTGTCTTCGATGAGAATATGTAAATATGAAATGAGCGATTGGCTCCTCAAAGACTGAAAATGAGACTTGTTTGTTTGCATCTAAAAATTCCAATGCTCAAAGAAAATTTTACAGAGGATACATGTGGAAGTTGCCAATTTCTTTTGTGGACCTTGAACAGGTCTTTATGACTGTCCCACCTGTCTGGAATCATTTCCAAAAGTTCATCACACAGTGTAAATGTTTAAATATCGATTTAGTGAGTACACACAGACACATCTCGTTGTGAGTTTTAATGATTGAAATTTGTTTCTGTCTTCGATGAGAATATGTAAATATGAAATGAGCGATTGGCTCCTCAAAGACTGTGAAAATGAGACTTGTTTGTTTGCATCTAAAAATTCCAATGCTCAAAGAAAATTTTACAGAGGATACATGTGGAAGTTGCCAATTTCTTTTGTGGACCTTGAACAGGTCTTTATGACTGTTCCACCTGTCTGGAATCATTTGCAAAAGTTCATCACATAGTGTAAATGTTTAAATAACGATTTAGTGAGTACACAGACACATCTTGCTGTGAGATTTAATGAGTGAAATTTGTTGCTGTCTTCGATGAGAATATGTAAATATGAAATGAGCGATTGGCTCCTCAAAGACTGAAAATGAGACTTGTTTGTTTGCATCTAAAAATTCCAATGCTCAAAGAAAATTTTACAGAGGATACATGTGGAAGTTGCCAATTTCTTTTGTGGACCTTGAACAGGTCTTTATGACTGTTCCACCTGTCTGGAATCATTTGCAAAAGTTCATCACATAGTGTAAATGTTTAAATATCGATTTAGTGAGTACACACAGACACATCTCGTTGTGGGTTTTAATGAGTGAAATTTGTTGCTGTCTTCGATGAGAATATGTAAATATGAAATGAGCGATTGGCTCCTCAAAGACTGTGAAAATGAGACTTGTTTGTTTGCACATAAGAATTGTTGTGCTTAGATTCAGAAATGTGAATTCAGAAATTTTCCCTTTTAATGTTTTTTCAATATCTAATATCATTTCTTCTGATCTCCTTGCTACCGTCATATGAGTAAGACTTATCTTCGAAATAATAC